>RYFJ01001158.1:0-402538 GCA_003991445.1 Oryza meyeriana var. granulata
ACTTTTAAGCATTAATCGATAAGCAAAAATAAATAAATGATGAAGTTGATGACTGGAAGATTTGCAAATTAGACAAAGCACTTGAAAGAATATCAGAAAGACACTTTAAGAGCTATAAAACCTCAACAGATATATTGTATGGGATTCTTTGAGAATAAAATGGGTTTATATAGGAATATCTAGAGAAGTAGGCTAAATGTCCTTATAAAACCAGTCAAGTTAAAAATTGTAAGCCAGAATTCGAAAATGAATTAAAATATGCAGGTGTATTAAGTATATTCACTCATAGGAATGTACATAATAGGAATCAAAGGCAATGACAAGAATAGAAATTAGGAGGCAAAAGTATTATAACCTCTTGCTTGGATAAAAAAGATGGATACTAATAGATAAGCAAAGCTTTAGGGTTTTTTAAGAAGGGAGATATGAATAGAATAGGTTATATAACTATATAGCTCAAGACTAATGAATGCCCTGTAAAGGAATTATAGATATAAAATGAGTTTTGGTTTCAAACAATAGGGGTATGAAGATATTTAAGGGACAATTTGCTAATAGTATAGAATTCATAGGAAGATTATCTAATAGAAGTGCCTTCTAAATATAAATTTAAATGTAAACGATGTATTGATAGCATCAATCCAAAGGAATAACATTTAATGAGCCCTTTAATAAATAAGTTCTGAAGAAAGGGCAGGAGAAAATGGAAAATTATTGAATTAATAGAAAGTAAATACTTGAGTCAACCTCGAAAATTCATATAAGTTATCAAAATAGTAAAGGAAATACCAGGCATTAGATGTTCTAAATATAAGCCTAGAACCGAGATGACCTAGATGCAGAAACCTCTGATTAAAATTACGCATAGGAACCGAAGACATAGCTTTCTGATTTATGGAAAGGTTAGATGAAGAAAGTGAAATAAATACTATGAAGGATAAATTTAAAGAGATAGCAGTAGAATTATATATTAGTCAATGAAAAGTGAGTGGCCTATAGAATAAAGAGATAAAGAAGCTTTTATTTTACTGAGATATTAGTCTAGGATAAAAAAACTTAAAAAAAGAATAAGGCAGTAGATATAAAATCCCCTCCGACACCAAGAAAAGTAAAAGTAGAAACAAATAAGCGTAAAGAAGGCAGCAAAGAATTAAGCGAAGGAAGAGCAATGGGAAAGAAAATGAGAAATTGCTTTAGAAGTTTGAGGAAGAAATTAGTTTTGATAAAAAGTAAATAGAGAAACAGGAGAATTAGGAGATAACTCAGAACATATATTATGGATTTTAAACTCCTTAGATGATATAGTCTACAAAATTTAGATAATGCAATGGAAGCTTGGAAGTAGACTTAGGAACCAGAAAGAGAAAAAGCTATGGTGAAGGCTTAGTAAACAAATGAAGGAGAAGAAGAGAGACCAGCTAGATGCAGGGAAAATGGCCCCCAGTACAGAGAAGAATATTCATATAATTATATTCCGGATCAGATATAGGCATATGGACAAGAGACGAGATTTTGAGAAGGACCTGTAAAATTTAAAATCAAAAAGTGATGGTCTATTTTAATTTAGCCGCACATTGATCCCATTGACTGGCCAAATATTATTAGTTTTGAAGGGGTTAATAGTTCAAAAATTATATACAAAATCACACATACATACATAGGAAGCAAGTAGAGGTATGATAACTTATTTAGAGACATTCTGGGTGATCTGCTAAGGTCTTATGGGCAAATGGTTGAAAGAATCCTATAATAGAGAACTAAAAAGAGCCGTAGTAACCGCATAATTTTTGCAAATTGTGATATCTAACATTATTATAGCTGAAGACCCAGAATTTAGGGTATGAACAACCTTACAGAATGAAAGATTAAAGAAATAGAGAAATTAACAGTTAACAACTGGAGGCATCAAAGAATTCTCCCCAGCATTATTTAATATAAACAACAACTGCTAGCAAGGATTCAATAGAGGCATAGTTAATAGATATTTCAATAAATTAACCTGACCACACTAGGAAGCATGATTTTTGAAGAATATAAAAAGGAAACTGAAGGAGCTGAATAACATCTCACAAGCAATAACCTTTGTGTTTAAGCATTAAGAAAAATATGTACATGGATACAAGCCCAAAGATCTAATGAAAATACTCTGATTATAATTTTGCACACAACATAGTTCAGATCCATTATATATGGGGAAGATAAGCTAGAATCAAAAGAAATAAATTTCAAACATAGAAATAGTAATATATAGAAGAAGAAGGTACTTTCCTAAGAAGATCAGATAATAGAGCCCGTTTCTACATTAAAAGAAATATGAGAAGATATAATCTAAAGAAAACTAATGATAGGACATCAGAGTGTTTCAGTATGTAATTCTCCTGATCATTTAAGTAAAACATTCCTAACAAAGATCAAAAAAGGTACTCTAGTAAGTATGAGGAACAAGAGCGAGTACTAATTATAATAGTGTAAATGAAAATATACTAATATGTGACGATGAAATAAAGGATGACTGAATCTATATCTATCATAGAAACAGATGAAATTGAAAAATACTAATGATAGAATACGAGTCGAGTGAAGAAGAAATAGATCTAATTGACTGAACTAGCAAGGAATGGAAATTGAAATGATGGATCAATTAAAGTTGTGAGCCCATGAATTGGGATAAAGAGAAAAGGTGATTCAATATTAAATGTGCCTTTTGTATCTACTATCCTAGTCAGAAATAGAGTCACTTTAGTATATGTCTAAAAACCAGCCTCTGCTGAATGTATAAGAATAAACAAGACAAAAATGGAGAAAAGACGGTAGAATTAGAATCAGATGACAGGATACTCTCTAACAGAGTACGATTTTAGAAAAATAGAATAGAAAATTAGAAACAGAATTAGAGATTTAAAGAATAGCTATGATGTAAGGCTCTACTGAAAAGAAGATCCACAGAACACTGATTCAAAAAAATTAATAACATTAAAAGACAGTAATACTGCCAAGGCTAATCCAACTAAGGAGTGCAATTACCAATTTGGAAATAAGTATAATAGTACAAAATGCTTTTAAAGAATAGTAGGATAAGGATACCAGTAACTGAAGCTATCACCAAAGGTATCCATATAAAATTAGCATTAGTAGACACAGGTTGTACAAAAAATATTATTCACCGACAATTCTTCAATAAAATGTCCTGAGCTAGTTCATCACAATTGATAATAACAAAGCGGAATCTCAGACAATATGTCAGGAATAAGGAAAATTTCATAACCATAGCTTTACATATGATTTATACATCAAATGGGACAAGATACATAATAGATTGAAATATACAATAAGGAGATTTATTAATATAATGATGGATATGATAATAGGCTTAAGATTCTTACAACAATCGGTACAAGCCACTAATACAATGAATCAAGGGATACATCATTCCCTTACCATGAATAATGTTTCGTATATCTCAGAAAGTACGAAATGCGTGGTGGAACCTCCTCACTCTTCTTCCCTTGATAAACCTTGACCTTATATATATATATATTATCCTCAACTAGTGGTAAAGTCCTCCCCATAAATCTCGAAAGATGTGAGCCGCGTCCAAATAGTAAAAATTTTGGATTTAAAAATCCCTTTCCAATCCTCCAAAACCTTCCCAAAACAATTCCGAGAAATATTCTAAGCATCTACTGTTCCTATCGGGCGCGTGCCCTTACCTTTTCTCGGCCAAACCGATACCGGCCCACGCTCCCCGCACACTACGCCTCGGCCGCCGACATCGGGCCTCACGTCAAGGCACTCAGCCCGCTCGCGCACCCCCGCGCACGCATGATGCAAACTGTTGGCAAGCCAGGCGCCACTCCGTCAGATCCCGGCGCGAGGCGAGCCGCGGATGGCTCGCACACGCGTGCACCCGTGCTCGCCAACTCAAAGCTTACCCCCAGGCCCACTCGTCAGCATCCTCCGGACGCTGTCTCCCCGATGCGCGGCCCACACGTCGAATGACCATCCCTTACCTTCGCGTTCGTCCCTCTCTCGCGCCCAGCCCTGCTCGCAAATATGGCATGAGATGAACGTGATGACACTGAGGAAAAATATCTCTTCCCGTGCACCTCCAAGGTCAATCCTTGCTCCCCGTCCGTCGCATCAACCTGCAAACGATCTATACCCTTTCCCTCCTCTCTGGCGACAGCAGGAAGGGTGCATGGATCCATCCCCAGTGCCTCGCCATGTCCACTCCCCGAGCTCCGCCGTCGTGTCGCCTCTTACCACAGCCTGGCCCATGCCACACCGCTCTCTTCCTTGTCTCCTCGCCACTCGGCCGCCTATAAGAAGGAATCCGGCATCCCCCGCCTGGCCGCGCCATTTTGCTGGCAGACCCAAGCTCGAGCTCCACCATTGCCGTCGCTCGACCATTGCCCCAATACCACCACCCAAGCTCACCATCGACCAAGGTGGTCATCCATACCGCCGAGCTCCTCCTCACGCTCCATGGCTTTCCACCCGTGCCTCCCAACGCATCCAAACTCTTGCTTTAGGGGAAATTTCCTTAATTTGGCCATCGCCGCTCCGCATTGCCCTTCAGGTTCTCGCCGATGTGTCCAGGTAAGAAGGCCAAATCTCCTCTAATACCTTCTCCCTCATCTCTCCGCATTCAAACCCGAAAGCCCCCCAGACGCTCCCTCCGCCGATAGAATGGTCGTCCGGCGAGACCACAAGTCGCGTACTCTACCACCGAGCCACTGACGCTGCGCCTCCTACGCACGTCGGCCACAACTCCCCAATCCAAACCGTTCATGCGCACTCGCCGTCCTTGCCCTTGTCCCGTTTCTGGTTCCTTTTTCACCGTGACCTTGGCCGCCATAACCCCTCTGACCACTGCTAGCCGTTGATCTCCTCCTACCTGGCCGTTGGCCCTAATCCTCTCGGTGAGCCACTGACAGGTGGATTAGGCCTCTTCCCATCTTATTACCCCTTCTAACTCAATGGCCCGACCCCATTGAGGATCTTTAATTAATCTTCATTAAAAATATATGTTTTGACCTACATGTGGGGCCCTCCCATTAGTACTTTCCTATTCCGATGATGCATGATATGGGCATCATGTTCACCCTTTCTCTCGTTTCAAGACAATGTGGGCCTCCTGTCACATCTTTCCATCTCCCCTACCTAATGAACATATGGGCTTCGCATGATTAAACTCTAATAATGAAGGCTTACATGTGGGCACCCATCCGCTATTTCACTCTCTCCCCCACCAAAAAACACACATACTTGTGGGACCACAATTGTCAGTCCCATTCGCCAATCTTCCTCTCTCTGACACATGTGGCCCCTAGGCTTCTCTATCTCTGCTTTCCCTCTCTTCTCTTCTTCTCTTCTCTCCTCTCACTCTTCATCTCCCTATGACAATGTGGGCCACGCCGTCATCCTCTGCTCCCTGTGTGTCCTTGACAAGTGGGCCAGCCCTTAGCTTCTCTCTCCTTTGGTCACTGAACCAAGGCCGCCACGTCAACACTTATTCCCAAAATAAATTCTTTTTCGCAACAATTCAAATAATACTTCTTTCTATTCGAAATGCTTAAAACTATCAAAAATTCCCATATCTTTGTGATTCGTAACGTCTGATTGACTCCCGTCAAGTCTCAAAATGTGTCTAGATTGAAGATCTTACCTCATGGCACTATTACTTTTTAATAATAGTATTTCATTTCGCTAGGGTTTAAGTGTTTCTCTCATTTTCAGGCATAGTTCGACGTTTCGGAAGTCGTCGATTGTTGGTTTTGGGCGAGGATTTGAAGACGAAATTGAGGCAGTCCACTCCTTGACCATATTGTCCTAAATTTAAAATACTTTGTTTGCAAAATTGCATTGCTAGTGCACACAATAAATTGATTCGGCCTCAGTTTTGCGTGATGAACCGAATGGACCTGGCCCATTAGTTGCATAAAACCCGTAGGACTATTGGTACCTATCCCTTGCCTCTGCCATCCCATGGTACCCTCGGTGGCCATGCTCTTTGACATGGATTCCGATGGTTCACACCTCCCAAGGCACAACTTATTTGTCGATCTGTGGAAAAACAGGGTTTCGAAGAAGGTTTAAAAAAACTGACCATGCGATGTCGGTGAGATCGAAACAAATTGGTTTCCGGCAAATCTGCGGTGAAAGTGGATCGCCTGTTGGTGGCACTTCGTATTCCGCAATATAAGGACCATTTTTCTTGGGGAATTTCATTCGAGCATCTCACAGTGCGACCACATACAGGTGGAATGGGACCCCCTTGGTGAGTACTTAGTGTTCCCAGGATCATTTTCGGTTGCTAATAAATGTGGGATCGTTGGGTGCCAAGAGGGCGATATAACCCCTATCGCCTGAGTAGCAGGATAATTGAGATCCTGGTACTTTGTTTAAGAACCCATTTGTAGGGCAAACGTGCTACTCCTATGGTGGGCTTTGTTAAGTGCTTGTCACGAACCTTCTGGCCTGAACGAGTGCGGGAAGTAAGTTCGCATCGTGTGGGTAAACGCGGTGCACCATATTGCAAAGGTTTATCAAACTGTTCGAATAGCGTGCCACGGTTACAGGCAGATGTGAGGATGATTCGCTCTAGCGTAAGATTTGTTTGCAGTGCTTTGTGAAATGGATTTAGTGGTATGGGATCATGTACAAAAATCAGCCTCGAGTGGCTGATGGTGATGCTGAGTGGTCTGAATGGGACTGTGTGAACCCAGGATAATCGAATGGCAATCATAAGTTTAGGCTGTCGAGTGGAACAGTGTATGTTTTTGAGTTGAGAATTTATGGATGGCGTCGAGGAGCTACTGAGATGACAGATGATTCCTGGATAGGACTAAAATGAGTTTTGAAACAAAAAAAATTTGTGGAAATAAATAGATTTACGTCCTGGAACGATGAGATGAAGTGAAAAAACAGTAATAAGATAAGGATCGGGAAAGCTTGCTTGAGGGCAAGCCCACTGAACGCTATCTCGTGATCCGACGCGCGATATACGAATACCTTAAAAACACATTAAAAATCTAATCGTCCGCTTTGAATATTGATGGAGAAAAGCAATATTCCACGGACAGGGATCGAGGCTGAAGAGCCTCATTCCAGTTATATTGAGACAAACTTATACTTAAGTTTTCGAAATGTTTCAAAGAAAAGGTTTGCAAATAAACCCCAGCCTATCTTTGAAGCCTAACAAACTCACGTTTTCCGTGAATTGTTGTACGCATACATCATATTTCTTTCTCCCTCATTTGGAATAGTGAAGTTGGAGTAAGATTGGTCTTCCTAATCCAAGCCGTTTGCTTGGGATTGGGGTCTCCCGCTTGGTTGTGTTTGGTTGTTGCTGGTTTGGTTGCAGGTTGCTGCTCAGGCTTGCCCGGACCGAAGTTGCAACTTATAAAGTATAATAAATTTATTTATTTATGTTAACTGTCGTGGTACATCTCCAGTTGGACTGCAGGGTACCAGCAAGGTTTCCTAGGACTGGTTACCGGCTCACGGTTTCCGTGGGAGTGGTTCACCAATCTCTTGTGGCGCTTCCTCTCTGGTTTCACTGTAGGTTGGTACACGGGTGCGCAGGGGCGTTACTACACCACCTCCTGTCGCCATCTTCCCCTCGTCCTTCCCGGGCTCCAACTTTCCTCCTTCGCCGCATGCCCGCGAAGCCGGGTGCCCGTCGATCTCCCTTGTGGGCCTCCCATCCCCAACATCGCTGCCCCCATATCCTCTCTCTCACATTGCCCTTACAGGTGGACCCCACCCCTATCCCCTCTCGGAGACTACTAAACATGAGGGCCCAGCCACTTGAATCCTCCCCTCTCAACTATAATCCTTCCAATTATTGAGTCACTGCCAATAGGGCAGCACAATAAAAAAAATAACCACTATTTACAAATATGTCTCAATGACATGTGGGCCTGTTTTGGCTCCACCCATTCTCTATTGACCTGTGCCCCTGGCTCATCTCTTCCCCAATAATCTATTGACATGTGGGCCCCTGTTATTTAATTACTCCCTCCTTACTTTCACGGACAAGAGTGGGCCCCCTTATTTTAAAAATCCTTGACCAGTGCCCCTATGACATTGTGCCACCCTGTCATCACATCTCTCTCTCCGTCCTACTTGACATGTGGGCCCAACCTAATTATTTAATTCACATCATTTTAATATTTTGACCACTTACATATGGCCCCACAGCCTCCTCCTCTCCCTTCTATGACAGTGGGCTAGCCTCTCGGTTTCTTTCTCTTACATTGACAATGGACCCACTGTCAGCCACCAATTTCCCTAAAAATTTTTTCAAAAATCCCAAATAATACTTTTCTTATTCTAGGAAAATCCTTAAAATTTCAAAAAATCCATATCATTTAAATCCGATAACTCCGATTGAGGCCCATTCAATCTCCAAAAATTTTCTAAAAATGAGATCTACCTCATGGCACATTAGTTATTAAATTAATAGTCATTTATTTCTAGGGTTATGTGTTTTCTCTTGTTTTACGCTACGTCGACGTTTCGGAAAAGTCATCGCGAAGTCGGATTTTCGCGGAGGATTCGAAGACAAAGGACTAGGCAAGTCACTCCTTGACCAATTGCTCCCTAAATTTAAAATATTTTATTGCAAAAATTGCCATTGCTAGTGTGCTGATAAATTGACGGCCTCTGTTGCGTGACAACCGATAGCCTCCCTAGTATTGTATAATGCCATAGGACGTTGATACCCTATTCCTTGTCACTCCACCTCGTGTAACCGCGGTTACCGTGCTCGCTAAGCATGGACTCCGATGGTCCTCTACCCACATCCACTATTGTTTGTCGAATTAGGAAAATAGGGTCATTTGAAAATTTTTAAACCCGACATGTGATGGGTCGGTTGGAAGCAAACCAAAATGTTGCGAAAAATCCGCGGTTGCAAGTGATCGTCTGTGTTGGTGGCACTTCGTATCGCATATAAGGGTCACTTTCCGGGGAATTCATCTGAGCACTCACAGTGCGAGCCAATACGGGTGGGAATGGGACCACCCCTGGCCAAGTAACTGTGTTCCGAATCGTTCGGTTGCTAATAAATATGGGCAGCGGTTGGTGTTCAAAAGGGCAAATACCCTCCGGCTGAGTATAGAAATGAGTCCTGGTACTTAGTTTTGAGACCCAGTTTATAGGGGCAACGTGCTATCTTGGGTGGCCTTTAGAAAGGTCTTGTCGCGATCTTCCTCCTGCGAATTGCGACAAAGTAAGCTTGCGTCGTTGGTAAGCGTTGCACCCTTTGCAAAGGTTTATCAAACTGTGACTCGAACAGCCAGTGCCCACGGTTACGGGCAAATGTGAGGTTCCTCAGCGTTAGATTGGTTGCCAGTGCTTTACGAAGATGGATTTGTGGATTGGGTATCATTTACCAGAAATCGGCCTTAGTTGGTGATTGGATGACCTGAGTGATCTGAAACAGGACTGTGATGACCCGGAGTCGATCTGACATTAATAGAGTAGGCTTCACCAAGTGGAAATAGAGTGTATGATTTGAGTGGAAGACTTATGGATGGCTCGAGAGCCACCTGAAAGGATACGAGTTGAAATGATATTCCTGAATAGGACGAAGTGAGAAAGAAAAAATAAAGGAAAAAGATGGCATGACGGCCATGGAAAGGATGAGACGTGAAAATAAAAATAGATGAGAATTACGGTGGAAGCTGCTTGAGGAGAATCCACTGCAACGCTGGCGTGAATTTGACAGTGGTATAGGGATAGACTTGGCCGACAAACTTTAAACAATTAAAATTTGATCCGTCCGCTTTAGTTGTTTGCAAAGCAATTTGCGGACAGATCAAGGCCGAGAGCCTCCTTTCCAGTCCACAATAAGACCAACTCCACACTTTAAGTTCCGCTGTTGTTCTAATATTGCATGGTTGCTGTTTCATGGCTTGCCGAATCGCAACTTATAAAGGTAAAATATATATATTTAGTTTAATTAGTTGCTGTGATCATCTCCATTGGCCGCGGGTACCACAAGGTTCTTGGGACTGGTACCGGAATCGCGGTTCCGTGGAAGTGTGGTTCACGGCAATCTCCTGCAGCCTTCCTCTCTAGTGTCACTGTGAGGTGGTGAACCAGGGCTGGGCGTTACAGTCCCACCACCACCATCACCATTAGCTTGGTGCCAACGTTGCACCGCCGCTAGTGCGCTGCCATCGTCAACCCTTCTGCCGCACAACCACCGGGGCTTGCAAGGCACCGGCCCACCGCCCTGCCGCCTCCCACCGTCTCCCATCGCCGACCGCCCACCAACCCCGCAAGAAGCGGGCGCCGCCAGCCAGCCACGTTGGCGCCACCCTTCCAGCCGTCTTCTACCGAAGCCGTCGGCCACCTGGCCCACGGGGCACCATCCTCCCAGCTACCGGGCTGGCCCCGCACAAAGGTGAGGAAGGAGGAAGAAGAAGAAAACTGTCTGAATCTGGACCGGAGAGAAAAAAAGAAAAAAAGAGAAGGGAAGGGGAAGAAGGCAGAAAAAAATGAAGAATTGGAGAAGGAAGGCGACTGGGTAGAGGGTGTTGGGAGGGGAGAGGGCTCCGCCGCGGCAACTGTTCGCCGGTGCGAGGGCAAGGCGGGGAAGCCCACGGGAGGGAGCACGCCGTCAGGAGGGCGCTGAAGGAGTCAGATTCAGTAATCCTCGATTTAAATTTGCAATGATCAACGTGCATGCGCCATGCCACCAGGACTCGGCAGATCTTCATTAGGTTTTGCAAGCCTTTGCTGATCTTAGTCGCTGCACAGGTTGCAATCCAACGCACCAGCTACCAACGTTAATCCATGTAGCTAACCGTTACAAAATAGATTAAACATATTGTCCACGCATTAATCAATACAAAATTACATTATCCATAAGAAGAGTTTTTTTTTTTTTGAAGATGTCCTAACAAGAAAGGACCGTCTATAGGACAATCGTTGAAATTTTTGCTGATTACAACTGAATTTTGTTACCATATGATCTTAGTCGACATGTGTCGGCCATCCCATGCAGGCTCAACACATCCGCTCCACGGGCTCCAGCGGGCCACATTTGTACGCATACGCCTAGGCTGGAAGCCTGAGTTTGTTTTGGGTGTGGCCTACTGGGTGTATCTTAGGCATCTCTTGCTTTGTAAAGTCTTACCATTCAGCGTGTCACCCATTGCAGTGAAACAAAGGCCCGTTGACTTTTAGCCCAAGATATGTGCTTTCTAAGAATATGGCACAACAACTGTAACAAAATACTGCCCTCCATACTTGCATGTTCAAAAGCTTCCTGCTCTTACTGCATGTTGCTTCAGGGTCGATCCTTTGGATTGCAAACTCAGAAGGCCGATCAATACAGTTTATTTGTAAAAGATGAAACTATGGAAATACATTTTTTTTCATTATCCGGTACTTATTCTAATCATTTTTATGAATATGGTAGACATGTGTGTGTCCTTGATAGGTGTGTGTAGCCTTCATAAAAAAAAGAAACTATAAAAAACAAATTGTTAAAACAAACCAAAATAAATCAAAGTCATTTATCTAATGATATCTAATCACACCATATATTTTAGATAGAGGGAGTACTATAAGTAGCTGACAAAACAAACAAAACTAGTACGGTTAGTTAGGTGACAAAACTAAGTAATACTAGTAAATACAAAAATAACAAAACTAGGCATTCGTTAGTAGAAAAACTAACAGAATATTAGATCTACAACAAACTAAGTATAAGTATTATTAGTAGCAAACAAAAACTACGAACAGCTAATTAACAAAACTAAGTTCTCTTATTAGAAAAAACAATTATATATTGTTAGTAGCTAACAAAATAGTAATTTTAAAAATCAATGCATACAAAATTAGTATTCTCCGCTGCACACAAAACTAGATTCGTGGCTAAAACATTAAATTATTAGCATAACAATATATGGTGCAAAAACAAAACAAAGTGTGGAGAACCAAGAGATTGCATTTTTCGTTCATTTTCTTATTCATAATTTCCTGCTCTCTACAATTGATTGGGAAAAAATTCAAACCATTTATTTCAACTCTCTCTCCTACAAATAAGAGCATTGGTTTGCTTCCACTCCCTTGCCTAAAGCAAAGCATATTAATTGAGGACATATCCAAGATTCTAGAGAAAGGGCATATGTTTGAAAATTTACGATAGAAAACCCTCTTTGAAAAGTGAAGGTTCCCTTTTTCAGATTTTACATGTGGATAAAAAAAAAGGAATTTGCCTTCTTCTCCTAGTATTACCAAAAACAATGGGGTAATATGCTAAATTTTAACGGATGTTTGACCAGCAAAGGATGAGTGTGAGATTCCCACGAAACTCAATGGCCTTTTTACAAAAAGGGCAGCTTTGACAGTGATATGCGCGTTGTGGGCGGATACAGTTGCGGAGCCGCATGCTGTGGTGGCATGGAAATCTTGGGACGTAGATGGGTGAATCCGACGATCAGAAAAACGATTGAAAACATCAAAAATTTTAGCCGGCTGATGTTAGCAAATCCCAAGAAGAAATTATCCATGCACAATAGTGGTTAAATTAAAAAAGATGTTATTACTGTACAAAGATATCGGTTCCTGGTTCGCTTTACATGGGCCGCGTGAGCCCGCTAGAATTACGGCCCTAGCAACGTTTTCTCTCTCGGGACCGTGCCACAGCCCGCAGGCGGTGGATCTAGGGATATAAGTGGAGCGGACAAGCAGGTATTTTTTAGCAGCTTATTATAATTCTATTTATTTTTTATTTTAAATTTTATACTAGTATATAGAAAATAAACTATTAAGTCTGTTTTTATACGGGTAGCGGGATTGCTCACTTATTACATCCCTATACGACCCCGCCTCCTCTTGTCGCGGCCCTCACGCAGCCGATCGCTGCTCTCTCGCGCCCGTGGCGCCTATAGGTGGGCTGTGGGCCGCATCGCCTATCAACTTGGTCGCTTGCTTCTTCTGATGGGCCGGCCTGCTAGCCAGCATTCCACTCCAAATCTGGCCCAAATATTGATTGATACGCTTGAGTATTTTTTTTGCGAGGTGTACCAAAGCACGCTCTGTACTGCACGCCTCGAGGACGCCGAGAGGTGAGAGCCCCAGCTTGCCATGGAAGATTGGAAGTCTCGAAAGCAGATCGGTATTGGGCAGAATCCACGATTTCTTGGGGAGCAGATCAAGCTGGCTTTATGCCTTTGTAGATTGCGACTGCAATGCTGCGTGATCCGTACATTGTGCACTGTTTATTAGTGGATTCTCTATGCTTGCTTTGTCTCGAAAACTAACTGCCATTCTGCGAGATGGATAGACAGCTTCTCTAGTACACTAGTATGTACCTAGGCTGACATTACCAAGGAGAGATATGCTTCTCCAGATCACGCTTGTCGTAAACAAAATCACCCTGTCCTATGTACATCTTGATGTAGTTACTTTACATGGTCCTTCAAAGAACAAAACATTGCAGTCTAGAAGCTGCAACTTTCCTTTTCGAATCCTCCTCTCTTTTGGCATTTTTCTCTGCGTATATTCATGCTTTTCTTACATTGATCTCAAAGTATATATACCTTTCTCTTTCTCTGTCAGTGTCTCGTGTTCTTGAAGCTCCAGATGGAAGAATCAGGAATTGGAGATTGGAGTGCGGCCTAGTTCATCCTGGTATCTTATGCTAGCTAGTCTCCCAAGCTTTGGATCATCTATGCGTCGTTTAAATCTTCTCCTCCTTGTTCATGCATGTCAAACAAAGCTCCCTAGTTTGAACTGTCTATAGTTCGCGCCGGTTAGCTATTTGTACGTATGCATTTGTTGCATTCGACTGTGACAAGCATGAAGGCCATGGTTGACGACTTCAAGGTTGTGCTCACGAGGAAGGAGCGCTTCCCCTTCCTCGCCAAGGCCGTCGTGTTCGTTGTGATCTTTGCGCTCGGCACGGTCGCGGGCCTATGGACGGCCACCGGGCCTCGCCGGTGCTGCAGCACCTACACCAACATTCTTTTCCCGAGCACCACCGTGTACCGCTACCGCGGCGGCGGCGGCGGCGGTAGCTTCGCGGAGTTCGTGGCTCCGACGCGGCTCATGCACGATATGACGGACGAGCAGCTGTTCTGGCGCGCCACGATGGCGCCGACGTCGTCCCGTGGCGCGTACCCGTTCCAGAGCGTGCCCAAGGTGGCCTTCATGTTCCTCGCCGGCCGCGGCGTCCTGCCGCTGGCGCCGCTCTGGGAGCGATTCTTCCGTGGCCACGAAAGCCTCTTCTCCGTCTACATCCACGCGCCGCCGGGGATGGTGGTCAACGTGTCCGACGACTCGCCGTTCTACGGCCGGCAGATCCCCAGCCAGGTGCACGAGCACGACACAATGCCGAACGGCGCGACGCCATTGCTGGCGTCAAATGACACTCTTGAACTCATCATTCCATGGCTTTGCTTTGTTTGTTCCGTTCTGCAGGACACCTCATGGGGATCCATAACGCTCATGGACGCCGAGAAGCGGCTGCTCGCGAACGCGCTGCTCGACTTCTCCAACGAGCGGTTCGTTCTCCTCCTCCGAGAGCTGCATACCGGTGCAGAGCTTCCGACGGTGTATCGGCTACCTCACCGGCTCGCGCCACCATTCTTCGTGGAGGCCTACTACCACAAGCGACAAGACGTGCCGACGGCCGGTACAGCCGCCGCATGGCGCCGCGACATCACGCTGCCGCAGTGGAGGAAAGGCTCCCAGTGGTTTGAGCTCAGCCGGGACCTCGCCGTGGGCGCCCTGACGGACACCAGGTACTACCCGCTCTTCCGGCAGCACTGCCGGCCGTCGTGCTACCCCGACGAGCACTACCTCCCGACGCTCGTGAGCATGCTCCACGGCGCCCGGAACTCGAACCGCACCGTGACGTACGTCGACTGGTCCAGAGGCGGCGCGCACCCGGTGATGTACACCGCCGGCGACGTCACGCCGGACCTGATCCAGAGCATCAGGAGGAGCGAAACACCCTGCATGTACAACTCCCGCCCGACCACGAAATGCTTCCTCTTCGCGAGGAAGTTCTCGCCGGACACACTGGAGCCGCTGCTCAACATGTCGTCGGACGGTGATGCAGTACTAGTTTTCTCGCCGTCACGACGGCCACTGCCAACTGTTGTTTGTAACATAGGATTTTACAACATAGTCAGCTACCAACGCGTAAGCTGTTGAGCGAAAAAAAGGGGTTCTTTTGTCGAATTTGCTACAGTTGTAACATGCCAAAATGCAGGTTCGTTAGGCATATGCAGCACACCGGCCTCATTGACCGATCAAGACCCAGCCTGTCTACTTGTCCCATGGGTATCAGTGCAGCAGCCAGTTGCATGCTTGCAGCACCCACAGCTTGCCGCCTAACCAAAGGCTAATTGACAATGAACAGCAACCACTGCGTGCTGCAACAGGGGACGATTTGGTTGTGCTTTCTAATCAAGGAACAACAGGGGCCCAACATCGCTGGGGGAACCTGCACGTGCACCAACCATTCCAGCTCTCTTTTCTCTCCTTGTGATTCCAACAAGATCATTGCATTCAATTTTCGCACTTCACTCGAGTATGATCGATCTATTCATGGCTGTGGTCCAGTTCGTCGATTTTTTGGGATCGGGCAATGCTTCGCTGGCCCAAGAAATGGCCCATTGGCAGCATGATATGTAAGAACTGTGGTAACCCTGAATCCCTTCGGGTTTCAGCAACAGCAGCCTGTCAACTAGTGCAGCAAAAGCGGGGAAAAGCACAAAGTAAAGCTGCAGTTCATCAGCCAAGGAAGGGATTAGGCAAAGCTGTTACCAGCATGTCCGGTGTAACTGGTACGAAAATAATCAGACAATTAGGCAAATTCATTGTTCCTGCTTTTGCAAAAGACAAAGAGCCTGGAGAAACAGAGTGGACATAGCAGGTGGGGAGTGGCAATTCGGTACGGTAGTATTAGAATGATATGAAGCTTCACTTTTAGTAGTTAAATAAATGAAGTGGGGAGTAATTAAATGGTCATCATGGACAAAAAGAAGAGGGCCAAATCTCATCAAAATAAACACATACAGCTCATCTGGAAAGGCATGTACTATCCACAAAAGACTTGGTTTTCATCATATATTATACCTGTATGTACAAGGACGTCTCTCTTTATGTACTCACTCTGAGTGTTAACACAAGGCTGAGAAAATTTGATACAGTTGGCCTTGCATTACAACCTCAGGCACAACCTTTCAGAATGTCAGCAAGACCGTTGCGTTGCTCGTCGGTCAGCTGCTTCGGGAAGGCGATCTCAAACTTCACCCTTAGATCACCCCGTGCGCCTTTCTGATCGGCAATGGCCGCTCCCTTCTCCTTTGATGACCTTCTCATATACCTGGGGCAGATGACTCTCATCTGAAATGAGCAGCTCACCTTCTTGCCACTTAGAAAGCCTTGAACGAGAAGGACCAGCCAGAGTGGACGCCGCGCTTTTCACCAACGGCACCCGGCTTTCAGCCACTAGATCGTTGCTACCCTCTTGAAGACAGGGTGTTCTTCTCGGATATGACGAAGACGGCATCGGCAGGTAGGCACCCTGGCCTCTCATCCCCCATGCCTTCAAATGTGATCTTGTGCCCTTTCTTCCCCCCTGGTTTCACCAGAACCATCTGGCTCACCTCCTTTCTTAACTATTGACCTGTCCAAATATGTATAATCCAATGAAGCGTGATTAGTCCAGAAACAACACTCCAAGAGAGAAATCCAATGAGGAAAGGAGCTAAGGAGTCACTGTCAGTCTGTCACTGAACCTTCCTAGGCTACCAGCCTCAACATGTAAAAAAGAATCATGAATACTTCCTATTGCTCAGAAGGACCACTCTGCTAGATGATAGATTCAAAATTAGTGTATTTTAAGCCCTCGACAAACATGCATACGCATAAGTGGCAACGAAAGCAACTTGAGGTTTTGTCTCCTCAAGATTGGATCTTAAAACTAAACCCTGATCAACACTGTTGTTATTATGCTTAGGATAATCTTGCAAGAATAGGATAGATACCCAGGAAGGGAAAAGGCACACACCAAAGGGCACTTGTGTAAAAAGGTTTTCATGCCTATGTTCCAAAGTAAGCTAAATATTCCACTGACAAATGCAGCCTATAAAGCAGTCACCCTCCACCGTAAAAAACAAGTGCGCCATAGCCTGGAAAAGAAGGAAGTGGTCATGCTGTTGTACTGTTCATCGAGCATTTTTCCAAACAGTGCAGAGAATTGGGGGGGCAGGCACAAAGTGGAATGCATGTCACCATCAGAACAAATTCTGAATTCTTGCCTACTCTGAACTCTGAAGTCCTAATGCATCGATCCATTAAAATTGGCATGTAAGTGAATGAATCACATCAGGTTGTTCGGGTTGCATCGAATTGGAGTTTGTCTTTTGAAAAGGGAATGGATGACAAGCGATTGCTCGCCAGAATTCAGGTGAAAGTTTCAATCAATCTCGTTCACGGATTAGGTAGGGGAGAAAAAAAGAAGGCTAACCCGTCTTGGTGACTGACACAGTCCGCGGGTGAACTTGACCTCCTTCTTGCAGCCGTGGCAGAGCTCCTCGAGGGTGCACTCGAGCTTGCGCTCCAGCGGCGGCGCCTTGCGCATGATGGAGCTGGAGAACTCGGCGAACGCGCGCCGCCCGCCGGAGTTGCCGGAGCTGTACACCTTCTTGAACTCCCTCGCCGGCGTGCCGGGCGCCATCCTCGTTCCAAAAGTCGTTCGCTGGCGTGTCCTCGCGATGTGCGCGCCGCCGCCGCCTACGCCGCCGCGGCCGCACGCCATGGCCCTCTCGCCCGCCCGGCCGTCGTTGCACACCCCGAACACCGCCCTGTTCTCCTGCTGGTCCAGGAGCGCCTGCGCAAGGGGAAGCCAAACATCACGACACGTCGCAACCCACAGCGCACGCACGCAGCCCTCCCGGCGAAGTTCCTCACCTCATAGGCCTCGGTGATGGCCTTGAAGCGGGCCACTCGCCTCGGCTTGGAGGACGGCGGGTGCTTGTCGGGGCCATTTCTTGGCGAGGTTCTTGTAGCGGCGCGGGATTTCCTGCGGCGAGGTCTCCCTGGGGATGTTGAGGATGCGGTGGTACAGCTCGGGCGGGTTCCCCATTGGAGGGGACGGCGGATCGCCGGTGGTCGCGGGGAGCAAGGCGAGGGAAGAACAGGGGACGCGGAGCGAAAATGAGAGTGGTGGTGGGTTTGTTACCGAGGGAGGTGGTTAAGTGGCAGAGCGCCAGAGAGGGAGGCAGAGGAGAAGCTGAGTGTGTGAGTGGGAGAGAGAAGAGTGGCTTTTATGTAGGGGCATTTATTTGAACTGGGGTAGAGAGAGAAGGAGAGAGAGAGAGGAATTGCATGTGGGGCCATGGGGGCATGAGGGGTGAATTGCAGAATTGGCAATGGACAAGGACATGAGTGGACCGGCTATCCTCTAGGAGTAGTACTTCTTTACTCCTCCTGTCAAAAAAAAATCAATTCACAGATATAGACAGAAATTGGTTTTTTTTAAAAGGACGAAATAAGTAACGAGGAGAAAAAATTTTGATGGTTAGTACTCCACCATAACTTGATTTCTATTGATCCCAGGTTTAGTGCTAAAAAAAGACTCATGATTGATAAGATAAAAGATATTGAAGAGATAAAATTTCTTAATTTGTGAATTGATATTAGATACTTCCTCCGTCCCAGAATATAGCAACCTAGAATTGGATGGACATATCCTAGTACAACGAATCTGGACAGCCCTCTGTCCAGATTCGTTGTACTAGGATATGTCCCATTCAGGGCTGTCCAGATTCGTTGTACTAGGATATGTCCCATCCAGTCCTAAGTTGCTATATTCTGGGACGGAGGGAGTAAGATGGTAGAAATCGACTTACTCCCTCTGTCCCATAATATAAGAAATTATACCTTTTTATAAAAATTAAGGAAGTAGCAAAATAATAAATCATGGTTCAAAAGGTGATAGTTGAAATAATAAACTAGTATAAAAGGTGGGAGATGAGGATAAACTAGTACACAAATTGGTAAGTGAAAAATAAACTAGTATAAAAATTGATATATGAGAATAAAATACCGTCTCATAATCACAAAATCCCTTATATTTTGGGATAAGTTACAATGGCAAAATCTCATATATTATAGGATAGAGGGAGTATGTTTTAGAATGCATTTTGAACTCTAGAAATTAACCGTTCAAATGTGCATGTTGGGGGTGAAAACTCCCTTGTTTTTCATGAGCATGCTTTTCAAACTACTAAACAGTGTATTTTTTAAAAATTTTCTATCTAAAAGTTGCTTTAAAAAATTTAAATAAATCTATTTTTCAAGTTTATAATAATTAAAACTTCATTAATTATATGCTAATTACTTGTCTCGTTTTACCTGCGCTAAAATTATAAACCAAATCATCAAAACGAAGCCTTAGACTAATATAAAAAGGGACAAATCATGCGTGTGTTTGTTGGAACACACAAAACTGCCCTACATTTTAAGACCCAAAACCACCATTAACGGGTTTAACAAGTAGGTGCACTGAAGAGGAGAGGCGCCACAAAAGTTACTGCATGTACGGCCGACGAGAGCCGTGTCCTGTTTCTCAGTATCGGTGTGTGGCACTGTGCATGATCATGCAATGGTTTTATCTGATGCAGGTGAATGATTGGAGAATAAGTACGGCACGGTTAGCAATTATTGTCCGTACGGCCCAAAAGAAAAAATGCTTTGCTCGTGCATGCTGTGTGTGTCTCTACTTAATAGGCCAGCCACAGCCGCTTGATCCCATTCAGATCAAGTTGCTCTCCTCGCACTGTGCTGCCTGTCAGCCTATCACGCTGGCTGAGTCACCGTAACCCATATTTAATATTTTCCCCCTAAATTTTGTACACTACCAGACAGATTGCCGTATAAAATTACGAGCTAGTAGTACTCAATTGATTTCAGAAACTGCGAGCGGCATGTACGTTCCTAGTCAATGGCCATGCACAGCCTTGGATTCTTCTGTTCCGAGCGCGTCGTCACGGCCGTGTGCGCATGTGCGAGGCTGGTGGCGATGGCGATCGAAGCGGACGGGCGGACGCCTTCATCGCCACCTGGTCCATCTCGCCGCAGACGCGACGCCACGTACGACGTGCTAGGGTACACGTACCGATCTTGATCCGGGAATTGAATGAGCACGTTGTAGTAGGGGGTGCCAACAAAAGATGCCAGCGGTGCGTACGTATTCTGTCGCAGGGTTTGGAGCCAAGGTGCGTGACGAACTGACGACCACACTGGATGGATCGGTGCTGTAGTTGGTGACTTGGTGTAGTTGTTGTTGTAGTAGCTTCGGATCTGGAGTGGATGGACGGGAAGGTAGCGTGAATGGAGCAGCGATGCGATGCGATCGATCGATCGATCTCACGTGGTAGATTAATTTTGGAGCTGGTTGTAATAGAAAATGTACTGCTCTGTCGATCGATGAGGTAAACTGAGGCCCGCGTCGACCCGGTGATCGACGAACACGTGCAGTACAGTAGAGGAAACAGAACGGTGGATCGATTCGCGATTCGAGGGACGAACTAATAATCCGTTATTACCTTCTCGAATCTCGAGCGGGATAGTGGCTGATCAGGATTAACAACCTGCCATGCGCGCGCGTCGTGAGCCCCCAACCGAATCGTCCGTGCTGCGGGCGCCGTAGCAAGCCAAAGACGTTTGTCGCACGTACACGCCGCGCTCTGCACCGCGCGCGCACGGCTGATGGCCTGCGGGGCACCCAGCGCGCGCATTGCGGCTCGGCATCGCGGACTGAGGGGGTGGGGAGGGGCGGGGTGTCCGGTGTCCCCCGCGTAAGTTGCCGTCGCGCGCGCGGCTCGAGATTTGGACGTAACGTGCGCGTATGTATCGGGTGGATTTCAGTTTCACCCCGCGCGGGTGGCGAGGCGGCTCGGCGCGAGGTCGCGCGTCCGAGCGTGTAGGTGGCCGGGGCCGGGCAGCTAGCAGGGCACAGGGGGCGGCTGAGCAGTGCGCGCCCGCGCGGCCGGTTGATCGTCCGCGCCATGTCGCTATCTTGTCACGTACAGTACGTCTCGGCGCCGCGAGTTTGGCTCGGTTCCGCGGTTAGGTTTGGCTCGGTTCTGTTCTTCTAATCAAGATAGCGGTTAGTTTCCACGAGCGATATTGGACATATATGTGACATCGAAAACCACCCCGATCCGTAACTCATGGAAGCCACGCCGAACCGGTCAACCGGACGTAGTAAACGCCCTCGGTTACGATACTTTCACTCGCCGATCTACCTGCCAAGCGATCGTTGTACATGGATCGAGCAAGGAGAGTAGGAGACTCACTCCAGTAGTAGTCCAGTAGCAAGGAGAGTAGCATTCTAGCAAGGAGCAGTCACGTGAAGGTCCAAGAAGCTAGAACATTGCTTGCAGTTGGGGGGTCACTTTTGGCCGACAATCCTGCCAAATTAAGACCATATTAGTACCCCAACAATTCAATGCAACGCATTCCTTGGAAAATAAATCATCGGCCCAGGCTTCACCGGGGAAAGCAGATGTCCACACTAAACCTACAGAAAGCGAAGCTAGTCATACGAGAAAGACTATTCGACGAGGCAGTAGCGACGAGTGACAGAGAGAGAAGCGGCAACACGGCGTCTCTGTGCATGGCTGAGTGGAACATGAAAGGTGAACTGGTTTGACCCCATGCCAAGTCCAAATCAAATCAACATTAAGTCGTGATTTGGACACTCAAACGAATGTTAGTTTACAGAAGAGGGAAGTTGGGGTGAAATCGTGTAGACGCCAGTGGAAAGAAGATCCGAATCATTGAGCTATATTAGCAGTCAGTGGACAATCATGTGGTATGTATCTTTGTTAGTTTTGACTGGATCAGCATTTCTATCCTATTTCGGTCAAAGAAAAACTGGGAGTAAAGTCGAGACAAAAACATGGGATCCAATGATTTATTGAAGCCAAAAGAATCCATTGATATGGTCATTTTCTCTTTAGTAATTTCGTTTCGCCTTGTTAGCACTGTTCAGTATCTGAAAACGATATTACCCAGGATTCTATTTAATTCATGATATTTTTTTATTTGCAAGAGAGCAGGTCTCTTTCAAGCTAGGAAAAACACCGGACCAGACTGAAATAATCCTGTTTGAGGGTCACATATTCAGATGGAGTCAAACAACAAAGTCCTCAGTTTTTTTTTCTCAATTTTCTGACGACAAACATCAAACAGTTCTCTTTTCCCCTAAGAACGCATGGTTCAAATAGGCGTAAAGATTTTGAAACAACACAAATTTATTGATAGGGGAAACTGAGCAAACAAGAGGGAAACAACAATGAAATTTCCAGCTCTCAAATTTATTGATAGGAGTAGTTTTTTTTTCAAAAAAAATATTTTCTCAAAGGTTTAACTTGAACATTAGATATCTGTGGTACATTTTCTTTCTTTCTTTTTTTTTTCCGAAACATTGGTGGTACATTTTCAATCATGGAAAAGGGATGTATGCTATGAACAATGGTATTTATAGTTACCAAATGACTTACCAAAAATGCTAAATGTTGCGGCTATTGGCTAGACATGGGACCCCCGAATTTACAAATCTCTCTCAAAAAAGTTGACAATATGATGACATATATTTCGTTTAGCAAATCATTGCCCTGTACACTACAAGTTCTTGGAGCCTATCTAGGTGTGTAGTATTTTTCATCTCCTTTTGCCTTGCCTTTTCCTGTTAGAAAATTAAGATATATCTCCCTAGCTGATGATGAATTTGATCTTGTCCTTAGCTCTCCTACTGCAAGCTGTATAATAGTAAAGGTTGCTTAGAATAGTGTCACTTGACAATGATATTGTAGGTCGGACTCGAAGCCAGGGGGGCATGATTAGATTCTTCGTTACGTCATCTCTTCAAACTATTTAGGATTAGAGCAATGTGATGACAGTTTGGAACGCACTCTGCTGGCGTCCAAATCACAGATGGTCCATCAGCACCAAGGTAAACCGAGCAATGAATTATTATTCGAATCATTTTCTTTCTTTCTTTCTTTTTCATGACTTGGTTTTCCTTCATGTCTTTGTTGATACCTGTGAAACGACCTGATGCAACATCAGTATACGACATCATAGTTAACAGAGGTGTCTCCCCCTTAAGTGTCGGCAGATTGGGGAAGATATCTAGCTGCCTTTTGCCTAGATGACTAGATCCTCAAAATTATGCAGAAGCAGAACCACTAATTTTTCTTTTGTTCAAATATTATATGCATCCCATCAGATGATCTTTATAAAAGAGGCTCTGATTTATCTGTATGATATCAGTTGATTGAAGTTTTGAACAAGGGACATAAACAAGAAACTTCTGCCGCCCAATCTGCAAGGATGTGTGTCGAAGGATGGAACCCCGACGGTGGGAAGTCAGGAGACCCCCCTTTTGAGATTCGGCCAGGGGAGTAGTTCTTCAGGCGGACACGGCGTCAGACGGATCAGCGCTCGGGCGGGAACAGAGGGGGCCCGAGCTGGAAGGTACAAGGGCTCGGACCGTCCGATCCGGATCCGGACCATCCGAACCCTTGCGAACTCACGAGAGAGAGAGAGAGACAGGAGACGTAGACAGGTTCGGGCCGCCTGGAAGCGCAATACCCTACTCCTGTGTGTATACTATGTAGTGGATGAATGTGGCTTGGTGTTTACAAGGTGAGCTCAGCCCGCTGGCCGGCGCTAAGGAAGAGAAACAGTCGTCTGAGAATGAGCTAGAGTCGGAGAGCTCGGGGTCCAGTCAGAGTCCGAGCTTGGGGTTCTTAATGCTAAAGCTTGCTTGCCCCTCGGTTCGGTGGCTTGGATCCTCCTTTATAGATTAGGGAAGTCCACAGTGCCAGAATACAGAGAGAGAGCTTTTCCGGTGAGCTCTCTTGTGCACACGTCTGCCTACGACGCCCATGCCGAAGCTGTTGCTGCTGTGGACGGCTGGAGCACGTGCATGCCAGCAGCCGCCTGTTGCGCCACGCCTGGAGGAGCCCCTGTCGGGTGCTGCGGGCGGCTGGTCTGGTCGCCTGGTTGCCACACACGCCCGGAGGCGGCGCCTCCGGGCACGGGCGACACGCGCCCGGGGCCGGAGGCGGCGCTCCCGCGCGGCACTCGCCGGGGCCGGAGGAGGCGCTCCCGGGCGGCCCGCTCCCGGGCAACACTCGCCCGGAGCCGGAGGCGGCGCTCCCGGGCGGCACTCGCCCGGGGCCGGAGGCGGCGCTCCCGCTCTCGCTCCCGGGGCGACGCGCGCCCGGGGCCGGAGGAGGCGCTCCCGGGCGACAGGCGGCGCGTCCGGGCGCGGGGACGAGCACCCGGGGCCGCGGGCGACGCATCCGGGCACGGACGACCGGCGGGAGACACGGCCTCCCTGCCGGCCGCCGGTCGTGCGGGATATGTCCCCCGGAGGAGCCGATGTGGCCGGAGATCCACGCGTCCCCGCAGGCTGTGGGACCCCCAGTCCTATTTCGCCGACAATGTGATTGCTAAAGTCGCCAATCTTCTTGCTACGAGGAGGAGCCTTATCTTTTCTTGCATCAACCTTCAGACGTGAGGCTTGTGTTAAAAGATAGCACAAATCCTCCCCGCAAAAAAGAAAAGATAGAACAAATCATTCATGTCCCGGGCCCTGCATATTTACACCGAATCATGCAATGCCCACTGCTATTACAATACACGTACGACACGCTTGGTTTTGCAATATATCCTAATATTGCTCAGAGCGGAGAAATGGCTGGGCCTGCTTTGCTATCTATTATGGATATTCCAATGCCCTAGTACAGTCCTAGTATTCATTACAAACGTGGTACGCATTATCTCATAAGTAATAGTACTGCTTATTGTCTGAAATTAAGAAATGGATGGCATGAACAGCCTGGCTAATCTTAGCAAAAACAAATTAGTTGGCTAGTCTTGAGAAATACACTTTTTAAGGCTTACCTTACAAGGCTCTAAATGCAGACAATCTTTTGCAACCAACATGTTGGCCTATTGGGAAAAAAGTGGTTTTTTCCTAATTGATTTAACTGATAAAGAACCTTAAATTTTGCACATGATGGTTTTCTATTTACTGACAGAGTCTGAAACTTATTATCAGATATTTTGGGCTTATACACATGAATACAGAATACTCTTTTTTTTTTCCTTTTAGAATGAATATACGGTTACTTGCCAGGGTAAGAGAAATGATTCTATCCGCTGAGATGTGGCCCATGATTACTCAAATGAGTCAACGATGGAAAACCAAGAGAGCAATGGGTTTAAATACGCTCTGCTTTCTTAAATACTCGTATCTTTTTAGTCAGAATTTTTTGTTCACAAATGATGATTCCAAAAGGCTTACTTTTCTAAATTATCCACGCAAACTATACAAAACCATGCTCACTTCATAATGTCAGTCACTGTATGTACAGACTATACTAAAAAAAGTAACTTGTCTCTTTCCATAATAAGAACCACATTTCACATAGGATTCCAACCCAATTACCCAAAACTCAAGTCTATTTTTCTCTAGGAAACCAAACACTATGATGTTTGGTTTGAAAAATTGATACCAACCTCAAACCTAACATCCAAATATTGTTCCCAACAACCAATGTTGTACATGTATCCTACAATGTCTTGACGAACTTTTCCCTCTTCAAATTTCAACTAGCCATCGATAGATGAATTCCAACAGAAACCACGGTTTCCTAATCTCCACTAGTCAAAGGCCCCGGCTCCTCAATACATGGCTAATCAAAGATGTAATATCCAATCCGTACGACAAGGAACAGAATGCAGATCTTAATCTTATCCAGAAGCTACGGCAAATGGAGCAATAATCTAGAGGTTTCTTCTACACCGTGATCTTTAGTCTCCTAGCAGCATCACAGTACCACACAGTGAACAACTTATTTTTTGTCGCCCCAATCATAACAAAAGATGAACTATTCCTACCATGCTGACTGCTGCAGTGCTGCCTCAACCGTAGATTCATTCACAGGCTATTCCAGAAAGAGAATGACGCGAAACACAACATGAAGTGGGAAATCCGAGAACTTCATCTAGTGCGATCTGGTGTCTACATACTGTATATCAGTAAGTCTAAACAAGAAGAAAATGCCAATTATGAATAGTTTCATGGGCATCGCAATATATATGTTATATCCCATTCCTTTTGGGCTCATAGCAGCTTGTTCATGCCTTCATGGTTCTGAATCGTAGTTCATAACAAACCGAACATGCATGCAATGCAATTAATTCATTTTCTTGGGTGGATGGTTAGCATCCACAATGGCGACCCATCAAGGGTACCAGGACATTTTGTTGAAACAAGTGCTAATATCATGCTCACAACAGGTCGTAATCTAAATCTAGGTAGGATTTCACTTCCAGGTTGTTGTAGTATGCTACTGTACCAAGCACTATAAGCTTGAAGTCGATGAGCAAATCTGTAGCGATGGATCTCTTAGCTGAGCTAAACTCCTCAAGAGCAGTCTGCCTCAATTGCAAGTGTTTTGGTGACTCCAGGGCATAAATCTTCTCCAAATCCCTTGTCTGACAAGGTGACGGTACAGCCATTCATGTGTAGACAGGCCTGCCAAGGATGAAGTGAAGAACTGCTCAGCACAATTATAAAGTTTGATGGTCAGTAATATCTAGATCTACATATAACTTTAGTCCATATAAGTAGTTATTGGACAACTCATATGGAACTCATGGCTCCTTTGAAATGGAAAGGTTACCCTCCTAGGTGCCCAACCCAGTGCTTCCTGGTATGGAACTGTAAAAGCATAATATAATTCCAGTTGCTCTATAGCCACAAGTCAGAACTGACAGTTATCTAACTCCAAGACTAAATTCATGTGCATTGATCCAAATCCACATGCATTAACACATCTCAGAAAGTCAGAATGATAGGCTCTCAAGTTGTGAGATTAGATGTGCATTTTTGTGCCAAGTACTGCAAATATTACCTTCTCAACAACAGATAGAGAGTTCGGATGGTGGCAGCTTCCTTGTTGGTAGGATCTGCAGGTTCCACTGGGGTTTCCAAAACTCGCAAACTTAACAGAAGAGATATTTTTACCCTTGGGGCAAGTTAGCTGTACTTTTGCTGCGTCTCTACTATCGTTTGGGGTACTTCTATCCCAGGATTCCAAGTCTATGGAAGGGTAGTGCTCTGACACAAAGGAGCACACACTTGCCACAGTTCTTCTTGAGAATGTGATCTTTGTAGGATCCCCTCCCTTCTCCTCAAAAATCACAAGGGTGTTTCCTGTTGGGTGAAACCATGACTGTGGGACATGGTACCTTGACCAAAAGTAAAACAGAAACATGAAATGTGAGAGAAGTATGAAAACAATAGTATCGTGAGCTGTGCCAAATATCGTCGCATACCATCTTTGAGTTGGCTGGCCACACCCTGTTCTGCACTTGTTTGGAGAAAATGTTCCTCTATAGTTACAGCTGAAAGTGCACCTGTCACTGACAGGGCTTGTCCTGGGCCAATACCTCCCTATGGCATTTCCATTCAACCAAACCAGGCCTTTCCCCATAGACTGCATATCTATCCCAACTGGGTCATCTCCTTGCGGAACATCAACGTTTACCTAGAAGTATGTTGCATTAGTAGTTTACCACAAGTAGTAGATGATAAAAACACGTCTGGAAATTCTAGATCGAAGAAGCTTACCTTGTACCATGTCAAAGGTTGATTTTTTGGTGGTTCAGACTGTGGCATCCACCTTCCGTTCTTTCCCTGATCAGGCTTGAACAAACTATAATGTTCCCCTTCCAATCCAATCTACCAACAAATACAAAAAAGTTACAAACATTTCACCTCAGTTACCCCAAATTCTGGATATACCAACATGGAAAGCAAACCCAGGTACATCGAAAGAGAGGCAAAAAATATAGGTAGCCACGGCTTTACAGGAATTAGCCAAATACTGCTTTTTCATCAATTGAGTTCACTGCACAAATCTCTCTGAACAAATTCAATAATCCCAATGGCAGTACCTTGTATGCCCAATTATTTGAAGACAAGTCGGTGATTCCTTTTTCCATTCCTGAGATTTTCACACTTGTAAGCCCCGCTCCTACCCATTCGTAAAGGGGTCCTGCATTCTTAAAAGGCACACAAACTTTTCATCAGTCAGATGATTCGAGCATTTCTAACTTGATGCTAAAAATAACAGGCTTAACAAGTTAACATGTTACAGGTAAAACTTTCTCCTTTTGCCAGAAGAGGGTACAACCGACATGACATAAATAGCAATTAGCATGTAAATAATATATTCCAAGTTTAATTGTATGTAAAAGTAGGTGCTTACTTGCAAACCAACAGTCATACTCAATAGGGAAAGTTCATTCTTCCCAGCCCTCAAATTGATAGGCATTTCCACATTGAAACTTGATTTTGAGCCATTACCATATGCACTACCTAAGAAAGAGATATTGCAAGTGGTATTGACATTAAACAGAGGAACTCAACAATTGAAGAAAATTGTAAAGAGTGCTGCTGCAGATATACGGAGAATTGTAGAGGTGACAATTATGTTGGCAGAACAAACACTCTTCCTTGCAGGGATATATTTTGATTATATGGAAATAATTGGACATTCAGAAGATTCAGCTGAACTGAAAATGGTATTGGTCTCTCAGCAAAGGGTAACTGACAGACCTATAAATTCATTGTTCAGGAAAGCCTGGACAGCATGGCCTTTGGAATCAATATGAAGAACATGGTTGCCACCTGCCAAATGGCTTCCGTCTACGTCAAAGCTTCATGTTCCATAAAGAATAAAGATCACACAATGAACTGAAACTGCACGGTTAAATAAACTTATAATATGGATAGTACTAAGATCTCTATTCTTTGGTTGGTACATGCATATCTATTTGCAATACAATAAGCATATATGAAAAAGCCTGCGGTACACCAACCTTGCTGTGTACCATAGGTAGTCAGTAGAGTCTTTTGTTGTATTAATATGGTCTACAAATCCATTTCGGACTAAGTCACTTTTACCCCAAATCCCAATTTTCTCTCTGAAAATGCTCCATCCACCAAGTTTTGATGCTTGCAAATTTGCTGGGACCATATCCATCACCAGAGTTTGGGACCGCACCTAAAGATGAAGAGCCAAAAGTTACAATTATTTTAGAAAAAAATACTGAATGAAATATGGTGCTTCTTATATAACTCGTATTAAGCATAAAGTATTCTGATATTTGACATATATTTTGCTCCTTTTTAATTCTTTGCTATTCCCTGTTCCATTTGTTGAGAACAGTGCTATCCTTTTTTTTATTTTTCGACAAGGCTTTTTACATAAAAAAAAAACTTAGTAACATAGAAAATCAAATACCTTTGCAGTGTTGAACACCACATTCTTGCAGTCAGGCAGGATGCTGACTGACCAAGCAGGAAGATCGTACGACCTGCTCTGGAAAGTGACAACTTTGTCCTTTTCTGAATCAATGTTAGACAGGAATGCAACACATCCTCCTGAGCGATCAGTGTAAACATCAGCCTGCCAGCAAAGATTGACACTGTCAATTCCATAAGTTGGTAGAAGAAAATAATACTTCAACAGGGGAATGAAGGGGATTCAAAAAAGTGGATAGTGATGTGCAGTAAAAAACCGAGCAATTACAGTATGGTGAAAATAATTAGACAAATCACAATAATCTAATAAAGCAGAATTTAAATACAGAATGCTCCTTACAACAGAGATGGGTCAAAGTTACTATCCATTAAGAAGTTTGATGTGGGTTTTCATATATTACTGAAACCACAGAGTTAGGTCAAAGATTGTAACAACAAAGCTTACCTCTTGTTGAGGCCCCAGAGAAATAAATGACGAATTGCCATACAGCAGGGTATGCTCGCACAATTTGATAGATTTGTGAAGGTCCCTTAGATGTGCCCATTTTGGAAGTCTCCTAAGGCCTGCATTTCAGATAAACTAATAATACTAACAACTCTTTAGGCTTAATAGTTCTTGATGGAATTCGTAACAGCAATAAAGCCAAACCGTATTCATCGATTGGTGCATCATAGTCATAGCTAGTCGTAATGAACGGCCCTCCAGTAGTGCGACCAAAGTTTGTTCCACCATGGTACTTCAAAAGGATAAAGAAAACCTGATTAACTTTCAGAAATATGGAATTTTCACTAGTTATTCATACTGAGAAAGTGCATTCATATGACAAAAAATGTATCCAGATGCTTGAACTTGACAGTAAAATCCTTAGTAGCACAAACAACAGAAAATAAATATCAGTGTGCCTTTGTTAAGTTAGAATATAACTTGTGCAAAAGCAAATACCACGTAGTAATTCTGAACGCTGCCACCTTTCCCAAAAAAACGTGCAACAGAAAATGCAACATCTTCAGGGGGTCTGTGGGGATTACTTTCACCAAAGGTCTGGAACCTACATTCAAATAGGAAGAAAGAACAAGGAGCAAATCATTTAGCTTCCCTTTAAAAAAAAACTACCTCATCAACTCCATATTGCTATAAAGAAACATGAGAAGTACTAAATGTAGTCTATTACTAATAGAAGTATGTCGAATTCGTTACCATCCTGGCCAATTCTCTGTCCAAATTTTTGGCTTGGTTGGCGAATTTGGCTTGAATTGATCGCAGTAAAATGAATTGCAAGTGTTTATCTGGAAAAGTAAATTTGAACGTGTGAGTGGAACTGCAAAAGAGAAGTTACAGCATCTACTAAAAACTCTATTAAAATCAGTATCAATCACGCAAATATGCCAAGATGCTACGAAATCACATAACCATGAAAAGAATAGTAACAGATGCTGATACTTGTAGTTGTAGGCGGTCCTGATGGTGATAGCTATAGCAGTTCTATATCACCAATTGTAAGGTTACAATTTCAAGTACCACAAATCATCTTCCATTCACCGTTAAGTTTTTTCCGTAACTGTGATGGCTCAAATTTTGCAAAAACATTTCAAAGAATTTTATACCATACACTCTTGGTGACAAAATAGATCAGATGTGCTAGTCTTTCAAAGAATTTTATACCCTACACTGAAATTTGACCCAGCATGTTTCATGAAGCAATTCATGCTTTAAATTTGCATCAAGCAAATTGTGTTGAATGTCAGAAACTAACCGCTGGATCAGGGGCATCATACTGTTCGCACATGATCCAAGGGACACCAGTATTCTGAGCCAGAGCCATACTAGCTGCCCACATTACATATGGCTTGGCACCAGCTCCGTACGTTTGTTCCATACCTCCATACTCATTTTCAACCTGCAGTGCACCAATTCTGACGTCAATTGTGAGGTACACCTATCTCAAAGTTGATAGAAACAGATTGATGTTTCGGTGTCCCAATTAGGATACTAGTATAACAAGTATCCAGACCTGAGCTAGGATGATGTGCCCACCCTGCGAAGCGAAGAACTGCTCTTTCTTCATCATATCCACGATGTATGTCGTGAATCTCTTCATGTGAGACTGCATCAGAAAATTGTTGCTAAAATCGTCATCAAACATGCAAACTCCCCACATAAAACGGCATAAAATTGACAAGCCTGCCGGACCTTGAACGGCTCGTTGTTCGTTCGGAACACCGTCCCTGGCACGTAATGCAGCCACACCGGCACGCCCCTGTACATCCACGCACACATTAACCCCTCAACCCACAGAAATCTAATGACCGTAATTCTGCACAACTACAACCAATCGTGACACTATCATATCAGTATAATGAAGATGCATACCCAAAGGTCCATTCTGCTGCGACGAACGGCCCAATGCGCAGGATCATGTATAGACCGGCATCCTTGACGATCTTCGCGAAGCGAACCAAATCGTACCGCTCCTCGAAGTAGTACTGCAATCCATTCACCAATCGCACACAAAAACACACAGGTTTATCACGGATCGAACAGGCTAAATGCATCACAGATTTTGGAGAGACGCCCGGTACCTGGCCGGGGGCGGGCTCGTGGCCGTTCCAGAACACGTAGGTCTCGACGCAGTCGACGCCGCCGTCCTTGGCCTCGGCTACCAGCTTGGGCCACATCTGCGAGCACGAGCAGCAAGGTTACCGCGGTAGTACCACCGCAATGCATGCCCATTGCGCGCGCGCGGTGCGTGTCTGGTGGGCGCAGGGGAGCCGCGGCCGTACCTCGGGGACGCTGCGGGGGTAGTGGATGGAGGAGGAGATGAGGAGGCGGCGGTGGCCGGAGATGATGAGGGAGCGCTGGTCGTACGTGACGCTGGAGTTGGCGCCGTCGGCGGTGGTGGCGAGCAACGGTATTAACGGCAGCAGCCAGAGGAGTAGCAGCCTCCAGAAGGAGGCGGCAGCGGTGCCCGCCATGGCTGCCGGCGAGGTGGTCGATACGGTGTACTATGTACGAGTACGACGCGGCGGTGGTGGTGGTATAAATAGCCTGCGCAGCGTGCGCCGCGCCGGAGAGTGGAGGGCAGCCGTATGCTCTGCTCGGAATTAGGGAGGGAACGGATTGGATGCGGCACCTCTCGGTGTGCTGTGCCGTGCCCACCGTTCGACACGGTGTGGACGCCCCATCTCTCCCGCTGTTCCGCGCAAGCAAACGCATCGCACGCAGTGACGCAGCTGGGTTGGCAGCCGGTGCGAGGACGGTGCGCGTTGCAGCTGTTGAATTTTTATTATTTTTTAAATTTTTTGTTTTTTAAATTTAAAAATAGACTCTTTTAAGGCTTGTTTCTAAATTTAATCTTTTTTAACCACGCCACTCTAGCTGAGGTAACAAGACAATAATATTACGCTAGAAGAAATCAACGTAATAATATTATCTTGTCACGCTGGCCAGGATAAGGCTGTCTCCTCAATTAGACTAGAGTGACGACACAATATTGTTACGTCACATTAGGCCAAAAGACGTAGGTTTGAAAATAAACTTTAAGATGATTTATTTTTAAAATTAAAAAATAAAAAGTATAAAAAATAAAAAAATTCGCAACTGCTGGGCGTGGCCGATGGGTTCGTGGGATAGTGGGCTAGCGGCCGAGGCGGGGTGCGCAGGAGATGCGGACTGCGAGGCGACGCGGTGGGGCGGGGAAAACCGGGAACCGTGGAGCGAGTCGGCGTCGCGGGCTCGCGGGCGCATGTGACCTTGGTCGGGCCTCGGGCGACGATGAGAGTGAGAGCGACAGGGCCATGCTCCGCTCGGGGCCCAGGCGGTGGACCCCTGCCAGTCTCCTGGACGAGTGCCACGTTTTCGTGCCGAGCACCGTGTAACGCAGCCTACAGGATCACAGTGCATGTATGTTCTGGGTTGTTTTTAGGTTCTGTGTACGCTGTCCAGTGCTCTGTTATAACTTTGAACAAGTTTGAAAACTTCTTTAACTCAAACTTGCACGGAAATCAACTTCAGACAGGGATTGCAATCCATTTTCAACTTCAGAATATATTAAAAAAATCCCTGAAGAAAAAACAGTTTCAACCACAAAAATCCCCACTTTCACCTCCTAGTGTTTTTATGTTTCAATTTGGCTAGGGAGCTTCACAACTAGGGGCATTCTAGGTTTGATGTTAATCTCAAACCTGTAAAAAATATCGGCATTGTCAAATTTTGACAACGTCAGGATACAAAGAGCTACTAGGTCAGTTAACTTACCAAATTTTAGTAAGATATACTTATAGTGTTTGGCAGGTTTGGATTTGTTGTCACAATTTTTGGTATGACAGGGTATTTAAAGCATGCATGATTTGTTATCTTACCAAAAAATAGATTACGCCAAAATCTATGACAAAACTTGGTATGACATAGGTATTTAAAGTATGCATGATTTGTTAGGACAATCCTAACCCAGAAACTATCAAGTAGTTTCTATACCATACCATGTCATATAGATATCACTCTAAAAATTAATGTCCTTAATGCACCATTTCTATTATAGCTCAAACAATTAATTAGTCACTCAATTCTCTCTCTCTCTAATCCACCGATTATCTTTCTTCCTCATCTCTTATATAGACACCATTCTCTTCCAATGTAATATTTGGTAGTGTTTAATGTGTTGGTTTACGTGTTGAAATTATTTCTTGCATGAGACCTAGTTTCTTCATCTTTTCATTCTCTTTTATTTAATATAACCCCACATCAGCAAAAAAAGTAATAGGTAGCACTATAGTTAATGCCATAGAAACTATCCTAGATGAGCATTAGGACTGCCCTTATCTTACCAAAAATTAGATTGCGCCAAAATCTATGACAAGTTTTGGTATAACAGGGGTATTTAAAGCATGCATTATTTATTATCTTAAAAAAATTAGGTTGCGCTAAAATTCAATAATGTTATTTTTTTCTCTTTTTGAGGAGGTGGGGATAAAACAAATCATACATGCTTATATAATCCTATCGTACGAAAAAAGGGTAAGATAACAAACCAAACAACCCATTTTATATTTTTAACATTCCAAAATTTGATAAAACTTAGAGTAACATTAAACCAAAATCAAGGTAGCAAATCCTCTACTCCCTCCGTCTCAAAATATAGCTATTTTTATATTTAAATTTTATCTTGAATATAACAACCTAGTACATATGATTTTTACCCTAAACTATCCATTCTATCCCTAAACACCATTAACATATAAACCCTATACCCACCCACTTTAATAAGGAGCATTTTAGATATTTTATCTCAATTTTTAATCTACTTAAAAACTTCAAATGTAGCTATATTTTTTAACGGAGAAAGTATATTGATGAGGCAATAAAATTGGAAGACCTTTTTAGCGAGGGAAGTTAAATCCATCTATCTATTATATTATAAAGATAATTTAAAAACACCACCATCAATCCAAAATTCTATATTTATTGAAGAAAAAGAAAAAAAATTGGACCGTTAGATCTTAATGGAATCTATTAGCAGATAAAAAAACATATAGAGTTGTACGGCTATACAAATAAAGATTAAAAAGTACTCGGTTTATATAGAAATCAATAAGTGGTACTACTATAAAACGAATTTAGGAGAGAGGAGCTGCCCCATTGAGTTTTAAAAAAAAATCAAAAGTCTGTCCAAGAGCCTTTGCATGCCAGGACTTTCTTTAGCTGTGATTATAAAAAGATGTCATTTTGCAACATCAAGCAGTTTTATTAAGGACACGACCACAAATTTGGGCGCCCGATAAGAATCTAAAAATCAGGTGGTGTTTCTTCGCTTGGAGAAAAATATTTTATTACTTCATCAAATATTTCACTTGATCAAATGTTTTGAAGAGACACCACATTCAAAGCATACTGATTGCAACACTGTTAACACTCTGTATGAAATATTGAGTTCCAACAACTAAAACAATTAAAAAATCACAGTTAAAATTTAAAGTGTGCAACAACATCGAATTTCAGTGAAGATATCTCCTTTCTCGCACTCGTACTTCAAAATATCAAAAAAAAAAATGCAAAGCGCCTTCTTTCTTCCTCCAGAACCGATCCCACCAGGCAAGTCTTTCCGGTTAAAATACTTCACACAAATGCCGTGGTGAAGACATGGTAGAAGAAGAAATCAAGCAAGGTGGCCGGCTCCCATGGCGGATGGACTTGCTACTCACCATCAGAAGCAAACTCCCATGGCCATGTCGCCTCTTCCACCAAACAGGAGAGCTAGCACGCAGATCTCACGGTCGTCTCACCTCTGCTTGCGGCGGTGTCTTCTTTGCCGCTGCCGCCTTATCGTCGTCATCCACGCTGCTGCTGCTCTCGTCGGGGAACACAAGCAGCGTGTCGAGGCTTGCGGCAGCTTCACCCATGTCTATGGGTGCAGCGGGCTTCTCCACCGGCGGCATCCCCACGAGGATGTCTCCATGCGCTCGCAGCGGCGCAGACTCGGCGGTGAGCACGAGGTCCACCAGGTCGCAGAGGATGGCCGGCGGTGCGAGCACGAGGACTCCAGACCCTACAGCCCGTGCCCGCCGCCGACCGGCGTCAGGGAGAGGGGAGGAGCGAGACAAACGGGAATCCCATTTTTTCCTCAGATCGGGCGCTTTCACAGAAGCATTTTCCTTTTCTTAACCATATATTTGAAATCTCAATATCATTTTAGATATATAGATAGGGTTAGTTTGTGCACATCTGAGTTTACAAAAACACTTTGGCACCAGTATATACTTTATGGAATTACATAGATATATCACAGTAAAATCAATATATTCTCTCTGGTTTTTAATAAATGACGCTGTTGATTTTTAATATGATGTTTGGCCATTTATAAGCAAGTATGATTTATTTTATTGTGATCTAGTTTATCATTAAAGAAAATTTAAGCATAACTCATATTTTTTATATTTACATCAATGTTTTGAATAAGTCAAATGATCAAACATTATAATAAAAATTAACAATATTATTTATTATAAACCAGAGGTAGCAAGTTGGACACACACACTAACACTGGCAATACAATTTGGAGACCTATTTCTAGATGTGTTTAGTTAGTCATCAATGGGGTATCTTTAATCAAGCATGTCAGTTCCTTAAGTTTTTTAGGGGCATCAGATGAAATACATTAACTTTATATAATTATACAAGAATTTTACACAAATCAGTTTAATCCGTGCAAAATTCACTAAAATTTCCATCGGCAGGCCTTATGCACAAACCAAAACGAGAAATTTGCATTGTACCACTGTCAAGAGTAGATACTGCTCCTAACATGACACACACTATAATACCATTATAATCACTACAAACTCTCTTGTTTACCATTGTGACATTTTTTAACATATTATCCTTTCTCTAGCCACATCAACAGACACCTTTGCCCTTCACACCTCATTCTCCTTTTCCCTACCCTTTTTTCATAGCTAGCCTGTGGCGTATGCCGTCCCTTTGCACTAAGCTGGTGCTACTACATGTAAAAAAGAAGTTGTGTCATGAATATGTCCAATAAAAAATATTCCACTTTAGCATGAAACACTATTATAATAAAAAGAACACAAATTAGATGAACATATGGCTGCCGGCCTCCTCCTAGGTCTAAAGCAAAATGAAAAATTCAAGCCAAATTGAAGACATGTGAAATTGCAACCGGGAAGTCAAAAATTGAACCAAAAACCTCACCTTCACGAATAGGGGTGCAGGATCAAGGCCACCTTCGCGAGCTATCGCAGATAGGGCTTGTGAAGAAAAGAGAGGGTAGCCAGCACATGCGAGGAAGAAAGAGGGGACGGGAGGGGGCACCACTGGTCAACCCATTCTCGCCGTCCTAGGGATGGCGCACGAGGAGGAGCTCGCCGGCTGCCGCCTTGTGGCCGTGGTGAAGCAGTGATGTGCAGGAGAGAGATGAAAAGGAGAAAGGAACCAACGACTGGAACAAACGATTTGGGTTGAATGCAAAGTGAACGAGGGCATTTTGGTCCTTTTTATGACTGGGAGGTGAAAAAAATTAAAATAGACTAAAAACCGCTACAATTGTAAATGAGAGAGTTTACCGTGATTATAATAGTATATTTCGGTATGTTTTATATTTAGAGTGGTATTTTAACGAACCACGCTCTTAGACTATCTCCAACCGCCGTTACCTAAATACTAGACCCATTCCGGTGTTTGGGTCATGCACAGGAAATAGGTTACGAACCCAAAATCTTCGTTTTCCAACGCGCACAGGCAAAAGAAGAGCCCCCGAGCGGATAGTTTGTTTGGCGGGCGCGCGCTGAAAATTTCCGCGGGAGACGGAGAGTATCGTGCGAGCGGGGTGCTGTACCACGGCTTCGCTCGATGGTGGGGTTATTTTGCCACCCCAGCTGCGTGAAGGGACTCGAGGTGGCAGTGATATAGCTGCCGTTGCCGTGGGCTCGCTCAATCAACCGTCCGTACAAGGCCGACGTTGGACAACAGAGTCGATCAGAACACGGGTAATCTGATTTTCTAGCAATTTGCTTGTTCGATGTCACATTTCCTTTTAGGGCTTGTGCGTTTTGCCCCAAATCCGAGTGGATTGGAGAGGATCAAAGGGGATTGAGAGGGATTTTGACTTATAGGGGATCAAATCCCTCTCAATCCCCTCCAATCCCTCTCAAGCCCATGATTTGTGCCTAATTTGCCCCTAAATCGACTTGGCTTTAGATCTCAACTGCGGTTGTTTTGGCCATGGCTTGGAGTTACGTCAAAATGTCAATGTTCGGGACAGCCGCAGCATACTCCAACGACGATGAGATCATAGCCGCCGTGGCTGTCCTCATCCAGACGCCACAAAAACGCCCTTAGGGAGGTTCGGTCCTAGGCCACAAGACTTACAAGCGTGATCGACTTGCAGCAGACTGGCAGCTGAATCAGGACTACTTCGTTGAACGTCCACTTTACAGTGAGGAGCATTTTAGAAGGAGGTACAATTTTTGGCCTAGTTTCCATTTTCATGACCCATTGAATTATTTTAGTAAAAAACTGTAATTTTTGTCCTCAGATTTCGCATGAGACGGGAATTGTTCCTTCGGATGGTGGATGAGGTCACAGCCAAGAATAGGTTCTTCCAACAGAGGAGAAATGCTGCTGGGCAATTAGGATTCTCTGCTCTCCACAAGTGCATGGTGGCTCTGAAGATGCTAGCATATGGAGGTCCAGCTGATGAGTTGGATAATCATTTGAAAATAGGAGAGAGTACTGTCCTGGAGACCTTGAAGGAATTTGTTATGACTGTAATCAAGGTGTTTGGTAAAGAATTTCTTCGTCCTCCCAAAAGTGAGGAGATAGAGCACATATTAAGCGTCAATTTGGCCAGAGGTTTTCCGGGAATGATAGACAGCATCGATTGCATGCACTGGGAATGGTCTAACTGCCCAACTGGTTGGCAAGGTATGTACAGAGGGCACAAAGGCAAACCAACTATAATACTTGAGGCAGTGGCGACAGAGGATCTTAGGATTTGGCATGCTTACTTTGGTTTACCAGGGTCTCACAATGACATTAATGTTTTGCATCGTTCCCATGTTTTTGATGATTTGGCTAATGGGAGGGCACCCTCTGTTGAGTTCCATGTCAACGACAACATCTATTCCCTTGGATATTACCTAGCAGATGGCATCTATCCCAATTGGGCTACACTAGTGAAAAGCATTCTAATGACAGTTAGCAACAAGCAAAAGGTTTTTTCAGAGCGACAGGAGTTATGTAGAAAGGATGTGGAGAGAGCTTTTGGTGTCCTACAGGCTAAGTGAAAAATCTTGCATAGGCCAGCTCGTTTATGAAATCCAATAGTACTTAATTCCATCATGCGAGCTTCTGTCATACTTCACAACATGGTAGTTGAAGATGAGCGCGGGGTTCAGCTACTGACTATCCACCCATCAGAATGGCCCGGAGTGGCTGACCCACCTATTAACCAAGATAGAGAAATCTCAGGAATTGAGAAACTTGTTGATGCACAAAACATCATTCAGGACAGAGAGACGGCAACATTGCTTCAGAACGACCTGATGGAACACATGTGGACGCTATACGGCCAATGCTCTGGTCCTTTTGCTCCTAATCACAGTAACTAAAGTCTGTAGTTGTAGGTTCAGCTGCCTGATGTATTTTGTTGGCAGCTCACGTGAACTGTAGTGGCATGAATTAGTTGCCTGATGCTCCTAAGCACAGGTCTGTAGTTGTAGGAACTATAGTGGCATGAAGTTTTTAGTTGTCAGATGCTCCTATTTACATGAACTTTTATATTTTGTTGCCTGATGATAAGAAATATATGACATTTTGTATTTTCTAGCATTTGGAAACTGGAGATTGCAGTACAATTTAATCACCAGCTGTAACAGAAAGAACAGAATTGGGTGCAGTTCCTTCTAGTTTTGTTCCTTCCCAATACTATCATTTCTATCAATCTCAATTTACTTGGAGGACACTTTGAAATAAAATATTATTGTAGTTCAAGAAGCTGCTATTCATTAATGTTTAACTGTCGCGGGCACGGGCACGGGCACGAGCGAGGGGCGCCTATTGGGATTCTTTCTCATTATACAAGTGATTAGTAGATTTATATAAAAATAATTAAACTTGGACTTTTCTCACAAGAACCATATTTTAGAAAAAAAATTATAATTGAGAAATGATGATTTGAAACTTGCCTTGCATTCTGCTACTGATGCTTGTTGAGTACCTAGTACTCACCCTTGATATTAACTAATTATATAGAGGTCAATCCATCTGGGCAACTCAATGGAACCAGTGAGGGTTTGGAAGACCAGTGCTATGCTGCTTGGTGTGCTGAACATCCAAGGGATGATGCCTATGACTATAATGTGTATTATGGGGGATGGGATGAGTAGATGTATGCCGGGTAGCAGTCCTGTAGCTATGTCAATAAACCTGGGGTGTTGAAATATGTATGATGTCCAAGTATTACAAATGGGCAGATATGTAGGACCCTGTGTAAGATTCTAGCCTTGCGTGGCGTGGTATTGTAATGTCAGTGGAACCTTCTAGCTATTATTCTGCTGCTATCTCTGATGTGGATTATTATTCACTAAAGCACGTCTCTAGCGAATAATAATCCATGGACTAGGGACTCCATTTTTGGTAATGACGCCCCGGGTCGTCACAACTATCACTTCTATCAATCTCAATTTACTTGGAGGACACTTTGGAATAAAATATTATTGTAGTTCAAGAAGCTGCTATTCATTAATGTTTAACTGTCCTGGCAATTATGAGAACATACTGAAAATGGTTACTCTGGTTGCTCAGCTAGTGACACAGTCCCTTATATAATTTGCTCTCAGTAGGTATTACTAAATGATGTCTTTTATGTTTTGCATGCTCATCATGTATACAGATCCAGAAAGCTTGATTTATCTGATCTTAAACTGTATTTGCCCATTCTGTATAGGACTCAGATAATACACATTCTGTGGGAATAGCTCAGAGAGCTAGACATCCCGAGGAGTTAAAAAGAGACCCTGACAAGTGGATGATTGACATTGACTATTATTTGTCACAACAGGTTCTTCACCATTGCAATACATTTTCCCTTCTAACATATATCTAAAACACACGCTCCTTAGTCTTCGTTGTTCGAGGGGCTGATGAACCCTCTACGCTCCATGATTTGCCGCTGCATGCCAAGATAATAGTTTTTCAGATAAGGGGGGACCTTCTCAATGTCAATCGACATAATACTAGACTCAGCTGAAATCAGTTGAGCCTCTGACTCCTTCTCTCTAATCGCATTTTCCTTCTTTTTCTGCTGCATACTCATCTTCATATGCTTCTTCTGAAGGTTGAAAAGATCCCTTTGAATTTTAATTTTTTCATCCTTCCTGCTAAGAATTTCAGCCATTTGCTGGTCTTGCTTTAGTTCAGTCTTCTCTGATTTCTCCTGCAACCGCTGGAGGACTTCAACAGCCGTACTAGATGACGATGTCTCTGTGAAGCTCTTTGATCTACGCCTCTTCGCACTATCCCTACCCTCAGGACGTGATGTGTCTATATTCTCATTCCCAGATTCTGCATGGCCAGCCGCAGTATGGCCTTGAGTTGGAGGAGATGACATTCCATCCAGTGTTGTAGAGTTGTTTAGCTCAAGAAACTTATTGTTCCATTTGGCCTCATTGCGAAGTTTTTTCCAGCAATGCATGATGGTAAAAGGTTCTGTCCTCTCGTACATTTGTACAGCATCATCAATCTGCAGATATGAATATAAATTAAACCGATTCAAAAAATAAACATATGGAAATTAGAGAGATGGAGGACAACATGAGTGGAAGTATACCCGATCCTGCTCATTTTTTCCGCTCTCATTCAGCCTATCAATAGCTTCTTTGTGCCCACAGAACTTGTTCATCGCTTTCTGAATCAATGCCCACCTATGCTGAATCGCAATCTAGCTACGGTTGGACCCTTCGGCTTATGCTCATTGAAATAATCATGCATCCTCTTGTAATAACCATCTGAAGTCTGATTCACACTTGCATGTTATGCCACCATGTTATTTAGGCATCAAAGGGTCAAAGATTTCTTAAAAGACGTTGCAAACTATTACCAGTAATAGGGTCTTTACTAATATTCAGAAATGCTGAACACACCACCAAGTCCTCCTCTTTGGTGAATGCAGTTCCTCTCCTAGACACGTTTTTCTTCTTTGCGGCCCTCTGTGATTTTAATGATGGAGAGTCCTGAGAGCTATGGTTGTTGTCAATGGAGAACCCTTGACTAGGTTGTCCATTCATAGGTGGGCAGGACATTTGGAAGGAGCCATGCATGTTGAACTAGTGATGAAAAGAACTATTAATCATTGATATATTGATATGTAAATAGAACAAACCATCATGTGTGGCTGCAATAAACCTGGGGGTTTGGAGGAACATCCAAAGATTGCAAAGCAGCAGAATAACCAAAAGCCCACTGATTTGCCCCAAAGATTTCTTCAGATTCGCCAACGCGACCACTTATGCCACTAAAAATGTTATCTATCATCCTAGTTCAAAGAGATTCAATAATGGTGATGCAAAACAAGATGAATAAAATGAAAACTAGTATGTAGTGTGTGCAATGCTGATATATCAAGTTCATACTCATTCTCAAAGTAGGCTGATCCAAATAAGCCTGTAGTGCATCATTTGTTCATTCGTTCAGGCATGGTGAATTGGATATATATATACTAGCACAGCAAACAATCTTTTTTTTTCCTGTGCCAAATCTACCACTACCATCTGCCCTGTAATGAGTCATGGGTGAACACATACTGCCACTACAGTTCTGGGCTATTATATATACTCACAGATTTGTGATTTCCAACTGTACTACTACACAGCTCACGATTCAATCCATCTCGGTCATAAGAATCAGATGACGCGAAGAACTTTACACAGAAGAGCAAACATGCAGAGATAGAAAGGCCGTGGAGGTGGCATTGGCATTGCATTGCTTACCAGGAAGTTATGGTAGACGAAAGCTCTAGGCTCCCACGAGATGACCTCGGTCAACTGCACGCCGCGCTCTCGAGCCCTCTCTGCTCGCAAACCAACAGCAACGAGATCAGGATTAGCAGCGGATCGAGCCAAATCTGAACGAGCGAGAACAGGGGGGGAGGAAATGCGGGGGCAGAACGAAACCAGCTCCTGTCAGCGCCTAGGAGCTGGCCGGCGGCGGCAGCCGAAGCGTGAAGCGGGCGAGGCGGCAGTGGCTGCGCCGCTGGGCAGGGATGCGCCGTCGCGGGGGCGGGCTGGCCAAGGCTCCGCGGCAGTTGGCGCGACCATGCGGTGGCGGCGAGCGGCGAGCCTGGAGGACGCGGTGGCGGGGCGGAGGGATCCATACCTGCGAAGCCTAGCTCGATGCAGATCTCACCGCTGTGCTCCGGGCGACTCGCCGGTGGTGCGTCTTTCCTCTTCTTTCCCCTACGCGAAGACGGTTGCCTGTGCGGGCGCGGCAGAGATATAGGTCGAGGAGAGAGAGCGACGCTTATTTGGGTTCTCACTCCATACGGACGCAAATTGAGTCTTTGGTTTGCCTACTCCGTTGGACTGTGCTTTTTTCACCTAAACCAACGTGAACGAGGCATATTTAGGTTTGGATGCCATGGTTGGAGACAGTCTTAGAATGGTATAATCGCAAATTTCTCAACCAGAACAAAAGGCATCCTGTTCCGCCTTCCAGCGGCGGTTACGTAAGCCCGTGGCCTCCGCCATCCGCTCTTGCAGTAGGGGACACATCATTCTCGTTTCCTCCCCCAAAACCTCGCTCGTTCAGACACCAAGCCGATGGCGGACGCGGCCTCGTCCTCGGCGGCTGCCCCGCCGTTGGACCCGGAGGCGATTGCCGCCGTGGCGGAGGCGGCACCACCGGAGGAGATGATGCTGGTGGCGAAGTGGAAAGGGAAGGACTACACGGTGCGGGTGGTGGGGGACGACACGCTGGGGGAGCTGAAGCGGCGCATCTGCGAGGTCACGGGGGTGCTCCCTAAACGGCAGAAGCTGCTCTACCCCAAGGTCAGGCTCAACGAGTTCGAAGACTCTGTCCTCCTCTCGTCCATCCCCTTCAAGCCCAATGTCAAGATCCAGATGGTCGGGTGAGCGCAATCCCCCTTCCTCCTCGAACCCTACACCTCCATGCTCCGTCTTGTCTCCTCACTCGTGTGCTTCAGATACCTGATTGCGAAAGCATTCGCATACTCGTTGTTGAACTGGGCGATTAGTTTGTAACTATCCGGGGGAAAATGTTGTATTTCGATTGGTGAATCGGTCGGACATTTCACACTTATTGAATGTCCCGGTTTTGACATGGGAGCGGCATATTAAGTTGGAATTGACATTCAGTGCCGCAGTATGTGGAAATGTTTCTGTTCGATGAGTTTCGGAATGGATGGGGAGTAATATGGGTGACGATGCAGATGGGATCAACTGAGATTAGGTGGCGTTCATCCGAGAGGAAGGAATGACCTTCTTAGACCTTGATCCCTCACAAGTTGATCACATTTGGGTGTGCTGTAGTTGCAATAGGCGTCTCATTTGGTGCGACCAAACCATCCATGGAGCATGTGAATTTATTGTTAAATTGATGAATTAGTGTTACTAATGGCTGAAATATGATTATGTAAACCTAGGCCTATGGTATATCTGTGTCCTAATTGAAAAGCTTGCTTTGTTGAATTTGAACCCCTAACTATGGACAGAATTTGGTCAGCTTATATACATTCCATTTTCTACTGTGAAGTTCCCCATTATGCTTTGTCACTTATGTGAATATTGTTGATTGCTATAATTTGCAAATTGTCTGTAAAATTCAGTTCCTTCATGTTAAATGCATACCCACTGCGCAAATCGAGCCATTCCTGTAATATGATAATCTGCACTTAGGTGAATCATGATTTCTAACCAAATACTCGTGCTCTCGGTGGATCTCAAGTAAATATATCATAAGATCCACACATGAAAAGTTTTATATATTTCTCAGAAAGCATATGTAATTCCAACCACAAATCGATCAAATAGCCCTATTACAAGTCATGTGCACAAATGATCTACTACCTCCGTTCCAAAATATAAGCATTTCTAGGTTGTTTAGCAGAGATTAAGGTTAGAGAGAAAAGACTTTGGTACCCCTCAATAAATGTGGAATGAATGGAGGTGAGGTGGGGATAAGATAGGAAGAAATTTGGATGGGAAGTGATTGATGGGATAAGTAGTACTGTAAATAGTGCTAGAGATCCTTATATTGTGGAACAAGATTTGAATCCTAGAAAATCCTTATATTTTGGAACGGAGGGAGTATTTATCCACAGAAAACCCCACCAATTCAAATGCTGCCTTACTATCCACATGAAATCACACATTTGCACCAACTCAAGGGATAGTTATGACATGGCAGACTCACCACCACCAATATGTTCCTTTATGTAGTAGAGATCGTAATATACAGTAAGATGGTACAGTTTGCAAATTGCAAATTGGGTGTAGATCTTTATTGTGCATTCGTGTGACAACATTCGAATGATAGAATAGAAGGATCTTACATTATTTATATAGGGACGTCTGTTACATAGAACTTTCAGTTGACGCGCCTTTTTGTCTCTAATATTTGGGGCTTGCTGAGGTAGCTTGTGAAACATTATTAGCTTGAATATACACTTCAGTGTGATGTTTGTGGTTTTCTAGTAAAGTGTTGTGAGGTGAGAGCTTGGATGATTTTTTTTTTCTGAATCAGATCTGTTTTATCGTTTTCAAGATGAACTGTGAGATGGGCCTCATCTTAGTACTTCCTCCGTCCCAAAATAGTTGTCGTTCTAGGTTGTTTAGCATAGATTAAAGTTTGAGAAGAAAAGACCATAGTGTCCCTTATTAAATGATGTATGGTTGGGAGTGGGGGGGTGGTTGGGGGTAGAATGGGGAGAAATTTGAATGGGAGGTGATTGATGGGAGGAGAAGTACTCTACAGTGACAACTTTTTGAGACAAACCTAGAAAGACAACTATTTTGGGATGGAGGTAGTATTGATTTAGCACTTTGGCTTTACTCAACAGTCAACAGCAGCATATTCAAGTTTTCAGGTTCTTTTCAATGGTTCAAATCACTCTTTTGCTGCATCAAATCTCAAATATAATGGTTCTGTTCAAAAATTTGAATTTGTATACTATGTAGTTACGTCCCATTTAATGGTGTATTTCTTTCAGTACTGTTGAAGATGAAATATTTGTCGACCAAGAAGATGATCCAGAGATACTCAATGATTATGATATAGGCCAGAATGAAGTTACTGCTATCAAGGATAAAGATGTCTACAAGCAAAAGCTAAAACGGCGTGCAAGTCAGTATAAGGTATGTTTCAATGTCATTTTCATTCCCTGTTATATGCTTTGTTCCTTGTGATGCCTTTATGGTTCCACAGTTGTTCCTATTTGTACTGCTAGTCTGAGGCACCTCTTAGTGCTTGTCCCTTGGACCTACATGAAGTTGGTAAAATTTCCTGCGTGGTTCTGGTTGTGAGTAGTTTCAGCATGTTGGTTCTAGTCAATTGCTCATAGACCAAAGCCATAACAGTGACGAGGATTATTCCCCCTCTTGTCTGGTGCTGATTGAACCCATAGCCAGGAACTTCTCTTAGCAATGATCTGTTAAGTCTAGATCCCAAGTGGTGTTAGTGTTTGTGAATAGCGAATTCGGACATTTTTGGCTGCTATAGAGATTTTCAGGCTACTGCAGTGTGCCACTATGTTCCACAAGCCTGTTGTCATGGGTGGTTCTTGAGCCTAACTGCTGTTGCCTGCACTTTTGTTTCCCATGCAATGGTTGTGCGCTTCACTAGCCTGATAAGTTGCAAGCCTGCTACCAAGTTTTAGTTTATCATCATCTAGCAATGTACATGTACTAATTTTTACTTCTAATTGATGTTTTGCATTCTTTGGACCAGTAGTAGATGTCTTAATTGAGCTGCAAGTCATCATATAGTCATGATTAACTTAAAATTGTGAGTGCTTTTTTAAATTCCATATAGGAATGTGGCGTCTATTGTATTACCTGCTCTCTGCTATGACCTAGCTATCTGCTATTTCTTACCTGACTCTGGCGTGTGTCTTCTACTTAATGTAATAATCTACAGCTCATACAAGTCACTGAGCGCTTTTGATGCTGTTGGTTGTGAAAGCAAGTCTTTGATCCTTTGCAATCTTGTTAAACATATGTAGCCATCTAATTTGTCTTTTCTTCTTCCTATTTCTGTAGATCAAGCTATTGAATCCATGCCGCAAAGGGAAAAAACTGCTTGTCTTAGACATTGATTATACTCTATTCGACCATAGGTCTGCTGCTGAGAATCCCAATGAATTGATGCGTCCATGTAAGGGCACCTCCCATCACCACTATTATGCTTTTCAATAAGCTGTCATAAAGTTTCATCTCTTCATGCCATATTTCTCTTTGTAGATCTACACGAGTTCCTCTCTGCTGCATATTCAGAGTATGATATCATGATATGGTCAGCAACTAGGTAAGTGTTTTGTGATCCTGATTATCAGTTAACTGGTATGGTTGTGCTGTGAAATAAGTAAAGAAAAATATCATTGGCCTTTGAATGCAGCATGAAATGGGTGGAGAGGAAGATGGATCAACTTGGAGTTCTTGGCAACCCCAACTACAAAATTACTGCTCTTATGGATCACTTGGCAATGATAACTGTGCAATCTGAAAACCAGTCTGAAAAGAAAACTTTTGACTGCAAACCTCTTGGTGTCATTTGGGCTCAGTTCCCTGAGGTTAGTATTAGTGTGCTACTATGAATCTGTCACAGATTCTTATTGAATTATTTGCTCATTGCTTCTGTTTCTTGCATATGCAGTACTACAATGAAACGAACACAATTATGTTTGATGACCTCAGAAGGAATTTTGTCATGAATCCACAGAATGGTCTTGTGATCCAGCCGTACAAGAGAACCCATACGAACAGAAGCACTGATCAAGAGCTGGTGAAGCTTACACAATATCTGCTTGCCATTGCAGACCTAGAAGATTTTAGCAAGCTGGACCATAGTGCATGGGAATCCTTCACAGAAGAAAATGCCAAGAGACGCAGGCACAGGTAGTTTTCCTCAGTATATTGATCAGCGGAAGGAAAGTTAGCCCTCCTTTTTGTTCACTGTTATTAACTGCATAGACTAGAAGAATATCTTGGATTGACCATGACAACCACAATGCTACTTTAGAACACTACATATATGCCTACTTTCGATCTGCATTAAAACATTTCCAAATTACAACAGTTATTTCTGAACGTTCCTGTGTGCATTTCAATGTTAAACCTAGAAGCTTCACTACGCTTTGTTTAGATGTTTGCAGTTTGGTTTTAATCTCTCTATTCTTGTCCTCACTGTCTGGCCTCGGGCTTGCATTTGTATGGGCAGTGTTCTGCAAGTACTAATGGGGATGTAGTATCATGAGCTTGTCCCTTGACTCCCATGGGGGACTTGACTGGGTTGAGTTACCACTGGTACCATGGCGTGGCAATGATGGGCAAGGCTAGCCTCTGAATGACTGGCTCTTCCAACGTATCATTTCAAGTACCATAATGGTGCTGCAGCCTGCTTGGCATCTCTATGTAGGTAATCAGGACAGCCAATGGTCCCTGGTTAGTGACTGCATCTGTCGCCGTTTTAGTAGTGCTCTGTCCCCGCGCGAATGATCTTGATAAATACTTTGTTTTGCTAAGCTAGGCAATGTACGGAACCAGTCTCTGGCTTACTCTCCTTTGCCTGCTTTAGACCTCTGTTACCGTAACTTCCAAGAACTGGGCTCCATCCATCCCATGGATCTATTATTCTATTGCAATATGTGCGTAAATTAATAGAATGAGGCACACATTGGCCCTATTTGGAGGAGCTTCTTACAGATGCGTCTACTCCCAAACAGTCTAGAGAATTAGTAGCTACAAAATTTAGAAAATGAACTTGTAGCCACCCACCTTGTCCAGATTTTCACCAGCTGACTACTCATCAGCTGGCAGCTGCTGCTTAGAATTTTCAGCTCCCCAAACATGGCAATTGAGTTTCCGGTCCTTAGTGAGAAGTGTGAGATGTATGAGCAACCTTATGTAGTGACTGCAACATTTGGAGGAGGTTGCATTTGATTTGCCATCAGGCCATTGGTGGCAAACTGGCGATCTTTGATCCTTGCCTGGTTGCCCCCTAGGCCCACGACCATTGAAGGCGGTGCCCCACGGGCGGGTGTGTGCTGGGATTCAGAGAATAGCGGGACGCGGACCACGCCCAAGCCTAGGAACCAACCAGTGCAACTGCACCTCTCGTCCTCTGCTGCTCCCAAGTGAGAGAGAGCCACGCGAGGTCCCCCCTCAATAGCCACAATCCACTCAAGTTTTGGACTCAAAATGCTAGTACTTCCTCCATTCAAAATACAAAAACTTATTAGTACTGTATATGACATATTCTAGTATGAATCTGGACAGAGCGAACGGAGGGAGTAGCTGCTAGATCTTCATGTTTCCAGCTATTGCATTGGAAATCTGGCCTTTAATCGTGGAAAATAACCGGATGCTGCTCTTAGTTTCATGAAGAGATTAAGCGACCAATCTTATTGGTTCGTACTAGTACACTGGTAGTATAAGGTAAGGAAACACCTATGGAAGTTGTGTGTAAAACACGTCACAACAGAAAATGGCCATTTATGCAACATTACACAATAGTACAGCACAAGATTACACACACTGAAAACTTGAAAAGAAGATGGGAAGTAGGTTTGGTCAGATCTAGGGCTCCTTTGGGCTTTACAACGGGTGGTAGCATGATCCACACTTCAACAGTGACACAACAAGGCAGCGGGGGGGCTTTTATGATGCACTCAGTTAAAACAGAAATGGCAGATATACGGGGTAAAAATATGATTATGTAGAGACTTGAAAGCCTTGGCAGAAAATTAAATAGTCCTTGTGATGAAGGCTTGTCAAGCCAGGAGCCAGAAGTTCTTCTGCCACCGGGTGCTGATGAGGTACCCACCGACGCCCTTGCTCTGCTTCCTCACTGCCAACGTCAGGCACTCAGCCTGGTTGATGCATTGCTCGACGAACTCCTCGCTGCTGCTCCGCAGGAAGCTGCAAAGTTGCAGGCAGACATTTGCATTTGCTCAACAAGAACTAGCTATAGTTACGACAAGATGAAAAGTAACTTTTCCTTGACTCAACACCAATGTGTTCGTGATGGTGATTGTTACATTGTCCACGTGAACATAGCAAAAATTAGGCGAGTGTACGATTCTTGCTTTCATTTAGTTGAGTTGTGACTAAAAGGACAAGGAAAGCATCTGTGATTTATGGATAGCACATGGAGCTGCTGCCTGGTGTTATTTTCCCAAAAGGCATGGACCCTGCTATTGAACGGTGGTGAATAAGGATTCTTTCCCAAACAGTTTGCTCATTGCTTGTTAGTGGGCCTGCTTATCATAAAAGATGACCACAATGTCCTTACAGAAGATCTCTCCCATAAATTCAGATCTAGTGGTAATTAGGTGCTCTAGTCTCCTATACTGCCCTTTTTTCTGAAAGGATAAGCACAATCTGATACTGGTAGAGTATAGCAATGATGTACAACTAATTTGTATTGGAACCTAGTCATGCATAAATCTGGACATTGTTTTTTAAATAAAACACTAGAGAGTAGAGACCAGGGTGTGCCAAGCCTCCGTTAACCGTGTGGTTATCATGGTTATCACCCAAACCACTGGAGTACGGTATCGGTTACCGGCGGTTTGGTTTGAATAAATTTCATCCGAATTTATTTTTTTTATAAAAAATCTAAAAAAATTCTAGTAGGTAGTATTTGAATTATGGATTACTATGGTGAAGAAAGTTTATGAAAATAAGGAAGTTTACTTCATATTTTGGAGCTCCATCGAAAATAAAAAATAAAAGATGGGTTGAGATATAATTTCTATTTTATTTAAGTGTAAAAACGATAGCAAGGGTTATGTAAAAAAATTATGTAATATTACATTGTTTTTCTAGAGATATCCATAATTTTTTCCTAAATTTTCTACAAGTTTTTAGAATTTTTACTATGTTTTATAACTTTTTCGTAATTTTTTCTTTTTAGCTTTAACATACCGTGTTTATTGCGACTTACCATGCGGTTATCGTGCGACATCGCAGGGTAACCACGACCTTATCATGGTAACCGCGACCGTATCTTAAGATTTGAAAATTTTGAATTCAAATTTTTAGAGATAAATTTCACACAATTTTAGACAGTTACTACCATATTGTGGAGGAGTAGTAACCTCCACGGAACGGTATGTTAATCACTAGAGACTGGCACCATGATAGATTCTGCCTGTTTCTATTCATAGTTGACCTGAGCTTCACATTTTTAACTCACACAATAGGGATGAGATCGATAGAGCTACAGTAGTGTGTGGTGAAATGCTTACCAACTCAGCCAAGAGAGATGGGATGGCTTGGATTGGCTGAGCACAAGCACAGACGCCTCCAATTTCTTCACTTGGCTGAGGACAGTGGCCAGCTTTGGTCCTTGGATCACAAGTGCTTCAACCTCCACCTACCACATTCACAACCATTTCGTATGATCCTTTCTTTGTACAGGCTATAGGAAAAAGGAATAGTTCATGCACGTCCTGTTACACTTACGCAGGGAGGCAGTACACTACATTGAAATGCTGACTTTTGTTTCAAGCAAATCAAGGAATGATATAATCTCATAGTGCCATTGTTTACGGCCGGTTTAGGTAGGATTTTACTAGTGCCTTCTACAGTTCTACTAAATGGTTTGGGAAGGGGAGCCCCACAACTTCTTCGTTCTACTCCCTCCATCATTAGAAAAATACTGTTTTAGGAAAAATTGAATATAAGATAAGAAAACTACTATCTCTTAATTAATTTGAGAGAAAATAAAAGGGAAGAAAACAAGGAGGAGAGAGTTCTGTTGATTAGATGATAATAAAGTTGTATTAAAGATGTGCAGTGAGTCTCACTCTAAAAACACATCCTTTATGAGATACTAAATTCTTAGCTAAAAAATAATCTTCTAGAGATGGAGGAAGTAATTACAACGTTTTATTTTTATCAAGGCTAAAACCTTTTAGGCCTGCGGAGATACATTCACCCACTGAAAGTGGAATATGATCCCCTTTTCATGTATTAGTTTCATTCTAAAATATAAGGACTTTTACACGTTTTTCAAAACGTTTCTGAACAATACCAAAGATCAAGTTCTCATGAGCCAGTACTGCTAATAAGGTACACTTACAAAAACATTTTTTTTGTCTAGTTCTTTGTGAACTAGTAGTAATTCCCTTGTGCATTGCCTCCAAGCAGATGCTTCCAAATGGGAAGCCAAAATGACCAAATCTAGACAGCAGAGGCACATGAATCTCTGCTAAACGCCTAAAATTTTGTAATTTGAAAACACAGATCGAGCACAAGTAAACAGCACGCAAAATGGCATGCATGCCTCTCAAAAAAAAAGGGAAAAAAAAAAGAAACAGCATGCATGTATGAATTATGATGTATGTATACGTCGTATACGCTACCTCTGGCCTGCAGGCCTTGCAGAGCGTGCCGAGCGAGTTGGCGAGGGAGGGGGTCTCCTCCCCTCTGCCGCCGGCGCCGGCGCCGGCGTGTGGCAGGACGTGGAGCAGCGTGAGGAAGTCCCCCCTGTTGGCGACGTGGGTGAGCGCCCACATCATGGCGTGCTTGGCCCCGGAGGTGTCGTCCACCACCACCATCACCCGCTTCCTCCCGGCCACCGCGGCCGCCGCCGCCGAGTCCCCCTTCCCTCCGCCGTAGCCGCCCCTCCCCACCTGCCTCTTCCTCGACCACCGCCTCGAGCCCCTCCTCCTGCCGCCGCCGTGCTCCTCCTCCTCCACCACCCCTCGCCCCTGATACTGCGCCGCCCCTCCCCCGTTGCTCGCGCTCAGCTGCCGCAGGAAGTGCTCCCCGCCGCCGCTCGCCATCAACCAACGCCCGCCCCCTCTCTCCTCGCGATGGCAATGCGCGCGGCCGATGCAGGAGGCGGCGTACGTGCGTGCGTGCTTCCCGGCGCGGTGCGAGCAAGCGAGCGAGCGATATAAGGATGGAGTGAGACCGAGGACGAAAGGACAAGGCGGCTTAAAGAGTGGGAGCCAAGGAGAGGGTGGTCACGAGCGCGTTGCACCAGTGCTAGCTGATTATACTCCCTCCATTTTAAAATATAATACTTTGATCTATCTTATTCATTCTATGGTCTTTTAACATTATACTTAATCATTAAATTTGTTATATATATTATCAACCATCATAAAATTAATATTATATAAAAATATTATCAAATATAAATCTACTAATACTAAATACATGACATTAGACGTATATTTTAGTTTAGTTATTAGCTAAAATTTTTAAAGATTAGTTTTACGTAAAAAAAGATATCTTATATTTTTAAAGTAATTAGTCTAGACCCAACTTTAAGTTAAATAATAGCTCTAGCTGGGCACAGTAATGTACCAGTGAGTGGTACGTGCAGAAAATATAATAATGAAGACAAAAGGAGTACTGTACTGCTGCAAACGTATAATGTGCTTATTCTCTTTATCTTAAAATATAGTAACTTTAAGATTTTAAATTTATTCTAAATATAACTACCTATACTATACTGTAATGCCCCGGTTTCCAGGCCGTTAAAAACTATTTTTGGTAAAAACCCTAATTTTAAAAAATTTTGGATCTTTGTGTGTGCTTAAGGATTAAGTGCCATAGATCTCAGTCAAGGCCTTCCTTCAAACCCTAAATCTGCACCCCCAAATTCCCTCCTAAAATCCGAGACTCGAATTTTACAATTCGACCGTCTCTCTCTTTTCTCGGAAAATTCAAAATCAAAATTCCCATTCTTTCTGAAGACCTTGATCAAAATAACTCTTATTTCAAACCTCTCAAAATTTCTCTGTACTCGGATTCGAGTTTTACAATTTGAAGCCCTCCAATAAAACCCTTCGGAAATCGTCTTTTGAAGCCCTCTATTTAAATCCCCTAATTTTGTTTCTCGCAAAAAACCGTAAATTCCAATCGAGAATTCTCCTCCCAAAATTTGCCTCAAATCCCAAGAATTAAATTCAAGTTTATATATCCCTTCCAAACCCTCCAGAAATATTTCCCCAAATAAAACTTCGGATCAAGTTCCGAGTAATTGAAATCTCCTTTAAAAGTCCTTCCTTGACCTCCTATTGATTCTCACCAAAAGTCCTCCTCAGAAAAATCCCAAGGATTAAACTCTAATTCTAAAATCCCCTCGAGATCTCTCTTCCTATAATTCTTCTCTTAGAAGATTCCCAAAAATCCCAGAAGTCCAAATCCCAAATCTGAAAGTAAAACTCCAATTTATCCTTTCAAATTCCCTCTCTAGACCTCCCTTCGAATATATATATGTAGTATATATATATATATATATACATATATATATATATATATATATACATATATATATATATATAAATCCTCTTCAAATTCTTGAATTTCCTGAAATATCCCAAAAAGTCCTCTCCAATTAAATCTCGAGAATTTTGTGGCCCAAAGAATAAAAATTTGGATTAAAATCCCTTTTGGAAAATCATCAAAACACCCTCCAAATAATTCCTGGAAAAATATGAAAACCCACTGTTCCTATCGGGCCTCCTTCTCCTCATTTCCGGCCCACTCGGCCTCTGTCTCCCGCAATGCACTGCGCCCTAGCGAGCGGACCCCACCGGCCAGGAGCGCCCCCACGCACGGCTGCTCGCGAGTGCGACATGCGCCTCGGCCTTGGGCCCGCCCATCAGTACCTGCGTGTGGACACCGACGCACGCACGCGCCTGTGCTGGCAAGCGAGACCCGCTCGTTGGAACCGTCCTCTTCCTCCGCTCTCTCTCTGCTTCTCTCTCCCTCTCTCGATTCTTCTTAGTTTCTCCCGACCTCTCTCTCTGCTCTCTCTCTCTCCCGCGCCGAACTGGCCTGTCGCGCGGCGCGCTATCATCACCTCGAACCCCGCGATCGGCGCCATCATTGTCTCCTCGCCGCTCTCGGTCTCCTCTCTTCTCTCTCTCTCTCGGTTCCGCCCCGACACCGGCCGCCATGCCCATTCCTCCTTGCCTCCCTCCGCTCTGAGGTCAGCCACGTGTCCCGTCGCCATGCGCCTCTACCTCTCTCCCCTCTTTCTCACGGCCGCCCGAGGAGGCATGATGACATCGGCCACAGAGGTTCGGCAGCCCCGCCATCCCGAGCCCCGCGCCCTGACCAGAGCCTTATCCCGTGAGCTCCACCTCCTCTCTCTCCCTTGTCGCCTAGCACCACGCCGCGCCTATAAATCCCATCCCCCGCCGCGCCATGTTTGCCCCTAAGCTCGAGCTCTCTCTCTCTCTCGTTTCTCTCTCCGCCACCATTGACGCCGCACGGCCTCATCCCAATCGGCCTCCTCCAAGCCCAATCAACTGAACGAACCCCACCACTGAGTTTCTCATCGCCTCATGACTCCGCTCGTGCCTTCCAATCCTCCTAAACACCTCCCAATCAGAAAACCCCAAATCGGGTCGCCGCCGTCCGCCATTGCCACCCTCGCAATTCACCATCGCCACCTAAGGTATATGCCCCTTTCCTTCCCTTTTTCCCTAATTCACACCCCGCCGCCTCAATTGAAGCCATCCCGAATCCTCGCCGTCGCGGTTTTGACCGCCACCGTCGAGCTCCGCCCTTTCTCCCTCCTCGGCAAGGAATCGACGCCGCATTCCGCCGCCGTCGATACCTTCCCGTCCAATCCAAGCCGTCTAAACCACTCCTCATCCTCCCCGCTCCCTGCCGCCCGGTTCCCTGTCCCCCGACGCGCCGCTGCTCGCCGAATCCTTCCCGGTCGCCGCCGAGCGCCATCATCTCTCCTCGCCACCTCGGGATGCCGCCGCGGGCCACCTATGGCGCCCCGAGACCCAATCCGAGCTGGTCATTGTGCTCCCCGTCGCCCCCGCTCCCTATTCCGGTGCTCCGCCCGCCACCGTTCGGCCGCTCGCCGTCGGACGCCATCGAGCACCACCGGCCAGCTCCTGTACCCCATCCGGCAACCCTCCTCTCTCTCAGCCACCCAGTGACATGTGGGCCTGGCCCATTAAAAATCCTAAATAAACTTTATTTTAAATAATGACTAAATGGCAAGTGGGTCCCATTTATTTTAATCCCAAGCACAGTGATCCTCTCCTTCCATGTGGCCCCCCTTTTGTCATCACCCTCTGTGTGTCTTCCATGTGGGCCCCTGAATAGTAAAGCACAGAGGCTCTCTCCTCCTCTCACTGCATGTGGGCCCCTTTATTCAAATCCTCTCTCTTACAAGTGGGCTCTACTTTTCCCTTCTTATTGGCATGTGGGCCACACTTCTCAGCTTCTCTCTCCTTCTCTCTCTGACAGTAGACCCCACCTGTCATCCACTGTTCCAAAAATAATTCTTTTTTCCAACAATCCAATTAATCTATTTCTATATTCCAGAAAAATCCCCAAAACTTCCAAAATCCATATCTCCTCAACCGTAACTCCGATTGAGCCCGTTCAAGTCTCTAAATTTTTCTAAAAATGAGATCTACTTCATGGCACTATTAGTTATTAATAATAGTATATTATTTCTAGGGTTTTATGTGTATTTCTCTCGTTTCGCTCGTAGTCGACGCGTCGGAAAATCGTCGGACGTTGGATTTTCGCGAAGTTTGAAGACGAAGACTGAGGCAAGTCACTCCTTGACCATATTGCTCCTAAATTTAAAATATTTTGTTTGCAAAATTGCATTGTTAGTGTGCACGATAAATTTTTTGGCCTCGGTTTACGTGTCGAACCGACGGACCTGCCCGGTAGTTGTATAAACCCTGTAGGTCTTTGTTACCCTATTCCTTGTCGCTCCACCCCATGGTACCTCGGTGACCGTGCTCGCTGAGCATGGATTCCGATGGTTCCACCTCCAGTACTATTGTTTGTCGAGTTGGGAAAATTTGGGTTTCTAAAAGGTTTAAAAACCCGACATGTGATGTCGGCGAGTTTGCGAAATAAAATTTATTTGCGAAAACTTCCACGGTGCAAAGTGATCGCCTGTGTGGTGGCACTTCGTATTCGCATATAAGGACCGATTCCCTGGGGAATTCCATCTGAGCATCTCACAGTACGACCACACGGGTGGAATGGGACACCCCTGGCTGAGTAAATAGTGTTCCCAGGATGGTTTTCGGTTGCTAATAAATATGGGACTGGTTGGGTACCGAGAGGGCGATATACCTCCATCCCTGAGTACAAGAAGTGAATTCCTGGTACTTGGTTGAGAGTGAGCACCCATTTATAGAACAGCGTGCTATCGTGGGAAGGCTTTGGAAAGGTTTTGTCGTGAACCTCCCCACCTGATCAGTGTGGGAGTAAGCTCGCGTCGTGTGGGTAAAGCGTGCAATCTTTGCAAAGATCAATGAACTGTTCGAACAGCCGCGCCCGCGGTTACGGGCAATGTGAGGTGATTCCTCTAGCGTAGATTTGTTTGCAAGTGTTTGCGAAAGTGAGTTGTGGTATGGGAATCGTTACCAGAATCGGCCTCAGTGGCTGATGGATAACCTGAGTGGTCTGAAACGGGGCTATATGACCCGGGATGTCGTATGGCATCATAGATAGGGCTTCCTGAGTGGAAGCAGTTTGTGAATAAGTTGAGAATATGGATGGCTTGAGTAGCCATCGAGATGAGTCATGAGATGAGTTATGAATGGCTCGAGGAGCCGCTGAGATGAGATGAGACAAAATGATGTCCTAGATAGGACTAAAGTGAAAAATGAGATTTCGTCCTGAGTGGATGAAATTAAAAATAAAGTAATAGATGAGTATACAGTGGAAGCTGCTTGAGGGCAGATCCACTGAACCGCTGTCATGATCCGACAGGCGGTATAAGAATAATTGAGATCAATTAAAATCTGATTCGTCCGCTCGAGTTGTTGAAAAGCAATTCGTGGACAGGATCGAGGCGAGAGCCTCCTTCCAGACACATTGAGACAACTCACACTCAGGTTTTTGAAAATGTTTTCGAATGAAAATGTTTGCGAAATAAACCCCAGGCTATCTTTGATAGCCTGCATATTTCACATATTCCGTGACTTGCTGAGTACGAAATCCATTTCTTTTTTCTCCTCATTCAGGAAGAGTGAAGTTGAAGTGAAGATTAGGGTTTCCTTCTTATCCTAAGCCGTTGTTTGTGGATTGGTTCTCGCTGCGCTGTCGTTCTGCTGCTACTGTTCTGTTTGCAGGTTGCTGCTCAGGGCTTGTCCGAAGTCGCAACTTATAAGGTATAATATATTTAGTTATTTAATTAGCAATTTGCTGTGGTACATCTCCGTTGACCGCGGGTAGCAGCAAGGTTTCCTGGGACTAGTATCGGCATCGCGGCTCCGTAGGAGTTGGTTCACGCCAATCTCTGGCGGGGCGCTTCCTCTCTGGTATCACCGTACGGGGCTACACATACTATCCATATATTTATTATCATCTAATCGGTTGAAGCCTACACTTTATCATATCGAAAAGACAAATAAATCTTTTTATCCTCTCTTTAATGGTTAGGTAAAAACTAAAACTTACTATATTTTTTACAAAGGAAGTACATAGTGTTTAATTAAGCTTGGGTCTATGAATTTATGATCACCTCAGTGTTGGAGAAGAGATTTAACTCACTGGAGCAGTGTAATGAGGTTTGATGTGGTAAATGACGGTTATAAATGACATGTGTATGTACGTATGATGTATCGTAGTTGATCCGGCTTGGCCTACACTTTCACATGCTTACGGATATGATTCGTGCCAGGGCGCCCAGGAGAATATGCCGGTTTTCGTTTGCATTGTTAGCTCCAAAGCGAGAGATGGATTGGTCAATACGGCATCAATCGTAATGTGCGCGATTCTTGGCTGGACTTCCATACACATATCATGTATATAGCTAGGCATTCCAATTGCTTGTTTTTTTCTTATCCTGGTTTTATACATGCATGTGCTATGCTAGCTCTACCCCTTTCTTCTGTTTTGTTTTTCAAGCTAGGGTCAGCCAAGAAGAGAAGAAGAAGCACCGTTTTCAACACCACTAAGACACACCCTAAACCATATAGATTTGCTGGGACCAGTCTGCAAATTACTCAACGACACCTAGCTAGTATAATGAACTAAAAACACCTAAGCCTCTGACAATTCTCACGCAGGACTAGTAGCTGGATGCACACGCATATCTAGTCTTATTTATGTGTGAGAAGTGAATGGATGGATGGGCTAACTATAGCGTCCGATCGATATGGCCCTTTCTGCTGCTCTGCATGGCATTGGCAGCCATGGCTGCAGCAGCATGGCAGCTGGGTACGTATAGATTCTTACGTACGTATTTCTCGCTCCTACTCCTAGTAACGCCATTGCTCAAGGGCGACCTGATGTTTCTGTCATCTGCACAAGATGGTGTTGCATGCGATGGGCAGGCAGGCTTGCATTGCAATTGGCAAATACATGCAAGCCACAGAGATCTATTGCGTTTGCTTGCAGAGTTACAGGGAAAAACATGCCGCTCTCATCCAGGTTACTTTTGCTGCCTGCTGGGTTTTTGATAGAGCACCCAAATGGAGCCGGGAAAATGGAAGCCCATGAAGTGCACTGGCCTGATTTTTTACTGCTTTGTGGACTGGAAAATGTTATACGGATAAACATCAGGCGTAATGCTGCACTGTGGAAATTGATAGCTCTTAGTTAGCTACTAGATTGTATCAAATTTAGTTTTAGGTTGCTATATTTTGAAACGGAGGGAATAGCTAACTTAGATGCTATCAATTGTGTCAAATCCAGTCCTAAGTTACTATATTTTAGAACGGATGAAGTATGTGTTTGGAGATATTATTGAGCCGTGGATATACTCATATATAATAATACTACTACTATTTGTCGTGTGTAGAATTTGGTAAATTTTGTTATAAGATATCGTGTCTTTGTGGTTTAGCTATTGAACATGACAAAAGTTAATATTTAGCCGAAGGCACTCTAGAAATGTATATGTGGACACCATGTCCATTAGAATATTCATTTATGATTGAGGCCCCATTTGAAACAGGGCTTTATGAAGGTATTTCGTAGAATTTAAATTCTATAGAATTTTTTTTTCTATTTGATCCTTTGAAACAAAGTATTTTGGAGCTTTTCAAATCATATAAAATTTCTTAGAAATGACTCAATATATGTAGATTTTAGAGGAAATTAGAAAGAACTCTAAACTCTTGGGAAATTTTCTTTGAGTTTATCTTTTATCCTACTTTTGTGTTTTTTCTATGATCTATATAAATGATCATTCCTATATTTTTTCTATATTTTGCAATCTTCTGTTTTGCACTTATATTTCTGTAAAAATCCTGTGTTTTTTCTATTTCTCTATTTTTTCAACCCCATGTTTTAAAGAAGCCCTCAATAGGAGATAGAAATAGAGTGAAATGTTAGAAATATCTATGATCACACTTATTAGCAAAATTAGATTCAACGCTATATCCTTGTAAGATGGACTCTTTGTCCAGATCTAAACCTTTTGTTCAGATTTAAATGTATTTTTTATTTTGATACGAAAGAAGTACATTAGTAAGAACGAATCAAACATCAAATCAAAGGCAGAGAAAGGACGAGATGTCACGGAGCTGTGAGCCTGTGATTCTTGTGAGCTTGGAAGCCAAAAAGGAAATTATTTCCCCCCACCCGGCACAAGCAATCAAAAAGGGAAGCTTCCGTCACCACGTCACAGCACACAAGTATGCACGCTGGCAGTCAGAACCTCATTTAAGCCCTGAATTAATATCGCCATGTACTGTTTCCACTGTGCTAACTGCCCCTGTACGGCGTTAATCCCCTGACGTTTGATTTCATTCGCGTGAGCCCGAGATGGACTGTTGGAAGCAGCTTATCTCTGAAGCTTATTTTCTCGTTTCTGACTAGTACGTTTATTGAACTATTAAATAGTGTATTTTTTAAAAAAGTTTCTATATAAAAATATCTCTAAAAAATTAAATAAATCTTTTTTTAAGTTTTTAATAGTTAATACTTAATTAATTACATACTAATAATATTTTTTATTTTACGTGTGGCTTATAATTAGAACAATAAGTCAATTTAAAAGATGCGTGTGTCCATGATTCGCGCATGGAAATTTCACGCTTCAGTTTTTTCGCTGATACAAAATCGAACATGCATACTCATTCATCGTGATTTGTACCGTACGACGACCATTTTCCGTCTATCGCCTCTCGGGATGAGGGTGGTCACAGCGGTAGTACGAGTAATGATTTAATATCAGCTTTATGCACGAACGCTTGATGCAGTGCAACCATGGCAGCCAGTGGTAAAATATTTTGTTTTAGTACGTGTCATAGCTGGGCCCCCGCTGAGGGCGGGTAAACAGCCAACAGTGGAGTAGTAAATCCAAAAGAGAACAGTAGTAACTGTAACTCGAGACCGGGTTTACAGGTTACTTGTACGCTCCAACTGGACAGACACTTCACTAATACTAGTATTCGGCGACAAGGGCCCCCCGATCGGTGGACCGCATCCGCACGTCACGTCCCGAACGCCGGGACAAAATGTTGCGTCTCCGCGTCTACCTGCAGCTGCACCCAGCCCCACTCGAGATATTAACACATGGCACTATCACCAATCGTAAAGCATCCTTTCTTCTCTTCCCGTTCCCCTCAAAGAACTCCCAACCATCTTCGTCTCACAGGCAGCAGGCATACCGACGCTTCCCGAATATAGAGGATTGTTTTGTGTAAGCACGCTGTCTGAATTATTAAACGGTGTTTTTTTAAAAAAAATTTATATAGAAATTACTTTTAAAAATTATATAAATTTATTTTTAAATTTATAATAGCTAATACTTAATTAATAATACGCTAATAGTTCACCTCATTTTATATCATCTTGGTCTTTTTATTATTCACTCATCTTCAAACTCACCTTTAGCCGTCTCCCGTCGTCGCTGGTTACCGTCATCCATGGAAGCTCCTTCTGAAGCCATCCTTCATACCTCCACTACGTGGAGCTCGCGGAGGCGAATTGCTAGGGCAAATGGATTACTGATCTGATCCCGGCCCAAAATTTTTTCGCAGCCCAGATTACGGATGTGATGGTATCAAAAGTGGTTAAACATGCATCAAATTTTGTGACTTGGTGTGATCGGTCCGTGCTTTGTGCTTTTGCGTTTGATCAAATTCCTGTTCATATGAGAACGTGAGTACGAACAAGATGGTAGGCAAAGCTTTGTTTTGTTGGCAACTAGCCACCGACCAACCACTGTACCTAAATTTTGCGTTGATATGCTAGCATTATAAATTATGGTTTTTTCCTTTAGTTTGTACTTATAATATTGATATAATACAAAGCACCGGCCTTCCGACCAAACTAGAGTAAAGCTATTATCCATCTCAGGAGCCTAAACTAGTATAAAAATCTATGTCTTATTGCATCTTTGTTTGAATCTCCATATCAACTTTACCATACTACCATGCGTCTTCAAAATACACCGTATATATATATAGATATTATGGTCAAGTATCAATCCGTTGATAATTTCTACTCTAACTTTACCAACAACGGGCATACTTTTGTTTTTTTCTCATGTACATAGCAATTGAATTTTCTAGTCTAGATAGCATACATAGATATTTTAGTATTATGCTACTCTTGTACATCTATATCCAATTTAAAACAATAATATATTATATTTAAATTAAAAAGAAGACACCTAGTTAAATTTGTCCGTATATTCAATTAAATATCAACCGTAATAATATGGATCCACCATGATTTAACTATGTTGATTTTGTCTTTTCTATAATTAATGTGGTAATTTCTAGACTCCAAAGCAAACGTGGTGCCTCCTTTCAAGACTATCTTAATAATATAATAGATAGATATATTTTTTTATTTTGAATTATAGTTGATCTCGTGTCGTGTTTTAGACGGACACTTCTCCCAATATTCCTTAATTTTTATTCCGAATTTCAGTTATCTATAAATTATATTTCCTTGTAGACCTTTTTTTTTTCTTTTTTCCCTTCAATATTATTTTATATGTATTATTGTTATAATTGTTTTAAATCTTACTTTCGGATATTTAAAGATTGTATTTTCTATAGACTTTTCTTGGTATGCAATCTTTACTTATTTAATTTTTTATTCTATTTTTGTTTCAAATTTTAATAATTTTTTTGAAGTTTATTTGAAATTCATATTTAAAATACAATTTCGAAATTTATTTTATATTTATTCCGAATTTTAATTAATCTCGTGTTGTGTTTTAGATGAACTCTTTTTTCAATATTCTTTATTTTCTGTTCCGAATTTCAGTTATTTTTAAATTGTATTTCTATTTAAACTCTTATTTTTTATTTTCTTCAATTAATATGAGAATTTTAGTGTCTTTTAATACTATCTTAGTAATATAATACATTAACAAATGGATCTGGTGTATCCGTGTATGCGTACTAGATGAGATCATGAGATGACGCTAATTTCTGTCTCCATGAGCAACCAACTCTCCTTCCCTTTGATTCTCGTCAGATGGCCGGGTAGGGGAAGAAAGTATACTTTGAGATCGGTGATAATGCCAGGTGTTAAGATCTCGGGTTGGGCCTTAGGAGGTGGGACGTGTGGCCCGCTGCCAGAGGATTTTCTTCCTGCAGTGCATGTGGGGGAAGGGAGCCCGCCCGCACGAGCGTGCGTGCAACCGTGCAGACGCGTCGTCCCCACCACCGTGCACGCGTCGTGCCGGACCAGATCTGCATGCGCGGGCGCGGCGTAGGAGTCGCAGGCAGGGTTTTTTCTACCGCCAATAGCGATGTTTTTACACTCCGACGGTAATCACGGTAAATCATAAGAAATTATATAAATTTTATTTAAATTTAGTAGAGATTTTACGATAGTATCGTTACCGTATTCTAAGATGAACTCTGGTTGAAGGGCGGCTTGGAGCAAGCAAAGCCACCGAGTCTCGTGGCCGCAGCGGATGGACGCGGTGAACAGCGGAATTGAATGCTGCCCGGGTATTTCGCTTCCTGAGTTCCTGACTACTACCACTCGCCAGAAGCACAGGTCGTCCGGTCCCGCCGAGATCCGGATCCCGAGGCATTTTAGCCGTTCATCTGCTCCCATCGACGGCTGCACGGCGCCCCCACCGGGACCCGTTTGTGCTCTACGCGGACAAAGACAAGAGTCTGCAATCTGTGGCCTGTTCACCTGTGGACTGGACACAATCCTTGATAAGTCTACGCAAGTTTGAGACTTAACAGGGTGTAGTTGAATGAACCTCTCTGTTTCAGACCGAAAGGGCCTTCAAAAGTGTTCTAGTTGCAGTCACGGATCTAGCGGCAGCGGTGCACCAGCACTCGAGATTGCCACTGTTGCAAAGTCCAGCTTTGCGAGAAAGCGCCGGCAGCGTCCACTGTTTGTTGCGTAGGGGGTGAGATGGTACAGTGGCCGTAGTTGATCAATCCACTGTTCAGCGTCTGTTCACCATAGACAACGGGAAGCAGACAACCGACAACCATGCACCCTGTTTTGCTCTCGATGCTGTCAGCCGCTGTAAGGTTCTATCAGGCTTTGGTAGTAAAAGGCATCAGCAGAGCTGGAGCAGCTGCAACGCGACTGGAAAACTTCAAAAACTTGCTGCATCTTCTGAGCCTGCGACGTCAACATCCATTGCATATTTTCCAACTTCCGTGCCCAAGGGAATGTGGCCTACTGGCCTGCACGGACCTCGTAGCTACGTTCCAGCCCAATTACATGGGCCTCACGCAAGTCACAATCCCGTTCCGGCCCATGGGAATTTCCGCGGGACAAAGTGGTTTGCTGCGGGTTCTGCGAACCGTTGGAAATCTGTGAAATTGGACCAGGCTACGTGCTATTTGGGCGTGTGAACCAACCGCATTTCTCCGAGAAAGGCGTTTGTGGACTTTGGTGCGTGGGCTGGATTTCCAACTGGGCCTTCCAGTTCGCCGTTTGAGCCTGCTCAGATGCTGATTTTTTTTAAACGAACAGCATCACAGAGTACATGTTTCAAATTAATATAGCAGAAAAAAATACAAGACCATAGTCCTAGTAGACTATAATCAGAAAAAAGAAAGCCAAACCACCACCACACACCGACAGCTCTTACACAAACCCAAGAACTAGCACCGAACCGACCATCGCTATGCGAGTTCGGACACCACCAGACTTACAACCATCCACCAGCGCTTCCAAACAGCTAAAACCACAGCTTTTTGGTCACCACCAGCGAGAAGGGTTGTACAGGGAGAGGAAGAAAGAGAACTCGTATAGACCCGCTGCTCATATGCTGATTTTAGAGCTGCTTGTCTTCGTGTTGCTTAATAAGCAGTAGTAGCTGTCAAAGTTCGAGTCCATAGGAAACTAACAAGGAAATCTGGACTGAGGAAAAATCGGATGTAAACATAGCTGAAAAGAAAAGTATGGCATAGTGCAGCCTTGCAGTTGCAGGTGTTATCGTATCAGGCAGACAGGCACTACAGCCGCGCTATACCATGACCATTCCCATAATCCCATCTATGATTGTTCCATAAATATATGCATTGCAAGTTGACATTTGACAGCCCAAGTTTGTTCCCACCCAACACGAACAAACCAAATAAACAAGAGAGAAACAAAACAAAACAAAAGAAGCTAACGCCAGGTCGATCACCGCCAACAAGTTGAAATGCGGTAGCTAGCTATCGACATGCACAGATCACATCGATCGATCAGCCCAACGACCCACGGTTAATTGTTCCCAGACTGGCACTACATAGTATAATATATAGTATTATATACAACCGAATAACGTGCGTAATTGGTGCCCAATTTGGCGAGAGAACAGAAGAGAGAAAAACGAAAAGAAAAACGAAAACGAATGGAATCCAGATGGGATACTGATCATGTGCCGGCCGTATAATCTTCAGACTTGAGGACAAACACGACACATGAACACAGAGACGTTAGAGGCACCATGCATCTTCAGGTCCCACGTTTTCAGGAATCCAATCAGGGATGGCCGAGTCAGTCAGTAGTGGAGGTCACATTTTCAGTTTCAGGGTTGTCGTCCAGTTAGACTACACTTTCTTTAGTTCAGTGCTCAATCAAGTCATTTACGATTCAATTATATATCTGTGTATCAGCTACTAATCTATGACAAATTGGAGCTTTACGATATTGAAGAATGATGTGGTCAGGTTGCTAGTGGTTGTCTTCAGAAAGAAAAGAAAAAAAGAAAACGAAAAGGGTTGGTGATGGTTGTCTGTCCCAGCCTTGAGCAAGCTGTACACCGCCTAATCACACCTCCAAACACCGGTTTATTTCAATTGTTGCTGTCCCAATCAATCATCCTGGGGGCCTTAATTACAGCATCGGTATATGCCTGGATCAATCATTGATCCATTTCTCTGTAGGAGTTGGGAGCTTAATCCATCTCATCTTGGACTTTGGAGGCTTGCACTTAACAAGCTCCAAAATATATTCCATGCATGGGGTGTTGGATTGTACTGCAAATGAGGCCATTTTTTTAGCATGGAACTGAAATCATGTAGAAGGGGACCTAGCTCTTTTTATGGACACCAATGGTCTGCTACTCCTGCATGTGTCTGTGTCACCCCGGAAATGAGGGATTAGCTTTGCTAATTAGGTGTTGCTTTTGGTGGTACGACATTGTTGCCGTGCATGCAGGTAAGCGTCGTGGAATGAATGCACGAGATAGTGGTATGCATATGCATATGTACTGCAAATGCCACTATTTTGGATATGATGATTGTCTAGTTGTCAACCAACAGTTGATTGCATAAAGGACAGTACATGATGCCCCTCTCTATTTCAACGACACGCCAGATTGCAGTTAGATTTTCTGGTTGATGGGTTGGCACAGAGATTCCATTTAGTTTAGGCGTTGTCAAATGTTCTTTCTACCAACATTATTCCCTTTCCCTGAGTTTTTCATGCATGAATGTCTGAATGTGTGTTTCAAACATGCCCATGTTTGTGACGTTGATTTGGTAGAGAAATACGCATCGGTTGTGACGAAGAAAACAAGATCGATATGGTTAAAACGACAATAGGATCTTGTAGCATTGATCCGTCAGTTTCATAGAAAATGACCACGTGAAACTTCGGGAAATATGGATCATCCTCCAACGTCTAGATTAGCAGCAGCTTTGCATTGGATTCTCATGGCGCAGATACCTTATCTGTTTCTTTTTCAGGTGAAAATTTTTTTAAAGGTACATACATAGGATCCGTCTAAAAATACAGTTCTATCTCGTCACTTGCAGAGCTAGTGGCCAATCGGCCTGCAAGACGTCTGGTCGGGTGACAGCTGCTTATGCAAAAATAATCATTTTATTCTGCCATGTAGTAGCATAGGAAGGGTGCTAATCCTGAAGCATTGGTGCTTGACTAAGCACCGATGCTTAGTTGGGTATTTGGATTCTTTTGAAATGGATCGTATTCGAATTAGTGACAGTAGTAGACAGAGTCGACTAGAAATCTCTTAAGTCTTAGATGAAAACCACTATAATTACGTGTCCGTTCTATGGAATGAGATCCTCACGACGTAATGTGTTCTACGTAATTGAAAAAATATATGTTCAAACTTTTGATAAGATCATGACGGGAAGGTGAACGTGTTTGGAGAGTCGAAGAACACGGACCACGAGTAGCACGCTGGCTGCTTTTGCCATCTGCGCTATGCAGTCTCTCAATCGCAGATGGCTAATCCAATCTCCCATGGTGTGCGGGTGTACTTGTAAGGTATTTTGATGGATGCGGCTTCTAAGGCGAAAACACATAATCAGAGCAACGAAAACAATTTTATACTTTACTGTCATCCGTCAAAAAATACAATATTGAAAAATAGAAAAAAGAAATCAAAGTCCTTCTCGATTGTACTTCTAAAATTAAGCTCTTTAAGCTGTAGCTCAAATAAAGTTGGTCCTCCGTAAGAAGGAAATTTCGAGTGATAAGAGTTTGGTGAGATTGGATAAATCTAATTGTGATCTAATACTTCAACCGTCTTAAAATATAGCTATATTTAGATTTAAATTTATCTTAATATAACTATCTATAATATATAAAAGACGACTTTTACATAATTATTTCTCACGCTATCCATATTATGTCCATCATCCTACTAACCCTCGGGACTCGTATTCTATTTAAACTATTCTTAATTCTTATTATTTTACAATCTATTAATAAGAATATTTTAAATCTTTTATTTTAATTCTTACTTTTTAAAAAAACATTTCTATGTAGTTATATTTTAGAGAGGGAATGTACAATACTTCCAGGTCCCGTCTTCGTTTCCTTCTCATTGGTCGAGTCACTGCATCAGTGGCGCTAAAGTCTGCAGCTGCAGCGACTATGACACACTGTTTTGCGTTAAAATATCGTGGTACCTAGACACCTGTTTCCAATGGTAAGATCTTAGGAAGAATCCAAGATGGTTTAGAAAACGTAATGATAAGAAAAGGATAATAGTTCTTTCTAGAACTTATCTGCTTGTCTTGTGCGATGGATTGAGCCGACGAAGAGTTTCTGATGTGGCCCTGCAAGGCTGGTGAACATGAACACCAATGGCTGCCGGGCAACTCTACTGGGTGATTCCAAAATGACGCTGATTAGTTCTTTGATTGATGCATGTTTGTTAATCGAGATCAGAGCACAGAGTTTTCGATCCGTTAGGTACAAAGCGTACTAGCAGAAGTCCATCACTGAACCGAACTATTCAACTCACTGAATTTTTATTTTGACATTCTAAAATTGGACAGACAGATTGGCAACGAATTCAAACATGCCAAGTTCCAAACAGTTGCTTTTCCTGATTTTCTGTAGCTTTATCCGAAAATAGATCAGATTTCTCTTGAGAATTTTAACAATCAAGGAACTGCAACATATAAAAATCCCTCCTAATTCCAACATTTATTCGTACGAATTCAAAACTATATCTAGATTTTTGTATTCTGAACGACCTAACCATTGTAACCACTTTCAAACAATGCATGTCAGCATTGGATGCTGCTCTGCTAATCGCCTGCCCCATTTCCGCCGTCCATTTTATTTTTACCCAAAGAAAAAAAAAGGCACAACACTCCCTCCGTAAGCACTTTTGACTTTTGACATAATCTACAATATACTACTTTAACTAATAATATCTATAAAATAAAAATTATTTTAAATAAAAAAGTTACATAGTAACATCGTTTTTATCTCATTGATTTTTATATTTTTTATTAATAGTTAAAGTTTAAAAATTTAACTCAGTAGTATTTAAAATGCTTATATTTGTAGATAGGTGGAGTAAAAAAGAAAAGAATAACACGCCATTAATCGGAAGGAAACTAATCCGTTACATGATGTGGGTCCCACCCAGCCGCGCCACCTATTCGTTCCTCCGCCTCGCCCGCCTGGTTCGTTCGCTTCTCTTCCAGCTAGCAACCGCAACGCAACGCGAGAACTCAGCAGCAGCAAAGCTGGCCTCGCACTGACAGCCTTGCTCGCTTCCTCCCCCTCTTTCCCCACCCCCCCCCCCCCCCCCCCTATATCTCTCCTCCCTCCTCGCCGCCTCCTCCCCAATCCCCCAAACCCTAATCCCACACACCCTCCTCCCTCTCGTGCTCTCCTCCTCCTCCTCCTCCTCCGTGTAGCACGTACGCGCAGGCGCGGGCTTGGAAGACGTACCTGCTTGGAGAGGAGATGGCGGAGGAGCCGCAGCCAGAGGCCGCCGCCGCCCCGGCGACCGAGGTGGTCGTGACCGAGAAGGCGCCGGTGGAGGCGGAGAAGAAGGTGGAGGAGGCTCCGGCGGAGGCCGAGGCGCAGGACGAGGCGCAGGAGGAGAAGAAGGATGAGGAGGCGGCGGCGGCGGCCGGCGACGAGGCGGGGGCCATAGAGGGGACGGGATCGTTCAAGGAGGAGAGCAACCTGGTGGCTGACCTGCCTGACCCGGAGAAGAAGGCGCTCGATGAGTTCAGGCAGCTGATCGCCGCGGCCCTCGCTGCCGGTGAGTTCAATCTGCCTCCCTCTCCGCCGCCACCCAAGGCGAAGGCTGAGGCCTCCGCCGAGGAGACCAAGACGGAGGAGGTTGCTAAGGAGGAGACCAAGGCCGAGGAGCCTGCCAAGGAGGAGCCCAAGGTTGAGGAGCCGGCCGAGGAGCCCAAGGCCGAGGCGGCGCCGGCGGAGGCAGCAACCGAGGAGCCGAAAGCTGAGGCATCGTCCGAAGAGCCCAGGACTGAGGAGACGAAGGCCGAGGCGGCGGCCGACGAGCCCAAGGCCGAGGAGCCAGCCAAGGAGGAGTCCAAGGCTGAGGCGACGCCGGCTGAGGAAACCAAGCCGGCCGAGCAGGAGCCGGAGGAGAAGACCGTCGTGGTCACCGAGGAGGCGGCCACCAAGACGGTAGAAGCGATCGAGGAAACCGTCGTGCCCGCTGCTGCGCCTGCCGTCGCCGGCTCGGAGGAAACTGCGGCGCCGGCATCGGAGGCACAGGCGGCGGCGCCTGAGCCCGTGTTGATCTGGGGCGTGCCGCTCGTAGGCGACGACGAGCGTACTGACACGGTGCTGCTCAAGTTCCTGCGCGCGCGCGAGTTCAAGGTGAAGGAGGCCATGGCGATGCTCAAGTCGGCCGTGCTGTGGCGCAAGCGCTTCGGCATCGAGTCGCTCCTCGACGCCGACCTCGGCCTACCGGAGCTTGACAACGTGGTGTTCTACCGCGGCGCCGACCGCGAGGGCCACCCCGTGTGCTACAACGTCTACGGTGAATTCCAGGACAAGGACCTATACGAGAAGGCATTCGGCGACGAGGAGAAGCGGGAGCGCTTCCTCAAGTGGCGCATCCAGCTGCTGGAACGCGGCATCCTCTCGCAGCTGGACTTCTCGCCCAGTGGCATCTGCTCCATGGTTCAGGTTACAGACCTCAAGAACTCGCCACCTATGCTTGGCAAGCACCGCGCCGTCACCCGGCAGGCCGTAGCGCTGCTCCAGGACAACTACCCTGAGTTCATCGCCAAGAAGGTAATACTCTCACTGTGATTGATTAGTTATATCAATCTTCTTTTGCAGCTGCGAGAATTTTACAGTAACCATCTGCGTTAGTAAAATTTCATTTTTAATGCATTCATAGTTTAATGTTGCAAGTGAATGATTGGGCTAAAGCTTTGTTCTTGGGGCAATGTGGCAAAGGTTGGACCTTTTAGGGTGTCACAGCTCTTTTACACCAATTTTAGTCCTGGCCTGAGTTGACTGTTGTCTTTTGGCGTGTGCTTTGTTAATCATAGTGCAAACTGGGATCTTTTCCTTTTAGTCATTTTTTTTCTAGTATGATTAGATGAGGGGATTTTGTAATGCTGTTACTGTACCAATTTGTAGTTCATTTCAATAGTTGAATGGAATCGGGATCATATGTTTGTGTAGTTCATTTCAATGGTTTCAATGAATGGAATGGGGATCATATGTTTGGTTGGGTCATGATGTGCAGGTGTTCATCAATGTGCCATGGTGGTATCTCGCTGCCAACAAAATGATGAGCCCATTCCTCACGCAGCGTACCAAGAGCAAGTTCATTTTTGCCAGCCCAGCCAAATCAGCAGAGACCCTCTTCAGGTTTTGCACACAGAAGCCTTTGAGAATCAATGTGTTTGGTATTAGATTTTCGAAGTTTAATATTCTGAAGTATTTTTCATCTAAATGCAGATATATCGCGCCAGAGCAAGTCCCTGTCCAATTCGGAGGCCTCTTCAAGGAGGATGATCCTGAGTTCACCACCTCTGATGCTGTTACCGAGCTCACCATCAAACCTTCATCGAAAGAAACCGTTGAGATTCCTGTCTCTGAGGTTGGTCCTTGTGTACATACCAAATTACTTGGAATAATCTTCAAATGCACTGATAGCTGATACTGATTATCTCTATATATGAAATTTGCGACCTTTGTAGAACTCCACAATTGTATGGGAGCTCCGGGTGCTTGGATGGGAGGTGAGCTACGGGGCAGAGTTCACTCCTGATGCCGAGGGCGGATACACAGTCATAGTGCAGAAAACAAGGAAGGTGCCTGCAAATGAAGAACCAATCATGAAAGGCAGCTTCAAGGTTGGCGAGCCTGGAAAGATTGTGCTAACGATCAACAACCCTGCATCAAAGAAGAAGAAGCTCCTTTACAGATCCAAGGTCAAGAGCACCAGTGAGTCCGTTTGAGGTTGCAGCTGCCTGGGTCCCTGCAGTTCATGATCACCAGATTCATCACAACGCCAGTCGAACTCATTCCCTGATAGAAGAAGAAACCTTTTGGTTTTGGTTCTTTAATTTATTGGTTTTGCTGTTGTGGTTCACATTTTGTATTTGTTTAATTAAAAACCAAAGTGGGCTTGTTTTGTGATAGTTGGAAGGAGAGGGTTGATACGATATAATGACATCGTGATGGTTGTTGAGGGCAGAGGACAAAAATTGTGGAAGGACTGAAGAATATCTGCTGCTCTGTATATCTGTTTGTACATTGCATCTCTGGATTCTAATGGGCATGTTAAATTTAGAAGTACTTGTCATCATTCACCAATCCATGTTACCCTATATTCTCCTCTTAATTTCCTTCTCTCTGAATCTGAGAGATAAACTGCATGTTCTCCATGGAAACCTTGATCTTCATTCTATAACCTTTTGCTTGCCCATTTCCAGCAAGCAAGAATCTCTCAGTATTAGTTGGTGTTCCCCTGCAACTACCCTGATCACTTTGAACTGAAAAATGAAAATTATCCTCCATCCATTTCTTTCAGCAACTCCTAACCGAAAAGAAAACATGTTTTTTACATCTCCTTTTGCAAATTATACTTAACCTAACTTTCCTTAAACAAACAAACAGCATGAGGACAAGAGGTGCAGGCCAAGCAGGAAAGGCTTAAGCATCTTCCAGGTGTTTGTGCTGCTAATGATGGACATAAACTAAGCGTGGGTGGAGCAACATCCAGAGCCTTGTTCCAAGGCTGTCATCGTGTCCCTCAAACAATCCGCCAGAGCCAATCAGCCACAGGAGAAAAAAGAACCAGAGGCCGGAACAGCTGTTGCAAATAAACAAGGCAAAAGAACAATGCGCAGTGCAGTGCAAGAACTCTCCCTCCTCCTTTGACCACAACAGCAAAGGTGAGAATAAGAAACCGTAGGGCCAAAAGGCACAGCAGAGGCCTCACTCGCTCTCCTCATATCCAGTTTGGCCATGTGCAATGCAAGGGAGCTTTGAAAAACTTTCCTTGAAGGACGAGCACAAGAGCTTGGTGTGTGTGTGCCCGGGCATTTCGGCCACTGACAACCTGTGTGTTGCACCCTGTCTCTGCTTGAACCAATGGCTGGGAGGAGGCAGGTCCCATATGGTTTGCGTTTTCAGTGGCGCGAGGTAGAAGACATGCACCATTGTCACGTTTGACGTTTGCGTGCGTGCCCAATTTATTTAGACGCTACCGGACGTGTCCCCGGTTATAGGGCTCATCCTTGTCATCCATATGCCCGATGATTTTATTTCTTCTCCTTGTCGACCGGTTGATGGCCGGCCTCACCTCTCTACCGCGCATTTGGTCTGCCTGGCTGGGGTCCCGGCGGCGGCGGCGGCGGCGGCGGCGATGGAGCTTCACGTCGTGGGCTAATAAATTGGAACGCGACAGACGGGCGAACGGGTGTTACAGCGAGGCGCTCGGAAGTGCACCATCCATGGGCAGTTGGACGCTACTTGGACCAGTTCGGATTGGGCTCGCGCGGTGCAGGGACCAGCACGCCCGATCCATCGCGCCGGTCCACGGCCGTCCAGACCGCTGTACTGCGCCACCGGATTCCGCCGTCCCGTCCCCGACGAGGAGATGGTCGGTGAAACACTAATAAATTTGCTGTTTAACAGTTGAGGTATTGTACGTTCTCACGCGCAAGCGGAGACAGAGCGGTAAGGCAGATCAGACACGCTAGCACGCGTGAGAAACGGCTCGATTCCTCCTGCGTTTTTTTGGCCATTCTCCGCTGTTCGTTTCGTCCTCGCGCGCGCACCGCGGACGGGGGCGCTTGTGCAGCTGTGATGACAGGCGAAGAATACGCAGAGCTAGCTATCATGTGGTCGCGGACTCGGGTCCTTCCGGCCGGCAACGGGGTCGCGTAGTACGCATCTCGGGGCTGGGGTTGCTTGCAGTTGAGCTACTGGCTCCAACTGTCGAACATGTTCGTGTGCTTTTGGATTTCGTAACGAGGTGTCCCTGTCGTTTCTCCAGTTCAGCTACACGACGGATGCCGCTCGGCGCTCGGTGGTCCGTGGTCCAGCCGATGCTTGCAGCCGGCGCCCTGGTTCTTCGCTGTCCACTGCACAGGGTACCGTGCATCACGCGCGGCGTATCGGCAATCAAAGACTCGTACTCTGCGTCTCTGCCCGTCCGCGCATGCGTACCCGAATCCGATCCACAGTGCGGTGGCTTGCTGGCCTTCATGGGTGATAGATGCAGGTAAATTCAGTTATTCAGGCTATAAGGGCATGTTTGGTTCACTCCCAAACATTGCCAAATCTCCTCGTCAAACTTAGTCAGAAATGTGGCTAACAAATTAATGGGCAGTTAAGGGCATACCTTAAATAAGGTTTGGCTAAAAGATGGACGTACGGCATGTGGGCCAAGAAATTTAAAAACTGTGGCACGCCACAACTTTGGCAATAAAACAAAATCTCCCCAAAAAGTGTGGCAAAGCGAGAATGTGAACTAAACAACCCCTAAAACCTGTGTTGGTTGGTGACCCAAGGGTGTGTTCAAAATATTATACTCCTTCTGTTTCAAAATAAAAGAACATAGTATTAGATATGATATATATTAGTATTATGAAACCAATACTAGCTTTTTGTATTTTAAGATGGAGGGAATAGCTTATGGCTGCAACCTGTATTGTTTGTGATTTGTGCGTGACCAGGCACGCCTGACTAATGTTCGTACAGCATCGGTGCTTCGTCAGTTCGACGCATTTACCTGACTCATGGCTTCTAAATTCCTTCTAGCATATATGTACCTCCAGTGGCTCGCGTGCACCGTGTGGGTCGTCGAGAGATGACTGCTCTACGCATTTTTTGCCAATCGGTTGGCTGCGTACTTGCACCACAAATCCGTACTATTAATTACTGACTAGGGGTGACCATATCTGCCAGCATTTGAGTAGCCATATCTGCCAGCCAGACTGCCAACAAGTAGCATTTGAGTAGCCATATCTGCCAGCCAGACTGCCAACAAGTAGCATGTTTCGCATTACGTATAGGTGCTGAAGTAGATTTTTCAGTGTTACCGCTACTCCCAATTAGGCAACCGCAATTAGGATTAGTACGCCATTTGGCGAGGTATAAAAGCGAGAATAAAATAGCTAGGAAATGAAAGAGAATCATTTTATACTCCAGCTCCAAAGTTGTATTCTACTAGTACTGGTAGTGAAGAAAGAAAGCAGGGAAAGGCGAAAACCTAAAGCATACCATGTTTTGGGGAACCGCAAAAGTTCTGCTCGCTCACTCTTTAGTTCAACTCTTGCAATCCTTACCGTCTGCAGATTGATCATCATGACCAATTGCAAATCCTAAATCTCCTGTCGTTAATAACGTACCCGCAGATTTGACAGTGCTACATTTTGTGCCAGAGCATGATTGAGCAGCAGAAGTACCACGCGTCGAGAGTTTGCTAAGTTAAGTAGTAAAACGACATCCTGAAACAGACTTAAAAAAATTGACTCTCGGTTGCCTGAGAAAATGAGGAGACAGTTGAAACTTGAAAGCGCTGAATGCTGTACACCGACATACAGTACTGGAGTGCTAAAGATGGACAGGACTTGAAGGCTGGACCTCGGATTCCATTTCCTGGCAACGGTTGCAAAACCGATGCCACTGTTCGTGTTACTACCCTTTTTGGAGCCTTGTATGAGTACACGCGACCAAAGTCACCGAGATTCAGGCCATATGTCTACGAGATGCTTTCGAAAACCCTGATTCAGGCCATTTGTCTACGAGAAGCTCTTTCGAAAACCCTTTACAACGTTCACTTCATCCGTTGATTATACTTAGCACAAACTGTGATGCTTCAGTTTTAAGGTTGCAGATCTTCAGTATACATTGATCTTTTTAAGATAAATTTGTGGATTAATAAAAGGAGAAGGGTGAAGTCGTTGAATGACAGTTTCTACTACCTCCGTTCTAAAAAAAAATCACTTCAGATTCACGTAGAAAAGTAAACTCTTTTCGAATCGGAGGTGGTACTGAAGAAATTAAAGGGATTCTCTTGTCTATGGCTATCAGCATATTTTCACAAGCCAAACACAAACATGTTACTCCCTCCGTCCAAAAAAATAGCAACTTGTAGAGTTCAAATTTTGTCTTAAATATAACGACCTACGACATATAAAAAGTGATTTTTATAACTAAACTATCCATTCTACCCCTTGGCTTCATTATCATCCCAACTAGCCCTACATACAGGATCCAATTCGCAATAACAACATATGAGACTTTCGTATCAAGATTTTTTACTATTTGTCATCCTCTTTAATGACGTACTCTCAAATCTCATCCTCTTGAGCAACTTTGATTATTTGCCATTCGGACCCACTGGGTTGTTTCTATTTAGCCACTTTTGCTGACATGGCATGACAAGTGCGCAATTCAGATTCCCATCTTGAGGGAAAATGACTCGCTTGCCCTTCTTCTTCCTCTGGCTCATGGCTTATATTGTTGCCCGGCATTAACCTCGCTAGTGTCCTTCCACGCACCGCGATCGCGGTAGACGCTCCAGGCGTTGACCATCACCTAAAAGACCCTCGGCACAGAGTACTCGCTAACGACATAGTCTGCCGCCATCTCGTGGAGGAGGGTGACATGGACAAGCTTCCCTTCCTCAATTGTGTCATCATGGAGACACTCCGTGCCTATGTCTTCACCTTCCCATCCCACTACTCCTCTGGCTGAGCTTGAGGACGCCAGATCCAGCAGCCAGCAAGCTCGGGGGGGCCAGATCTACCCCAGCCTCCTTAGTTGCACCGCTGCTTCAGGCGGGCCCTCCTCCTCCCTCGCCGTTGCCCGTCTTCCCCTCCCCGAACTAACACCCCCACGCCGTGTCTTCCTCGGTGCCGGCGAGCTTGGTGGTGGGGCGCTTGGTGTAGTGGCCGCGGATGAAGAGCTCGCCGTCCTCACAGAGCTCCATGACGAGGCGGACACCGTAGGATCTCCACAGCCGCACGTCCTCCACGTCATCGCCGCCTCCGGCGATGTCCCCGAGGCTGGCGGCATTCTTCCTCTCGCCTGTCGCCGCCGCCGTTGTCGTTGGATGCCGTCATTGACGGCAAGGAAGAGGGTGGCCGTACACAACGCCGATGGGCTCAATGGGAAGCGCCGGTCCATGGAGCGAGAGAGAAGTAGCTAAGAGGGTAGGAGGGGCAGGGGTAGCACGGTCATTTTATGCCCATTGCCATGTTGCTCAACAGGTTTGCTAGTGATGTGGCAGTGTCCAAAATGGCTTGAGAGCAATTGGGTGTGGAGCCGCGGTGGCAAAAAATCAAATTCATTGGAAAGGGTGACATTTGAGAATGCGCCATAGAAGTGGATGGCAAATAGTTAAAAATCCCCTTCATATCAGTATATCATCATAACGTGCCCTGCAGAATGCATCCTTTGCTACTTCTTGAATCTTGTTAGTTTAAGCTACGCTGATAGTGTGACACAGTGACACACTAGAAGGATCGAGTAAGCAGCTGTTTCATGACTCAGTATAGCTGCACATAGCCATGCACTTGGTATCACAATGTGAGATTGGTTAGATGCTGCTGCTTGCTCTTCTGTACAGTTCAGAACCTAGAACGGCTATCTACACAAAATTAGACGGTCCTACTAGACTACAACACCGAAGAGGCTAGTACATCTCACATCTACTATATCTAGCCCAGGGCATGAGTGACTTGGGGAAATCGACTGTAATATTCGCAATGCAATTTCTACTCTGCACCTATAATGAACTGCATTTCTGAAATGATACTACAATAATAGGCCACTGAAAGAAGAAAAATTATCAGGAATCCCCTGGCAAGGTGCTATTTGATGGGTCCAAGAATATACTAATTTCCTCTAAAAAGAATAAACTAATTACAATGTCCCCCTGGACACCAACCACACCAAAACAACTGGCAAAACAGCTGACTTCATTAGTTTCTGCATACAGCCAAGGTGAGTCGGTATTTTCAGTTAGACGAGCAAATTTATCTATTGAATGGCCACTATAGCAAGAATGTCATTTTCATATATTACAGGCAAGGATATGTTACAAAGGGTTGTTTTGGTTTGCTACCAACCCAATATATTGTAGTGCCAAAACCTAGGGAAGTTTTGGCACTACCAACATTTTGGTAACATTTGTGTGGTGTTGACAACTTTTGGTTAAACCAAACCTTGCCAAAGCACTATTTAAAATGCTAACAATTTGGTAGGGCAAATTTTGGCTTCAAACCAGACCTACCCAGAATTGCTCTGAAAAAACTAGGAAAATTCCAAAACAAGCAATTGGCACAATCAAATTAGCAGGAACTAGCTATCTCTAACTAATATTCCAACTATCGACTCCCCTCCTTTTTAAAAAAAAAATTACTTGGAGATTGTGAAGAAGAAACATTGTTGGTACAAAATTTGATTTTTACCTGCTATTTATCTTCTGTCCTTTGTCAAATTTAAGGATGAAGTCAGACAAAACACTGCTGTCATTGCAAGAGTCCCTTGTGGATAACCATCTGTCATCAAGCTGAACATTTACATCCCTGTGCCAGGAGAAAGCAATAAGTTCAGTTGCTCTTAGGATAACAACACTCGAAGATACACTTGACAAAAGAAACTGTAGGTAAGCTCAGCAGCTCAGTAGGAGGGTAGGACACTAAACTATCTAAATCACAACAAAGAATGAAAACATTAAGTATTTATGCCAACGCAGGATGGCCAGATATAAGATTTGGGCATTCTTGATTACTGAAAAACCCATACCTCTTCAAGCTGAGAACTTGGTAATTTTTCCGCAGGTAATCTGCGTGCTTAACTAGAGCATCCTGGGCGTAGTCCTTGCCCACAGTTCTAACTGCAGCTGTATTTAGCAAGTTTTCCAGTGAACCGTGTTTCTTTAGTAGTTTCACTGCAGTTTTCCGACCAAAACCAGGAACAAGGTGCTGAATTCCTGGAACACCATCACCTTCATCACCAATGAAGCACCCTGTGCAGAATAGCTTCTGATGCATCAATTGGCTGGATAAACCAGATTCGCAAAGACAAAAATAAATGTGCATTGTACGATTATGCATGAGACATATACTCACTGAGGCTCAAATCTGCTGTTGGGTCACACTTGTACTGTGCAACATAATGCCTCAACGTATAAAAGGACCAACGACCAATCTCAGGAATGGGCATAGCTAACTGGACATCTTCTGATATCAGCTGCTTGAAGTCCTTATCTGGTGAGGCAATGACAACTCTAAAACCTTTCTGTAAAGCTTGCTCTGTTAAAGTAGCCACTACATCATCTGCCTCGTACCCATCGACTCTGACAACCTGAATTTGCCGTTTGCAAATTTGTACAGCGTCAGAAACTCAGAGTTCTACCTAAGAAAAAGTTGCTGATTACTCAGTTTTAATCTGTCCATGCAATTTCTGGTTTACCTACCGGAACATTGCACTCGCGAAGGACGTCGACGACGCGCGAGTCGGCGCCTGTACCAGGGCCTCGAGGTCGGTGCGCCTTGTAGGACGGTAGCAGCCGCCGCCGGTACTCGTTCCCGCCCTCCCCGTCCAAAACCTAACATAAGGAGAGAAAAATTCAGAAGTGACTGGCTGAAAGGATCATGTAAAGACGACTCCTATGTTGGGGTGTGGGATGGCGTCCTCACGGCGACGACGGGATTGCGGAGGCTGACGTGCGAGAAGAAGAGCGCGAGCCAGCGCGCGAAGGCGCCGAGGCTGCGTTGGGATCCACGGAAGCAGAGCGGATTGACGTCGAGGAAGAACACCCGGTGTTTTGCGGGCTTCGCGGCAGGGGCGGCGTCCCTGCCCACCAGCTGCTTGCGGGAATGCCTCGAAGGCGGCGGCGGCGGGCTGGAGACGGCCGAGGTGGAAGGCGAGGGTGAAGAGGACGCCGAGGTGTACGGGGTCGCGCGGAGGCGGAATGGGCGAGGTCTCGCCGCCGCGACCACCGGAGCTACCGGCGCCGTGCTCACGGCTGGAGGGGGCACCGGTGGCATGGCGATGCCGCTCGGTTTGGTGGGAAGCGGCGGAGGTGGCCAGGTGGGGATGTGGATAAAGGGGGGAGAAATAAAAAGAAAGCGAAATATTTCTGGGCTTTTTCTCAGAAGTTCATCTAAGTTATTTTGCTCATCTGTTAATTAAGATTCAGTGGGCTGTATAGGCTCTGCTGTTTTCGGCCCAGTACAGTTCTACTCGATTTGGGCTACTCAATTTAGGCTCTAAAAGAGTCCCAGTACTTTGTAGGAAGGAATATTTGGGCCATTTTGGTTTGAAACCGAAATGTGCCGTGTTGTTCAGTGTTTGATTTGCCGTTTTGGGCTTGGTTACTGCAGACTGGCGGTTTGGCGGTTACCGTACGGTTATTGTCTAAAACCACACGAAATTCACGTTCAAAAATTTGAATTCAAAATAGCGGTTTGGCGCGGTAACCGCAGATTGTATGGCAGGTTAGGAAAATTAAGGAAAAATCAAGAAAAAAATTTAGTTTAATTGCAAGAAAATGTTATGGACAGTTATAGCTTGATTGAGTGACATATTAAGGAAATATAGGAAATTTCGGCATTACCTTTGCTATATATATGATAGTTAACAATTAGGATTCATAAAACACGTCAAAAATATCACATTTCACAATAATTAACAATATAATGTCCACAGCTACAAGAATTGAAGCGTCCACAATATAATGTCCAAAGTTCGATATGCATAATATATCAATACTAGGTCCATTACACAAGTAGCATTAATATAGAAGTTCCCTGAGTTCGACATAAAGTAAACAAACTAGTAGTTCCATTGCTAGTATGCCATGTTGTACTCCTCGGTCAACATGAGCATTAAAACATGTTGCTGAAGCAATCCCGCCTTGTAATCTTGTCAACTTTAGCTTGTCCATGCAGCTATTGATTGTCATTAACCATACAACTGAGCATACCAATCAGACTCTTGCCACTCATACACCCACGTAACAAGAGGACAATCAGAAGCCTCTGGACAGTTGTAAGTGTAAGTTGAATAACCACCTTCAACACTAAAGGAACTAAATGAGCTATAGCTGTCCTGTGGTACGTCAGGCTGCCCTCATTGTTGGCAGCCTTTCGTAGGCATCGTAGTTTGTTGAAAGCTTGACACAAATTGATCTTTGTCCTGGTGGCGTGGGTGAAGTCAGCCTCACCTGCAATTTTAATAAGGAAAAAAAAGAAGCATGAAACATTGTAGGAAAAATATGGAAGTAATATGTAAGTGCTTGTACCAGTGAATTGGATTAGACTGCGATCTTATGACTACCTTATTTGACCTCCTGAAGGCCCTGAATTCTCGTCTTGTCCACCTACATCACCATCATCCCCATCATCTGTGTCAGTTCTTGAGCTGCTATGTAACGCCTCCCACCCGGTACCCCCGTACGGTGATACCAGAGAGGAAGCGCCGCAGGAGATTGGCATAAACCAACTCCCACGGAACCGCGATGCCGGTACCAGTCTCAGAAAACCTTGCTGGTACCTGCGGTCAACGGAGATGTACCACAGCAATTAGCTAAAAATATATTATACCTTTATAAGTTGCGACTTCGGACAAGCCCTGAGCAGCAACCAGCAAACAGAACCACAACAGCGGAACAACAGCGCAACAAGAACCTAATCCACAAGCAACGGCTTGGGACTAGGAAAGAAACCCTAATCTTCACTTCAACTTCACTCTTCCTGAAGGAGAGGAGAAAAGAAATGGATTGAGAACTTACGTACTCAGCAAGTCACGGAAAATGTGAGTTATGCAGGCTATCAAAGATAGGCTGGGGTTTATTTCGCAAACCTTTTTCATTTGAAAACATTTTCGAAAAACTAAGTGTGGGTTGTCTCAATGTGATTGGAAGGAGGCTCTCGCCTCGATCTTGTCCGCGAATTGCTTTTCAACAACTCGAGCGGACGAAACAGATTTTAATTGATCTCAGGTATTCTTATACCGCCTGTCAGACCACGACAGCGTTCAGTGGATCTGTCCTCAAGCAGCTTTCCATTGTATCAACATCTATTACTTTATTTTCACTTCCGCCCACTCAGGACGTAATCTCATTTTTCACTTTAGTCCCATCCAGGACATCATCTCTTAACTCATCTCAGCGGCTCCTTGAGCTATTCACAACTTATCTCATAACATATACCGCTCCCACTCAGGAAGCCCTAACTATGATGCTAATCGATATCCCGGGTCATATAGCCCCGTTTCAGATCACTCAGGTCATCCATCAGCCACTAAGGCCGATTCTGGTAACGATTCCCAACCACAAATCATTTTTGCAAACACTTGCAAACAAATCTACGCTAGAGGAATCACCTCACATTGCCCATAACCGTGGGTACGGCTGTTCGAACAGTTCATTTGATCTTTGCAGAGATTGTACGCTTTACCCACACGACGCGAGCTTACTTCCCGCACTCGTCAGTGGGGAAGGCTCGCGACAGGGCCTTTCCAAAGCCTTCCCAGGATAGGACGCTACCCTATAAAAGGGTCATCTCGACCAAGTACCAGGAACTCACTTCCTGTACTCAGGGACGGGGGTATATCGCCCTCTCGGCACCCAATCCGCTCCCACATTTATTAGCAACCGAAAACCATCCTGGGAACACTAGTTACTCAGCCAGGGGTGTCCCATTCCACTCGTGTGGTCGCACTGTGATATGCTTGGATGGAATTCCCCAAGGAATCGGTTCTTATATGCGAATACGAAGTGCCACCACACAGGCGATCACTTTGCACCGTGGAATTTTCGCAAATAAATTTTGTTTCGCAAATTTCGCTGACATCGCATGTCGGGTTTTTAAAATTTTGGAAACCTAAATTTTCCCAAATCGACAAACAATTGTGCTGGAGATGGGACCATCGGAATCCATGCTCAGAGAGCACAGTCACCGAGGTACCATGGGTGGAGCGATAAGGGATAGGGTATTAAAGACCTACAGGGTTTATGCAACTACCGGGCAGGTCCATCGGTTCACACAAACCGAGGCCGATCAATTTAACGTGCACTCTAATCATGCAATTTTGCAAACAAAATATTTTAAATTTAGGAGCAATATGGTCAAGGAGTGACTTGCCTCGGACTTCGTCTTCAAACTTCATGAGAATCCGACGTCCGACGAATTTCCGACGCGTCGACTATGCGCAAAACGAGAGAAAAACACAAAACTCTAAAAATAATATACTATTATTAATAACTAATAGTGCCATGAGGTAGATCTTATTTTTATAAAAATTTAGAGACTTGAACGGGGTCAATTGGAGCTACGGTTAAAAAGATATGAATTTTTGGAGTTTTGGGGATTTTTTGGAATATAGAAAAAGATTTAATTGGATTTTTGGAAAAGAATTATTTTTGGGAACAGTGGATGACAGGTGGGGTCTACTGTCAGTGGTAGGGTGAGAGGAATTGGGGGCTGGCCCACTTGTCAAGCTCATACAGAGAGAGAGGATGGGATAGGGCCGACATGTCAATGGAAAAGGGAGAGAGTGACAGGGAGGGCCCACATGTCACTGGCATAAGGAGAGACAAAAGAGCAGGGCCCACTTGCAAGGGACACAGAGGGAGAGGAGATGTGGTAGGGGCCACATGTCAATGTGATGAGAGGAGTACTGTGCTTTACTGTGCACTTATCGGGTTGGGGCCACTGATAAGAGTGATTAGGGATAAACTTTATGGGCCCACATGTAATTGAGAGGCTCGGTTTTAATTAAAAGGGGCGGGCCCACTGTTAGAGGGAGGCTGAGAGGAGGAGTGCCGGATTTGGTACAGGAGACGGTCGGGAAGTTCGACGGCCGACGCGGCCAAGGGATGCTGGCGAATGGCTGCTCGCCGGAGGAAGGGGAAGGCGGGAATGGAACAAGGGGAATGCGGCGAAGGAGATGGACGGCTCGGATTGGGCTGTTGGCGGTCGACGGCTTCCGGCAACGACAGACAGGGGGCGGCGAGGGGCGGTCGTCGCTGGCGACCCAGGGAGTGGAGGAGGGCTTGGGATGGGCTAGGATGGATGCGGTGTCCCGCGGGGAGGAGAATGGAGGAAGGAATCGGGCTCTTACCACGCGCAACGGCGAGCTCCGAAGCACGGCAATGGTGGGCAGCGGCCACGCCCGATTTGGGGCTTTTCCCCATGGCGGCGCTCAGGTGCAATTGGAGACACGGCTGGGTTCGCAAGGTGGCCGGGAGTCCTACGGTGGCGGCGGTTGGGTCGATTGTGCTCGGGATGACAAGATTGGAGCGGGTACAGAGAGGTTTTGGCGGCGACGGAGAGAGAAAGTGAGAGCTCGAGCTTTTGGGGGGCAATGGCGCGGCGCGGTTGGGATTTATAGCACGGGAGGCGGCGCGTCACGACACCGGAAAGAGGCGGTGGAGCTCACGGGATAAGGCGCAGCAGGTTGACGGGATGCGGCGCTGCCGCATGGCTGTGTCCGACATCATCGAGCTTCCTTGGGCGGCCGCGAGAGATGGAGGAGGGAGACAGAGAGGACGGTCACAGGACGAGACGAGGTTTTGCACGCGGTTTTTGACTCCGCCGGAGAGACAAGCTTCGGCTTCGGCTGGCTTTTGTCCGAGCGCCATGGCAGGCACTGTGGATGGCGTCATCCACTGTGCCGCTCGGTCGCCTAGGGAGAAAATGAGGGGAGGACAGTGAGGGATGGGCACGGTGAGGGATGGGACGGGACGGAGAGGCGGAGTTGACCTTGGTGGCGCACAGGAGGGGAGATATTTTGCTCGGTGTCTGGAGAAGCTGAGAAGAATAGAGAGAGGGAGAGAGAGACCGGTCCGGGGAAGAAGAAGGCGAGGAGGAAGACGACGACGAGGTTGACATGCGGGGGCCGCCTGGCAGAGACGATCGCGTCCGTCCGTGAGCGAGCAACGGGCGGCCGAGATCGAGGACAGGGAGGGGTGGCTGGCACGCGGGCCCCGCGGGATTAAACCCCGTGCGCTGCTCGGTTGGGCCGACTGGGCCGCGCAGCGATGGAAACAGGAGCAGACCGGAAAGGGAGGAGGTCGGCCCGGATTGAACAGTGGAGTTTATTAATTTCCTAGAGATTTATTTTGGGGGTTTTTGGAGGATTTGGAAAAAAGGATTTTAAATCCAAAATTTTATATTTTTGGACCACAAAATTTTGGAGATTTTTGAGGAGGAATTGTATTGCTGTGGCCGGGATATTTGTTTGGATATAAATGTGTGTGTGTGTGTGTGTATATATATATATATATATATAGAATTGGATAGGGATTTTGGAAAATTGGAAAGGGTATAAATTTTGGAATTGGTATTTGGTCTTTATAATATTTTCAGGAATTAAGTCAAGGGTATTTCAAGAGGGACTCATATATACATACACACATACATTTATACATACATATGTATATATGAGTGTCGGCGAAACGGGATAGGGGGTCCCACATATCCCGGGGTCGCGTGGCTCTTCGGCCACGTCGGCCCCTCCGGGGCCCATATTCTGCGCAACTGGCGGCCGGCTACAACCAGCTCTCCCGCTAAAGTGCCCGGGGCTGAGCGCAACCCGGCCTGGGTGCGCCACCCCGTGCCCGGGGGCGTCTTCCCCAGTCCCGGGAGCGTTTTTCCCGGGTGCTCCACCCCGAGCGCTGCCCGGGATCGGGTGCGCCACCCCGTGCCCGGGTGCATCCACCCAGCGCCCGGGTACGCTCGCCCGGGTGCGCCTTCCCCGGGTGCGCCACCCCGGGCCCTGGTGCGTCCGCCAGTGCCCGGATGCGCCTTGCCCGGGTACGCTTGCCCGGGTGCGTCTTCCTCGGGCCCGTGTTCCGGGGACATTCCCCAGAACAGGGGCCGCACGCACGGTCCCGGGGCGTGTTCCCTGAGAGCGCGCCAGCTCTCCAACTACCCGCATTAATGGTGAAGCGACAGGGCGTCTCCCGCCTGTCTCCCGACAGTATCTCCAGGAGACAGCCGCCCGCAGCGGCCGGGCGGCGAGACGACCAGACAGTCGCCCGCAGCAGCCGGCCGGCAAGAGGACCTGCTCCAACCGCCCGCAGTGGCTGATCTAGGCGGCGACCAGACGTCCCTTCGGCGCGGCGCAGCAGGCGGCCGCGTGCGTACGAGTGACAAAGGCAGTTGGTAGCTAGCTCTCTCATGGATCTCGGTACTGTGGACTCCCCTTCGCTGATAAAAGGAGGATCCAGGCCAATGGAAAAGGGGAGCTTGGATTGAGCCCGGTCCTTCTTCTTCTTCCTCCGCTCCGAGCCCCCGAGTGAGGACTTAGCCCCCGAGCTGCTCCCGTTCGCTCCCGGCTAGCTCCCGAGCGCCCTGAATCTCCTTGTAACTACAATTCACATCCATTCATCTTCCACATAGTAACACACACAGAAGTAGGGTATTACGCCTCCGCGCGGCCCGAACCTGTCTACGCCTCCTGTCTCTTCCGCGCTAGTGTCACGGTCCGGACGGTCTGTTCCACAATTGGACGGTCCGAACCTCTCTGCCTCTCAGCCCGGGCCCTCGGTCCCGAGCATCCATGGTCTCCGGACGCCGCATTCGCCTGAGAACAGCTCCCCTGGCCGAATCTCAAAAAGGGGGTCTCCAGACTTCCCGCCGTCGGGGTTTCATCCTTCGACAATGAGAGAGAGGGATCTAGGGAGGGTTTTTGGAAGGGATAATTCGGAGATTTAAACTCGGATTTGATTTGTAACTTTGGGATTGGAACTCTTGGGACTCTTGGGAATTTTTGAGAGGGGCTTCTGGGGGTTGGATTTGAACAGATATATACATATATTGATTTTTGGATGATATTTGGAAAAAGAAAGGAGGAGATTCAAAAGGGGACTGGACTTGGGTTTCGATTTAAAACTAGGACTTGATTCTCAGGGATATTTTTGGGAAATTTTACAATGGATTAGAATTGGGAGGACCTCAAGGGAATATTAGAATTTGGATTTAATTCTTGGGATTTAAGGGTTTCAGGAATATATAAATTTGGAAATTTCGGAAAGAGAGTTCTCGATGAATTTAGGGTTTTTCGAGAGGAACAGAATCAGGGGATTTAAATAGAGAGCTTCAAAGGCGATTTCTGTAGGGTTTTATTGGAGGGCTTCGAATTGCAAAATTTGAACCCGAGGACAGAGAATTTTTGGAAGGTATGAAATAAGAGTATTTTGATCAAGGTCTTCGATGGGAACTTTGATTTTGAATTTTCCGAGAAAAGAGAGAGAGACGGTCGAATTGCAAAATTCGAGTCTCGGATTTTAGGAGAGAGTTTGGGACCAAGGTTTTAGGGTTTCAAGGCAGGCTCTGATATGAGATCTACGGCACTTAGTCCTTAAGCACATACAAAAGGCCAAAAAATTTTGAAATTATGATTTTTACGAAAATAGTTTTTAACGGCCCGGAAACCGGGGCGTTACATGCTATCATTGGACTCTTGGTATGTTGGACTTCCCTAAGTCTCGTCACCGCTGCCAACACTCGTTGATCGTATTGTGTAGCTTTTCCCCTTCCCTTTTTTGGCCGGAAGCGGTTGTGGCCCCTTGCGAGTCTTCCTTTTTCTAATGTGAGTGTCACCCACATTCTGTTCAGCCTAATCTGCAACACTAGAAGCTCCTGTGGCTCTACGCAAGTCACCAACATCCACTTGGTCAGCTACAAGTGGGGATGGCAAGGGGGTGTCAGAATCGAAGCAGTCTTTATCTCTAACTCAGGGCATGCATTCGACCTATCATTCTCTATCCTTGGCTGTACATGTTTTGACACTGGCTAGATTGTAATCTCTCACCGCAGGTGATTCCCTCTGCGATGATGACCTTCTTAACATCCTTGAAATTGGGTTACTTTTGCTCTTCTGTGCTCGGGGTTGCGAGGACCCACTGCCACTGCCACCACCATGCTCATATATGCCACCTCGTTTCTCCACACCCTTTCTGAATTTGACCTCTGCCTGTGAGGCAGCCACCGCCACCTGCATCTGTTCTTCCTCATCGGCATCACCTGTTAGGTCATAATAATTGAGCCCTGCTGTGTCCTCCCTTCTCAACCTCTCATTGCTACACCTATTAGCATCATCCTTTATTTAGTCTAGGTTGCGATGGAAGAAATCATGGATATCTGGTGGCACAGAGAGGCAATATGTTGTCTCCTTCCCTTTTCCAGCCAAATGGATTTTGAGTCGAGTTGCTCCACCACTAGACCTGCGCGTATGACAGTACTTGCAACGCCGTCTTGGTGGTATGTTCTCCACGTGCTCCCATACAGGGTCTCTGTCTCTCATCTCCCCCCTAAAACAAATGCAACAAACACACACATGACCACTTCCGTTGGACAACAATGTAATCACTAATCTAAGGAACACAAGTTACCAGTATAGAGCTCATTCATACTCATACAAACAGATCGTCCAACAAATTCAATTAGCATTCGTCCAACAATAACCTAAACACCGAGGTTACCGCGACGTTCACCACGGTATCTGTAACGACCCGTTTTCCTTTTCCCTGTTGGAATTTGTTTTTCTAAATTCTAACTCCTCTCCTATCCCGTTCAGCTGTGCCCCAGTTTTTCTCTCCCTGGCCAGCCGACTGCCTTTTTCCCTTGTGCCGAGTAAATTCCTACTCAGTTCCTGAATCTTTCCCTTTTACCCTTTGTCCACTCGGTCATCTTTGCTGCCGAGTAAGCCCTTGCAATCGCTGACTACCTTGTTAACCCGTTCTGTCTTGCCATCCCGACTGCCGAAGTGGTGACGTAACCCGACCTTCACCTGCCCGCAGTCCCGCTCGGACCAACGGACAATAACCCGCCGCACCGCAAGAACCCGCTTGGACCAATGAATATTCAGAGGCTCTGTCTGCAAAGTCCCACCAACCCGTCCTTGCCACGACCTGAGTGTCTCATCGCCGCTACAGTGTCTACCAACTCCACCGGCCACGCCCAATCCCTAAGTCAATCTTTGCTTTGACGTCGCGTCGCCTCAGCCAGCTAGCTGTAGCCTCACCAGCTTATCTTGACTCATTTTCTCTATCTATCACCCTGCACAACCGTATCCTTGTCTCGCACGCCGGCTATATAAGGCCATCCATGCCTCTTCTTTCCCCTATTTTGCAACCCAGCCGTCTCTGCCAAACCACCATCACTAGCTTCACCGCTAAATCATCATCTTCCTCCTCCCCAGCCCCCGAGCTCCATTGCCGCCGCTCGTCGCTTTGCCCCTGTGTTCTTCCGTTTGGAATGTGAAGAAGAAGAAGAGCAGAGTGAAGGAAGACCGAGCTAGTCTACCATCCGGAGTTCCTAATCGGTGAGCCTTGTTGCCCAGTCCGCAAGCTTACCTCAGCCGTCTGCGATAAACCTTCATCCAACTACCATCCATCCTTAGCCGACTGCTACCTTTCTGCAACCGACTACCGCGATGTTCTTTTCCTAGTGTTTTACCTCTTCTGAGCGTATCAGTAATTATCTCTTCTGTGTGTTCAAATCCTAAACCGGCGGACGATCCAGAAGCCGTCTTCTTCGAGGAAGATCTTCCACAGGAACAAGGCAAGCCCCTTTGACCATATTGTCTCCTATATGTGCAAAAATTATGTTGTTTGCAAACTATGCATGCTTAGTCTACACTTTAAATTGATTGGCTTCGGTTTGCAAGCGTAACCGACGGACCTACCTAGTAGTCGCACTTATTTCGGTAGGATATTGATGTATTTCTCCCTTGATAGCCCCACAATGGCACGTTGGTATCATATCCCTTGGATACGATTGCCGAGTGGAATGGCTTAACCCTGCAGGATTGTATTGTCGTTTGGGAAACAGTGGTTTTACTCAACTGTTTGAAAACCCAGTACCTTGCGTATCAGTGTGTTTGAGAAATAAACGAAAGTTTGTGAAAACCTTGATGTACAAAGACAGTGCCTGTGTGGCCTGGCTATTATTATCGGTAAGGACCGTTTCCTTTGAGAATTCGCATCCGAGCATTTTACAGTGCGACCATAAGGGTAGTATGGGATGCCCCTGGCCGAGTAAATTGTAGGTTTAGGGAAGTCTGGTGCCGACTGGAGTGGACTCATCTGAGTTGTGACTCATGGGCCCTGGTGCTGACGGTGGTTGGAGCCGACCTGAAGCATTGATCCTGTGTGGATCCTTCTGCTGGCATTGGATAACCCTAGACTGGCTTTGGAAATGGCCTTATCACGAACTTCCGGTACCGGCCAGTACTCGGTGTAAGTTTCGTATCGTATGGGTAAAGCATGCACCCTCTGCAGAGTTTAGCTGAACTGTTCGAACAGCCGTGCCCACGGTTAAGAGCAATGTAAGGTGATTTCCATAGCGTAGTTTTGGTTGCCAGTGATTTGTGAAATTGATTGATGGGAAGGGAATCATGACCAGAGTTTGCCGAGTGGCAAACGGAAGGCCTGTGTGGCCAGAACGGGACTGTGTGACCCGGGGTGTTGAAGTACCATAAGCAAGTGTGTGAAAAGTTAACAGGAGAAAAGTCTTCGGGTTGTAGCCAGAAAACGATAAAGAGCAGACTACCTGGTTGTAGTCAGGGCAGCAAATTTGTGCTAACTGGTTGTAGCCAGTGAAACGAATGAGCTGGTAACCGGTTGTAGCTGGAATTACTAAAGAGATAGCTGAGAACCGGTTGTAGCCGAGTCTCAGGATCAACAGGTGGTCGGAGCCACTTGGAGAAACAATAGACCTAAGGAGTGGTCGAAGCCACTCGGGTGACAGCCGAGTTATGTGGTCACTTGGCTAATCACCGGAAGATGAAAATGGAAATCCATGATTCAGTAACTATATGTGGCGAGTTGTTGAAAAGCAACTTGCGGAATGGATCGAGGCGTAAGCCTCTTTCCGACAACTAAAAAAATTGGACACACTAATATTTGACAAGCAAAATGTTTCTAAAGGCTGTTTTCGCAAATAAGACTCTTAGCCCCTTTTGTCTAGCCGACATGGCATCTTTCCCCGGCTTGCTGAGTGCGAAAGTACTCATCCTTGTTCATATATATGTATATATTATATTAGGTTTTGGAGAAGAAGACGAAGACCTGACTGCTGCCGAGTTTTTCCAGGACCAAGCCGACTATGAGGACTTCTGAGGTTTCCGGCCTATTTCCCAACCAAGCCTGTGGTATCGTCGTGTTCCATCGCCGAGTAGTTTTCTTCCCCTGCTTCCGCCCTGTTTGCACTGTATCTCGCTAGTTTACCCTGTTCTTGCCGTTGTCCATCTGGGGCATGTCCTGGATGGCAACCTTTTTATGTATCCTCTCAGTATGTATTATATGTACTCTGTTATGTATTTAATGTATTCAGTGTACTCTGAGTTTGTATCACCGATGACTATATGTGTATCCGACTACTAATCCAGGGATCGGGTACTGTATGCACATGGTGGGCTCCCGCCGTGGTGGGGGTGCCACAGTATCTGCATGGTTAGGCTTCAAAACCGCGCAATAACACCTGAAACCGCGGTTATAGCGTCCCCCCGCGACATCCTGAGCCATCGCCGAGGCCCACGGTAACTGCGCCAAACCGCGCGATAACAAGCCAAGTTTACGAGGTTACCTTCCGCCAGTGAATCCCGACGGTTACTGCCTGCTACCACGCGATTTCTACCATCGTCGACGCGTCGGCGGCGGATTTGCGGCTGCCGCCACCCAGCAGCGATGGGGAGGGGATAGAGGCACAGGAGGAGTGGATAGGATGGAGATGGGGGCAGTGTTTAAGGCACATAGGACAATGTAATTTCAGTTGGGCCAAAACAGTGCATTGCATAGTACTGGGCCGACCCATTTAATCTTTTCTTTTTTTATTTTAATATTACCTTCTCGTTTTTACTCAAAAAAACAATCTTAACATCATTATTTTCACAGAATTTCTTCACCATAGTGATGCACAATTCAGGTACTACCTTATAGATTTTTTCTATTTTTTTATAATTTTTGAATTCGGATGCAATTTGTTCAAAGCAAACCGCCGGTAACCCATATCGAACCCCGGCGGTTTGGGCGGTAACCGCCGTAACCGCGTGGTTACCGGCGGTTTGGTCAACACTGGTGCCGCTTTCAGTAGTATTTTCATAAGGTTTGGTTTGCATCAAAATATACCAATCACTCACATGTGATGCTAAAACATTAGCAACGCCAAAATGTACTTACGTTTTGGTAGTGCCAATATTTTGATACTAGTAACATGTATTTCCTCCATCTCAAAATACAAAAATCTAGTATTAAAATATATCATATCTAAAACTAGGTTTCTTTTTATTTTGAGATGGATGAAGCACTAGATGCATGCTTCTAGAACTAAAAAGGGAACATCTCGGCATTATCTCTGTTGCCTGTATGGAGTAATATATTCAAGTACGCATGATGCTTTCCTAAATAGTAGATTATATGCTATAGTTGATAGTGCCAAACAAAGAATTTGATGTGTCCTCTCTGAGGAATTGGTGATTGTTTTCAGAACTTTGTATTCCATGGAATTGCTTTCAGCTTTTTGCTTTCAACAAGCTGCCAGTTTTATAGGTGCATTCATCTGGTGCCTCACTTTGCTTATCTGGATTGTTCATTTCTGCATGAATCTATATGGATTTGCTTGCTCGCAGTCAATTCCATCACAATTCTTTCGCTCCCTGCCACTTATACAAATCTGAAGAAGCGTTTCATACTTCACACCGGCTCAGCATTGGTCAGTTTCCAGCTGGTACAAACTGTGGCATATTCTGGATCGTCAGGCAGCAAGAGTGCATGCCACTGCTTGCAGCAGTTTAGAAAAATACTCTCTCTCATGATGTTACTATCGTTTTCCTGGCGTGAATTGAGTCGTACGCTGAAATATCCCCGACTTATTTCGTGGTACAGATTCACTGAACCTGGACTTGGTTGTGTGGCTAGAAAGAAGGTTCAGTGTATCTACGACCTGTGTGGACGCGTGGCGGATTAAGACTGGAAGCTAAGACTTCTTTCGCGTGCTCGTGCTTTGCCGGCAAATAACAGAGCCGATTATATTATAGGAGTACTCCAACTATCGACACTGTTGTTAGTAATTTACTCCATCTGTCAAAAAAAACACTTCCTGACTTCAAATTAAAAAAACAACAGAGTTTATATTTAGATTTGTGGTTAAAAATTATTTTTTAGACGAATGGAGTAATACTTAAATATGATCTTTTTCTAAGGTAGTGTTCGTTTCCACTACTCTCCCAGCTTCTTTTTTTCGTTTCCCGCACGCATGTTTTCCAAAACGATAAACGGTATATTTTTTGCAAAAATTTTCTATATGAAAGTAGCTCTAAAAAGCAAATAGATTCATTTTTCAACTTTTTAATAATAAATACTTCATTAATCACGTGCTAATAACGTTTCTCGTTTTAGGTGCGGCTTATTTAAGCCACACAATAAGCTAGAAAGAACATGGCCTAAATATGATCAGTTAAAAGCTTACATGGAAATGATGATAGTACTGGCTGGTTGAGGAAGAAGCCATAGGAGCAATCGTTAGTTGTGTTGGCGTCGTAGAAGTAGGGTAGAAGGCGATGCAATAGCAGGGCACCAGCGTGAGGAAGTGACCGGCGCCGAAGGACGTTGCTGAAGTTGGTGTAGGCATCGGTGAGGTAGATGGACACCAATGGAGTTAAGGGCGCAGCGCGGGTGGAGCCAGTCCCCGATATCCATCTGCTCTGTCGTCGGTGATGGAGATCACCTGATAGTGGAGCTCGTCCTTCGACCTCCATGTGATGCTAAATTTAGGATCAGGGTTTTAGGTTTTTGAGAAACTGAGGATCGTGAGTTATCATCGTCGCATAATTAGACCTCTAGTTATATAGCGCTGGGGAGTCAGGACGATTCCGTTGAGAATTGGATACGGAGGGCTAGAATGCCGCTTTTCTGTCTAAAAAAACGAAAAAAGAATATCGCTTTTCTGAAAGGATAAAGAAGTGCACATTATCGAAGGACTTTATCTCTTATCAGTAGTAGTTTCTTTGCAGAGATGATCCATGGAACCTGTACACTGTTACTCCTTTCGTTTTATATTATAAGACATCTTGATTTTTTAAAAGTCAAATATACTTAAGTTTGACTAAATTTATAGAGAAATATAATAACAAAACAAATATATTCAATTTTGGATTTAATGAAACTAATTTAGTGTTGTAGATGTTGCTATATTTTGCTATGAACTCCGTCAAATTTAAAGATGTTTGACTTTTAAAAAAATCAAAATATTTTATAATAGTACCTCCGGTTTTTAATAAATGACGACATTGACTTTTAACACGACGCTTGACTATTCGTCTTATAAAAAAATTTAAGTAAATATGATTTATTTTGTTGTGACCTAATTTATCATTAAAGGAACTTTAAGCATGACTCATAATTTTTATATTTACACTAATTTTTTGAATAAAACGAATGGTCAAAAGTCATGACAAAAGTCAAAGACTATATTTATTAAAAACCGGAGGTACCCCTCCATTCTAAAATATAGCTACTTTTGGAGCTATACATGGATATTAAGAAATTAGGTAAAGTGAAGTGGTGGGTGGTTGTGATTGGTTGAAATAGAAAAATATGTGGAGAAATTAAATGGGAGATGGTCATGATTGGTTGAGATGATCAAAATAGCTATATTTTGGGATAAATTTAAATGGTAAAGGTAGCTTATATTATAAGACGGTGAAAGTAATCTCTCCGTCCTAAAATATAACGAGTCTTAGAGCTAGACACAAATATTAAAAAAGGTGATGGAATTAAATGGAGGAAGATTGTGATTGGTTGAAAATAGAAAGTAGCTGAAAAAACTTTTGTGATTGAAAAGAGAATATAGGTGTAGAAGTTGTTATATTTTAAAATAAATTTTAAATACTAGAAATTATTATATTTTAGAACGGAGAGAGTACTATCTAACAGCGAGAGTATATGACAAATCGAAGGTCGATGAGTTTTTCCGCAAAAAATGTGGAGTAAACTGGTTCGGTAGAGATGATCCAATCAAGAATGAACCTGTACACTATTGCATGGCAGATGAAAGGACACTGAGTTTTCCCCAAAAATGTGGTTCATCCACAGAATTCAGGAGTTGAACAAAGTACATGGATGTCCCAATTTCTGACCTGGGCAGGCGCTAACGCATCAAACGCAAGCCTATCCATCACACTTACTCCTACTATCTACTATCGCATGTTATAGTATTAAAAAATAGATATGACTAGGCGTCAGAGGTCTGATATTTTACAAAACATCCGATGGTGTTGTACTGTATTATTGATAAATATTTTATATGTTTCACCGCTTGATGAAAAATATTTCAACAAAAATACTTTAGATGTTTTATCAATCGGAGAAAAATGTTTCATCGCTTAAACAAAAATAATTCAACTAAATGCAACATTCAAAACATACTCATCGTAACACCAAAAAAATCAAAATGTGTAACATTGAATCAAAACAGAATGAAACACCTTAATGCACTAAATTACAACAAGAAAAAAAAAAGGTAGTTTGCAACGTTGTTAAACTTCGACAAAATGAACCCACATTTGTCTTCTTCTTCTGCTTCGGCCACCGGGTCCGCCTTCTTCCTCCACTCCGGTGGCCGGATCTGTCTTCTCTCTCTACACCAGTAGTCGAATCTACTCTCCCCATGCTCCCCTTGCTCCCCTTGCTCCCCTTGTTGTAGATGTAGGGGAAGTACTCCCATAGGCTAAAGAGGAAGCGGTGACCATCAAGCTTTGGCACATGGTCTCTCCAGCGAAAACCCTCCTTGCCGGCCCTTCTCGCTAGCGTGCCCCCACGAGCAATCAGCTGACATGCAGGCAGCAACCCTAAGATGGCTTTCCGGTGAGGACCTCGTCAAGGTGGAGTGCACGTGCAGGGAATGCAGGACCTCATCGTTGGCCATGGACAACAGGAGCGATGTGCACGGGCTTGGAGGAACTGGAGCAGGCGCTGGCTTCCTCCCCAACGTTGGACGACTAGCATTGGAGCGGCAGCAGACTAGGCCACCGGTCTTCACCGCCGGAGCACTGTGCATGCTCAAGAGATAAGTAAGGCAGTTATGCCGCCGTTGAGTTTATTCATGGTTGTGCTATTCTCTGTAGCTGTGTTTCTACCCAGTGAAGGTAAGGATATAAATAAATAGGGTTAAGTTAGCAAAGTAGGCGTGATCTTTGCACAGATCGGACGTCGGTTCCTAATCATTTTCCTTAAAAATGGACGCTTTTTGTGGATCATGTTGGACGGTCGTCCATAGGACCAAAATCTTCACAGCAACATAAGTACCTGCACAGTTCACCTTTTTTAGGCACTGTACAATTCTGCGGGCTTGTGCTGCTTTCTCGTTTGACGTGAGCACAATTTACAATCTACTACTGAATAGTGTATTTTTCGTTAATTTTTTTAGTGAACAGCAATTTGGATAATCTTTTATTGCTAAAATTTTACTTTGGGCATTCCTTAAACCAATCTTTTCATTTTGGACCAGATATTTTTACCATCGTTGCACTTTGGACCAACCTAAATAACTTTTTTAGTACACATCAACGACCTCTAACACATCGGCTTGGCACACTGGTAAACTCCCATGTGCATGCCATATCTTTACGAGGGGATGCTAGACATTACAAGAAAAGAGAGTTGGATGGTCCATACTGTAAAAAGGTAAGGGTGGTCCAAAATAAAATTATAGCAATTAAAATAGTCTAAACTGTAATTTACTTAAAAATTTTATATAAAATTTTCTTTAAAAATAAAATAAATCTATTTTACATTTTATAATAGTTAATATTCAATTAATCATGCACCAATACCTCATTTCCTTTTTTATGCTGCTGATAAGCTAGAGCATGCCGATTGGCTTCTTTCCCTTTTTCGTGAGCACGCTTTCCGAACTAATAAACGATATATTTTTTGCAAAATAAAATTATATATAAAAATTTTAAAAAAATCATATTAATCTATTTTTTAAATTTAAAATAATTAATACTTAATTAATTATATACTAATAACTTACCTCGATTTATGTGCCACCAAAAATCTAAGTCCAAACTCTGTTTAGAACGCAGCCTGACAAACCGTGCAACTTCAACGACTCGCTTACGTCAGCGAGCAGCCATCTCAGACGGGCCCACCTGCCATACACCCAGAAACCCATCGGGGAAAAGTGGTCGCCCGTTGCAAGATGGCCCATGAAAGCCCACGAGCCCAGTTGCGACCGGCGTTGAGCTGGCGGCCCCTCCCCCCAGCCGGTTTGCCGTCCAGGTTCTTCCCCCCGTCGCACCGTACCACCACCAACCCTTCCGCTTCATCAATAGTGCACCTCTCATAAAACAAAAAAAAAAGTTCTTCTCTGCACCATACCACACATATCCCCCACCTTCCCTCTTCGGTTCTCCCCTCCCCGCCGCGCCGTCTCAGATTCCATCGAGCGCTGCACCACCGCGTGCTCGGCGAAATTCCAAGCCCCAATTCCCCACCGTCTCATGGTTCTCTCTCTCATCGCCGCCGCCGCCGACGATCGCCTCCGCTGCTGCTGTCGCGTGGGTTGCTGCCGCAGGTGTTGTTGTTGTTGTTGAGGGGATAGCTGGGCTAGGGTTTCGAATTTGCGCCGATTGGTAGGGGATTTCGAAGGGGATGGATCTCTCGCGGGCGGAATCGTCGGACCTCTCGCTGGGTCTCCACTCGCTGTCACACGCCCGGGGGCACTCGCTCGCTGGGCCGCTGCGGCTGTTTGACGACCTGGAGGACGCGAAGCCGGAGGGGAGCGTCGGGGGCGGAGGGGGCGACGAGGAGGATGGGGAGGAGGGGGGCGACCAGCACTTCTCCCTCCTCGGGCACGCGCTCTGCGTCAAGCGCCCTCGCCGCGCGCTCTACGGAGGCGGCGGCGTAGGAGGAGGTGGTGGTGGAGGAGGAGGAGGAGAGGCGTCCTCCTGCTCGTCTTCCTCCTCGTCGCTTCGCCCAGCGAAACGGCAAGGGACAGCGGAGCGCGGCGCGGATCTGGAGGCCCGCCGCGGCGCCGTCCGCGCGTGGGGCAACCAGACGCTGGCGGAGGCCGACCCAGACGTGCACGCGCTGATGGAGCTCGAGCGGGAGCGCCAGGTGCGGGGGATCGAGCTGATCGCGTCGGAGAACTTCGTCTGCCGCGCGGTGCTCGAGGCTCTCGGCAGCCACCTCACCAACAAGTACTCCGAGGGGCACCCGGGGGCTCGCTACTATGGCGGGAACCAGCACATCGACGGCATCGAGCGCCTCTGCCACGAGCGCGCCCTAGCTGCCTTTGGTCTCGACCCTGCCTGCTGGGGGGTCAACGTGCAGCCCTACTCCTGTACTTCTGCAAACTTAGCTGTTTACACAGGTCTCCTCCTCCCCAAAGACCGCATCATGGGGCTTGAGCCTCCTTCAGGTGGCCATGTCAGCCACGGGTATTACACACCAAGTGGTAAGAAGGTGTCTGGCGCGTCTATATTCTTCGAGAGCTTGTCATACAAGGTGAATCCACAGACTGGGTATATTGATTATGACAAGCTTGAGGAACGGGCAATGGAATTCCACCCCAAGATTCTCATATGTGGTGGGAGCTCATACCCCAGGGAGTGGGATTTTGCACGGATGAGGCTCATTGCTGATAAGTGCGGTGCGGTGCTCATGTGTGACATGGCACATATCAGCGGGCTTGTTGCAGCCAAGGTAAATAACTACCATCGAAGACCTTTTATTTATCTTGTATGAAATGTAGCAGAATAACTCATGTTAAGACAATCACGACTGAAAAACTAGTTGTTAGTATGGTTTGATGCTAGCTGCCATGAAACTTGCTGAAGAAGAGTTTCAATCTTTTGCTACCTTATTTACCTGGCCATCTAATGGCCTGTTGATTGAACCATTATACATCACAATGCAAGCTTTTCTTTTTCATGTTTGTAATGCGAAGGATATGTGTAGTATTATTTCTTCTTATGTTGATTAGGTTGACACTGTAGTCCTAATGAAACTATTTTGCAGCCAGTTATCAATGTATCATATTAAAACTGAGTTTGAACATAGTTTATCTTAGAACATTTTGATTTGTAGAGTACCTAAGGTAACATTTCTAGTTTTGGTTAAATGAGTTCAAGATATCTACATAATTATATTAATCTGCCAGTCCAGATGGGCTGATTCTTATGTTCAAATGTTTCCACGCTGATCCATGCTAGCTATGGGGTTTTCCCCTAGTAATGGAAATCATGCTAATGAACTAAGTTCCCAGCATGTGCTATCGTTGTTAACTGCAATGTCTTGTCTTGTTCTAATATTAATACAAAAGATAATATCTTCAAAGCATGTTTTACAACATATTTGTTGGTGCCATTTTTATATGGCAAGTTGAGATAGTTTCATATATGTGTGTGTGCGTGTGCGCGCACGTGCTGTGCGCGTGTGTGTAAAATGCACAAGCCGTTCTTAAACTTGTAAGGGGGTTTCATCTGGATCCATAAACTTGTAAAATGCATATGTACACCCCTAAACTTGCTAAATGTATCATCTCGGTCCAAAATCCACGAGCGGTCTTTAAACTTGTAAGGGGGGTTTCAAGCGCCACAGCTGTGGGGCGCTCGACGGGAGAGAGGTGCTGCTGCCGGAATCGCCGCTGATCCACCAGACGGAGAAGGGAGGAGACAAAGCAGGGAGGAAAAAGAAATAAAAAGGAGAAATAAAAAGAAATAGAAAAAAGGGGGTGGGCCCCACTTGTCTGTATCTCTATAGCATGCCACGTCATATTTTTATGCCACATCAGCGTCCATTGGCATGCCACGTTGGATTTTGGATCGGGGGATGGTACATTTAGCAAGTTTAGGGGGTGTAAATATGCATTTTACAAGTTTATGGACCCAGATGAAACCCACTTACAAATTTAAGGACTGCCCATGTATTTCACTCTATATTTGCTGTCAAACTTTGAGAATATTGACTAGGTTATTCATTTATAAACAGATAGAATAGCTTTTGTTAGGACTATCCTAAATCTGTTTGTTGCATTTTCATGTTTGCTTAGATGCTACCTATGCTTGCTACTCTCCAGAAACGTTTTATTTCCTTAGTCTGGGACATAATTGTATGAAGCCAGACGTCTGCCCCCCTCCCTCTGCATGAAAATAGAGAACTCCAGAAAGGTCTTCTAAGTTGCTTCTACTGCTCAATCTGGCTAGTTCAATGCTCTTGATGTTCATGTTATAAGAGCAATATTGTCCCATGCTCCTTACTTTTATGAGATTCTTATTTATACAAGATTCTCATACTGTGGTTGTTGAGCATTTATTGTCTGCGACAGTTTATTTCTTGCTATTTTTGCAGGAGTGCCGTAGTCCCTTTGATTACTGTGATGTGGTCACATCAACTACTCACAAGAATCTAAGAGGTCCTAGAGGTGGTATAATATTTTTCAGGAGAGGGAAAAATTTAAGGAGGCGGCCTGGATCTTTTTCTCAAGGGGATGAAAATGATTATGACTTTGAGGACAGGATAAATTTTGCCGTTTTCCCTTCAATGCAAGGAGGACCCCATAATAATCATATTGCTGCCTTGGCGATAACTCTGAAGCAAGTAGCAACACCTGAATATAAAGCATACATTGTACAAGTTAAGAAAAATGCCCAAGCTTTGGCATTGGCCTTACTCAGAAGAAAATGCAGATTGGTTACTGGTGGCACTGATAACCACTTGGTACTTTGGGATCTCAGAACTTTTGGCTTGACTGGTATAAATTCTGCCTACTGTTTTCTTAATTAATCTGTTTGTAAACTTGTAATCTGTTTTCTTAAATTCATCGTGCGTGCCTGGAAACTGAAATATCTTTGCATATGATAATGTAGCTTACCAAACATGAAACAGTAAACGAACGTTAGTTAATTTTCCATTCTTTAATTGGTTAATGTCATGTCTGTGATACTATGCTCTTTGACACCATGTGGTTTACAATGTAGTTTAAATTTTGACAGGGAAGAACTTTGAGAAGGTCTGTGAGGCATGCCACATCTCCATCAATAAGACACCGATATATGGGGATAATGGCTCAATATCTCCTGGGGGTGTTCGGATTGGTTAGTGCTTACACCATGGCAGTTTTTTCTTACTGTTCTTTCATTTCTATATAAAACATAGACCACTGTACTGCTACTTACTGTCATGTTACATACAGGAACACCGGCAATGACTACTAGAGGTTGCTTGGAAGATGACTTTGAGGTGATCGCAGATTTCCTCATCAGAGCCACACAAATAGCTAGTAATCTTCTGAAAGAACATGGAAAAATGCAGAAGGAATTTCTGAGAGGCCTACAAAACAATAAAGATATTATAGAACTCCGTAACCAGGTTGAGAATTTTGCATTGCAGTTTGCAATGCCAGGTTTTGATGTATGAGTGCATGTATATGTACATATCTTGGTGGGGGGTTGTCCAGATTCATCAGGAATTAGCAACCGTTTCACACTTTGCCGAAGTGTTTCTTTCAACAGGAGCAGAGTAGGAAAATCTCTCTTTTTCTTTTGTTGGAAATTGGTCTTGACTGAAGCTGTACATGCTTACTTCTAAGTTGTGATTTATGTACTTATTGAACCTTCGTGTAACGGGTTTTTATAGGAGATAATTTTCCTCCATACGTAAGGAGTTTAAACGCTGTTTCTGTGTTGATAGCTAACCTAAACATATCTACTACATGATGTTACAGGGTATTAGTGCTGTCTGCTGCAATGCCGAGCACACTTCTGCCTACCTCCTTCAGAGTGGTGACTTCTCTCTTGAGTTATGATATATATGCAAAATTTAAATCCTATAAATGCATATATTTTAGAACGGAGTGAGTACAAAATTTGAATCAAATACTTATACTTCTATTTGGGAATGAATGGAGGGAATGTGTTGATTGCCTGAAAGCCCTGAACTAGCAGCATTACTCCTATAAGACATTTCAATGTGCATTATTAGCACTAGCAATATAGCACTGACGCATTGACATGATGTCAAGATCTAGCACTTGATATAAAAACGCTGTAAGCCAAGCACAGTGCAGGTTGCATCATGGTAGTCCCCTGTTTGCTGTAGAGGGGGGAAACCATCATGAAGATTTGGTAGTTGGCATGTTAGGTAGCAGAGCCTAATTCCAGTTGCAGCTGAGAGGGGTTATCATCTCCTGTTTTGACCCTTGCCTGTCGTCTCTCGCTCGGTTTGTTTGTGCCCGTACTTGACCATGATACGCTTCTTTTTGGCCATGATTTGCTTCGCTTCTGTTTGTTGCCGATCCATGGACATCACATCGGTTGCTTCCGTTTTTCCTCCCAGCAAATGATGGTGTGCGGCGTCCGATCGATCGATCGGGGTTAAGGCGAAGAAAGCCACAACACAGGTCCTTTTCTTCAATGCGCAGCAGAAAGCGGCGCAGCTTCCAGCTGCCGTTCCAGAACCCCTTTAATCATTGCGACCATCTGCTGCTTCTTGGGACATCAATCCAATCAGACAAACACCAAAAGCCGGAGGAGTCACAGCTGCAGTGCGGTGTGTGTTGTGTTTTAATGGTGTTCAATTGTTCATCTCCCTCTCACTCAATCACTCCTCCCCCAATCCCTTCTCTCTCTATCTGGCATCTCTTGATTAGAAACAATGAAACATTACTTAAGCTTTCCTTATTGCCTTTTCTTTTTCTCATTGAGGGGATATAAGGAATCTCAAGCCCTTTTCTCCCCCTATTCTTGCTCTAGTGGAGTCCTTAATGATGGGTTATTAGGAAGTGAGCTCGCCACTACCAGTAAAGAACTGATCACTAGGGTATAAGGGGACAAAAACAATTGAGGAAAGAGAGGGCGAGATCTTGGCATTTCACATTCCTTTCAAGTCTTCTTGCAAGGAATAGAGGTTGGCCCAGAGTCACACCCCAGCTCGTTTTTCTGCTTCAAGTTTCAAAATGATTAAGCACCTAACCTTGAAAAAAAGAAGGTGCTAATAGCAATGGATGTCCTAGATGAATAGCTTAGGTTCCTGCTGTCAGTGCATGAGATTTCACAAGGCCTTTAAAATTTCAGGTTGAAGCCTGTCCCAACTTATGATAGTTGATAGTTCCAGTATGAATAAGAGACGTACTACTCTTTCTCTATTCTAAAATATAAGTATTTTAGATTGTTTAATAAAGACTAAGGCTAAGAAGAAAAGACTTTGATTTCTCTTAATAAATGTAAAATAAATGAAGTTGGAACATGTAGATAAGGATAAGATGGAAAGAAATTTAAATAGAAAGTGATTGATGAGGTAAATAGTATTATAAATAGTGCTAGAAATTTTTATATTATGAAATAAGATACAAATCTTAGAAATTTTTATATTTTAGAATATAGGGAGTACAAACCATGTCGTTTCTTAGCTTTTTAAAGGATAAGCAAGATAGATTAGTAAAGTACGGTAGATGTAATTGTCATGCAGATGCTTCATGCTTCCCTGGGAAAGAAAGTATTGGACTCTTGAAGCTGAAGCTGGAAGCTACTAGTAGTAGTAGAGTATACTAGGAGAGAACCAAAGTTCGCCCATTTTTCGTATGGTGATAGACTCTGATAGTAGCCCGACCTACGGCACGTCTGCCTCCCCAGGAGAACAAACAAAATGCAACCTTTCGTTGTGCAACTGCTTGTGCTACTACTACTGCAACAAAAGATTTCTTTCTCTCTCATCCCCATCATGCCTCTCCTTTCATGGCACCTTTCATGGCAGAGACGCAGCAACAGGAAGGAAACAACAACATCATGAGCAAAATGCTGTGACAGTGACACACACTCTGTCTCATCTCTCTCTGCATCGATGAGGAAGTACTACTACTTGCTACTACTACGTGCTACTATACCACGCGAGCAAGCAACAAGCATCATCCATGGCGATGATGATGGTGTTGGTTGCTGTGGTGACGTGATCTCGATCGGTGGCGTATCGATCAGTGGCTGCACAGGTCGGAGAGCTCCTTCCTGCCCTCGACAATGTCGTCCAAGAAGTCGTCGAGCTGGCAGACGAGGCCGTCGGTGCCGGTGCGGAGCACGTCCAGCCACGCCTTGAGCTCGTCCACCTTGTCCTTGACGCCGCCGTCCTCGCACTGCTTGCGGGGGCCCGCCGCGACGGCGCGCTCCACCTCCTCACGCGCGGCCTCCACGGCGGCGCGCGCGCACCGGAACTCGTACATCCGGATGCCCCCCGTCGCGCCGGCGCCGGCGCCGTCGGCCTCGGCCTCCTCCGCCATCCTCTGCTGCAGCATTGCGATGGACGCCATGAACCCGCCGGCGTTCGCGGCGCCCTCTGCCGAGCACGCCCCCGCGGCGGCGCCGCAGGAGACGGCGCCGCTTGCGAGCAGGAGCAGGAGCAGCGAGCTGGCGTTGTGCAGCGCGTAGAGGAGGCCGCGGAATCCGTTGAAGCCGCTCAGCCTGGCGTCCGCGGCGCGCAGCAGCAGCCGCTCGTCGAGCTGCAGCGACAGCGGCGCGATCCTTGCCTCGGACAGCGCTCGGTTCTCCTCCTCCGCCGCCATGGCCTCCCTCCTCGATGCAGAGATCGTCCTCATCACCTACACCAATCAAACAAGTTTCTGTTAAAAAAAACAGAGCATGCAAAAGAACACATCGCGATCAATCGATCAAACAAAAACAGAGCAAACTGTTTCGAAAAACAGAGCAAGAACCATTCATTAATGGCGTTTCAAGTAACATGACAAGATGCTACGAACTGACGACCAACCTGGCGAGTGGAGAGAGGGGAGGGGTCCTGCAGCCAGTCATCCATGGCGGCGGCGGCGCAGGACGCAGCAGCGCAGTAGCGCTCGACGGCGGAGAGGCCGAGCTTGACGGCGAGGCAAGCGTCCCAGAGCCGCGCGGTCTCATCCATGTACTCGTCGAGCCACCGGCCACCGGGCGGCAGGTGGAGCTGCCCCACCAGCAGCGTGAGCTGCGAGTGCAGGCCCCTGAGCAGCGCCGCCGCCCGGAGCAGCGCCGGCAGCGACGACAGCCCGCCGCCGCTGCTCAGGTCGTCCAGCCCTCTCGCCAAAGACGTGAAGAAGGCGTTCATGGCGGACCAAACAAACAACCAAGACACCGATGCGGCTGGAACCGAAGCTCCGGCTGGCTATTTATAGCTCGCGGTGCAAGAACGAGAAGACGACGGCGGTGGGAGGGAGGGGACGACACGATCGGAGAGGAGGGGGTGCGTGGAGTGCAATGATGGGTGTCTAGACGAGGGGGAGACGGGTGATGATGAGGTTGGGGGGAGGCAGCGGCACAGCCATGGCTGATGTCTCGCTTGCTTCTGCTGCTCCCGTGCTCTGCTCGCGCGCGGTTCGTGGCATGTTCAGGTCTGGCCGGCCGGGAGGTGGGTTTCGTGCGTACGAGCGGGCGTGTTTAATGGCTGCCTCCTCCTCGCGACATCGCTCGCGCCTTAACCGCCGTTTTCTTCAGTTTCACTGCAGATTTTTAGCCTTTTTTAGCGCGTATCGCAGGGGGTGTTGGTGGGGGAGACTTCCGGCGCTGGAATCGGCGGATGCGGGGGAGGTGTTTGGTGGGTTTTGTGCCCTTACGGTAGGAAAAAAAAAGACATAATAACCTATCAAATTATCAGCTTTTGGTAAAATTTCTCTGCGGAATATTGCGCTTTCTGCAAAGTTCAGCGGTCAAAATGGCATGGCATGGCATGGAACGTCCCTCTAAATAGTACTACAATCGAGCACAAGAAACAGTATTGGAGAGGGACTTCATCGTGTGGCTTGTATGGTTCACTGAACTTGGGAAATAGATTTTTTTTAATTTTCTTATGAATATTTGCAAACAGTCCAGCTGTTATTCTTTGAACATGTCAAACAAACAGCACATTGTAGCCACCTCTAGCGATAATTACCAAAGATCGATCCATCCATCCTTTGGACTTATTGTTATTCTTTGAACCCTTTTCATTTAAAATTTGAAAATAAATCTTCTGAAAACAAACAAATTTAACATTTTAGCCAATGTCATGCCAAACAAATTTTGCCGTGCCATGAATAGTGGCATGTATTGTGGCGCAATCAGTCAAGACGTGGCACACCAATACTACAGTAGCGCGGGAATGATGATTTGTCACGCTACTATAGTAGAGTGATCAGATCATTGCCACATAGATTTTAACCCATGTTGCAACAATGTCTTGTCATGATGATAAGCAGCGGATCCACCTCCCGCCAGGACTCATCGGTGAATGATCCATTAAAATTCTATGTAATTTAAAAAATTAAAATATAATTTTTATAGTAGCTATATGTAATGGTTGCATTTTATTTTTGTGCCAAAACCATTTTAATAAAAATCTAAATTCAAAACTTGGCTCTTTACTCGAGTTTGGAATTTTTGTGCCATGTGTGATCTCAAGAAATTCTCCAAAAATCAGTCCTAGAGCCTCTGCAAAATCCCCCAAATCTTTGCAAAAATTCAAAACCCTATTTAAATCAATTTCAAAATTCAAATCTTCAAAAAAACCTATTCAAACAATCCCTGGAAAAGATAAAATAACGTTGTGCAAGCCAGGCCGTCCTCCTTCCCTTCTCAGCCTGTTACTGTTTCCTCGCCGCTTGGCCTAGCGCGGGCGAGCGCGTGGGATTTAATCCCCGCGGGCTCGCGTGTTATTCACCTTGCCCCGCCCTTGTTCTCGGCCGTCCGATGCACGCACGGGATCGACTCTGCCCAGCGGTCCCGCTTGTCAGTCTTGACAACACATCGTCGTCTTCAACCTCTCGCCCCTCGCCCGCTCTCTCTCTTCTCACAAGCTCTCTCGAGTCTTCCTCACCCATACCTCTCGGTCTTCCTCCTCTTTTTAAGCCCCGGCCTCCATCGTCAACGCCGCCGTCCCATCCTCGCGTCACTGCCGGTGAGAAATCCGTTCCGTCGCCTCAACCCGAACACCGGAGTCAAGAAACATCATGGCCGCCGCAGCTTTTCCCACGCCGCCGAGCCTCGGAAGTCAGAGCGCACGCACGGGCACCTCGTCCCGTCGCTTCGCCATCATCTCCTCTTCTCATTTTCCCTCTCTACGGCCGATGACACGCGCCACAGTGATCGGCGCCATTGTTGCGTCGCATCGCCGAGCTCGAGCTTATCTCCGGCTTCCACCGCCTCTGTCCGCCGTCCTCTAGCGCCCACGCTCCGCTATATATAGGGCAACCTCCCCTCCCCTTCGGTCACCAAGAAGCAAGCCCAAGTTAGCCTATCACCACGATCCTCCCTCCGCCGTGTTCTGACCCAAGCCCCCACCGCTGTTCCAGAGCAGCGCCGGCCAAACCGCCGCCACCGCCGAGTTCCTTGAGTCCTCAGGAAGCTCCTCCGCCACTTCCCGCCGTCAATTAGCCACTAGATTGAAAACGCCCAAATCCGCTCGCCGCCGCTCCGATTCTCGCCGTAGACGAAGGTATAGCCCAGTTAACCTCCTCCTATCTCTTCCTCGCGAAACACCACACTCACACAACCAAAAACCCGAGCCAAACGCCGCCCGAATGGTCACCGGCGACAATCTCTTCCCTCCGCCGCCGCCGCCGGCTCTGGACCACCGTCGCTGACCATCTTCCGCCGCCCCTCAGGCCAATCCGAACCGTTCAATTGATTCACCGTCATTCCCGCATCCCGTAGCCGTCGGCCGCTCGCCGAGGTTCGCCGCCGCCGGCGAGATCGACCCCGGCGATCGTCGACCGTCGATCCCCGCTATGTCAGCTCCGTCGGCCATGCCGATGTGGCCCACCTCCTGGATCCCGGCCCCACCTATTGGCGTGTATGTTTCCCTCTCCACACACTGACACGCCAGTCCCACTTGCCAGCCTTCTCTCTCTCATCAAGCCGGCCTCACCTGTCTGCCTCTTTGTCCTCTCTCTCATTACTGTTGTCGGTCCCACATGTCAGCTCCAGAACACCTCCTTCTCTCTGACCCAATGGCCCCACTTGTCAGCCTCTGGTTTTCTTTCTTTTATTTTCTTTTATTCCTTTTCTTTCCTAAAAATAATTTTAATCCTTTTAATTCCAAAGAAAATAGCTCAAACTTTGAAAATTCATAACTTTTAAATCGTAACTCCGTTTGAGCCTATTCAACTCTCAAAATTTTTTTAAAAATAAGATCTACACATTGGCACTATTAGTTGTATAAGATAGGTTCTTATTCTTGGTGTTTTTGCGTGTTTTCTCTTTATGACGCGTAGAGACCGTTTCCGAGGAGTCGCCGAAGGAAGTTTTTGTCGAAGACTCGCAGGACCTCGAGCAAGGCAGGTCACCCTTGACCATATTGGACCCATGATTTTAAGTTTTATTTTATTTCTAAAATTTGCATAATTAGGAACATGACTGTTTTCGGCTGCGATTCATAATTGAATCCGTCAGGCCTAACCTATTTGCTGCATTTGACCCTACCTTGAATAAATTGTTGCCCTATCCCTTGTAACCCCGTCATCTTGATATTCATACTTGAGTGCGAATATCGATGACCCCGTTTTATCTAAACTAAAAATATGACGATGGGAAAATCAGGGTTTTAAATAAAATGATTTATTAAACCTCGACACCCTTGGTCAAGAAGTTTGCGAAATAAAATAGTTTTACAAAGTTTGGTCATGAGTTGTCGCTGCCTGTGTGGCTCCGACCTCACGTGACATTTAAGGACCGTGTCCTTGAGGAATTGTACTGAGCATATTACAGTGCGACCATACGGGTGGAATGGGACGCCCCTGGCCAAGTAACTAGTATTCCTAGGATGGTTTTCGGTTGCTAATAAATGTGGAAGCGGTTGGGTGCCAAGAAGGCGATATACCCCCGTCCCTGAGTACAGGAAATGAGTTCCTGGTACTTGGTTAAGAGGACCCATTTATAGGGTAACGTGCTATCCTAAGAAGGCTTTGGAAAGGCCTTGTTGCAAATCTCCCCGCTTGGCCAATGTGGGAGTAAGCTCGCGTTGTGTGAAAAAAGTGTGCACCCTTTGCAAAGGTCTATGAACTATTCGAACAGCCGTGCCCACGGTTATGGGCGGATGTGAAGTGAATCCTCTAGCGTAGGTTTTATTTTATAAATATCTGTGCAATTGTTTTGCGGGTTGGGAATCGTTACCAGAATTGGTCTATGCGACTGATGGATAGCCTGTGTGGCCTGAAACGGGCCTGTGTGACTCGAAGTGTTGGATGACACCGGAGCTGAGTCGCTTGAGTTAAGTTACAAGTTTTGAAATAAAGAGAATCTACCTAAATGGAGGTACTAGAGGATAGTACGCTCCGAATCGAAAATTGTGACAAGTCTCAAACTTGTGAAATGGGTCGAGATGCGAGTATCTTTCTGGCTAACTTAATTGTAGTGAGTTGTTGCAAAGCAACTCACGGAATGGATTGAAGCGTGAGCTTTTTTCTGACAACTCAAAGAGCACACTTAGAGTTTTAAAACCACAAAATCTTTGAAAACCTCTTTTACAAAAATAACCCTAACCTTTCTTGCAAAACCTTGCATACCACATAATTTTCGTGACTTGCTGAGTACCTCGTATACTCACCCTTGCTTACTTCCTCCCAGAAGCCTATGAAGATGAAGACCCCGCCCTCAGCCAGTTCTATCAGGATCAAGTCGAGTACGAGGAGTTTTAGGGTTTCGATCTAGATCCCCAAGCCGTGCTTGTGGGTTTAGGTCTACCCGTGTTTCTCCGCTGCTTACTTTTGTAATGTATCGTTGCATGTCTCAGATTCTGTCCAAGGCTGCAACTTATGTAAGGACTATGTATAATAAATAAAGCAGGTTTGGCTGTGATCCACCGATGTCCTATATATACCAGCTGGTCTTCTGAGACTGGTACAGATATTACAGGTAATGGTGTTCCTCCTCTGTTAACCTATATAGGTTAGCGGGAGAGGGGCGTTATACTATAGTTAAATTTGCCTAGGCTCTAAAGTTTTTTTAGATCCGCTAGTAAAGATGACGTGATTAAAATGTTTACATTTAAAAATAAGCTCTAGGTTTTATTTTTAACATTACATAAAAAAGTTTCAAAAATAAAATCCCTTCCTTTCTATGTATGAAAGATATATTTACAACCTTAATTTAATGGGAACGTATTCTATATACACAAGCTTTCGGTGTACTTACTATTGTTTTTAGATAATGGATAGGAATCCAGTCTCTACATCTATAAGTGGATATATACAGCCAAACCGGTGCACTTACCATACGCACTAACTAACAAATATCACCGAAAATTCTAGAAAAAAATATACATGTACTTACTACTTTCTATAGTATTACACCTATATGTCTCATCTTCAAATTCATCATACACAGATAGCAACAAAAAGATAAAATTCTGATAGATTTGCACCGTTAAAACTATTATTTTTTTGTTACGGATAAAATATGATGCATATGAAGTTAGGACTTTACACGTAGGTATAATACTATTGGAAGTATATATATATATATATATATATATATATATATATTAACATTTGTTTGTCGTGTACACAGTATGTGAACCGGAAGCTTGGGTGGAAAGATAGAAATCATGTTTGCGTTATAAAGCTGACAGTTTTGTTAACGTCAAACTCTCAAAACTATTCACATGCCATCCAATAATAGTACAATACATGACTACAATTTTCAGTTCTTTCTGTCAAAAAATCCATTTTCCTTTAGCTTGCTTAGTCTTATTTGTTACGCAGGGCAGCTATACTCAGCCCCAACTTGTTATGCTTGTGATTTTTTAGCTACTAGTACTAGTACATTAATAATCTGCCTGGTACTACAAATATCATCTGAAAAGCAGTTTCCTTTTTGTAGGCTGTGGATCACGCTCAGACAACACAACGCAGGATTAAATTAAGCTATATGCGATATTTAGTACCATCAATCCCATCAGTCCATTTGACATCCAAGCATGCGTTATTCGATTCAATCTTATACCTCGCTTTCCTTCTCCTTTATTCCCTTTCCAACTCAGAGATGCAAATCTTACCCTGCCAAAGCCACTACATATCATAGCTCACTCGAATTCTCTTCTACAGTTCATTCCAACTCCCATTAGCAAGGAGCTAAAGATCTTCACTACTTTTACACCAACAACAACCATTCTACTTTTTTAAAAAATGATTAATACCCGACCTCTACATCCGAACTAGATATACACAGCACAAAGTTATACAAGAGTACTTAGACTCACACTCCTTACGTAAGGGTCCTGATATCAAAGACATAAAAGAGTACTAAGACTCAACAACCACACGACGGATAACGACCAACCTTAACACCCACAAACAAGACACACAAAGACTACATTAGGCTTCCAATCTCTTCCTCATGTTCCATCCAAACTTAGAGAAGAAGTTTATGACCCTTTCTTTCAACAACTTGCACCCCTTCTTCACCTTGATGCTATCGTCCTCCTTAAGAAACCATTAACGCACCTAATATATTTCTCTAAAAATGACCTACAAGAAAGAGTTAGTTGTTAAGCCATTAAAGACTACATTATTCCTACAAAGTCATATCATCCAACACAAAGCCACAATGCCCACCAAAAGTTGCTTCCTAAATCTAGATTGAACACCATTCAGCCAACTACCAAAAACATTCACAACACTAGTAGGCGCTTGCACCCCAAAGGTTATAAACACGGTATTCCAAATGCATCTTACAATTTGGCATTCGAAAAAAAGATGCTGTACTGTCTCAGTAGAGTTACAGAAGCAACACTTAGTGCTACCATTTCATGTTCTCTTTGCCAAATTGTCCTTGTCAGAATTACTCCCTTCTTTAAATACCACAAGAAAATCTTGACTTTTAAAGGAATTCCCAAATAACCGATCTCCTTGGTATAACATCACAATATATGAGAGCTTTGTACATAAAGTTCACCGTGAAAATTTGCTTCTTGTGACCTTTCCAAACAAACACATCATTTTGATTTACGGGATTAATTGAGGCCACTTTAGCAACTAGGCTACACCCGGCTACCAAATTACCTCTTGTCAAAGCCCTTCTGAAATAAACATTTAAAGGGACTATTCTTAGAACATCTGCCACCTTAGCATTCCTATTCCTAGTTATATTATATAATAAGGGATGGAATATATCAAACGAAGAGCTACCTATCCAACAATCCTCCCAAAATATCAACTGAGTATCATTGCGAACCTCAAAGGATCCACAACGCAAAAAGGAGTCCTTAATCGCCATAAGCCCTGCCCAAAAGTGAGAGTCCCCTGACTATTTCTCCACCTGAATAATAGTTTTCTTAGTCAAATACTTTTTCCTAAGCAGATTCTGCCAAACTCCATCTTCATTAATGAGCTTATGCAACCATTTACTAAGCAAGCATTTATTATGAAGCTCTAGATTTTTGATTCCAAGACCCCCACACTCTTTAGGAATACATATCATACTCCATATCACCTATCTGTACTTCTTCTTATGCCCATTACACTACCAAAAAAATCTAAACCTATAATAGTCCAGCTTCTTGAGTATATATTTAGGCACCTCAAGAAGGACAATATGAACATCGCCAAACTACTCAAAACTGAATTGATCAAAATCAACCTCCCTCCTACTGAAAGAAATTTTCCTTTCTAACCGCTCAATTTCTTCTGGAATCTTTCCTTAATTGTTTGCCAATCCTTATTTGAAAGTTTCTTGTGATGCATTGGGATGCCTAAATACCTGAAAGGATAAGTACCTATTTTGCATCCAAACAATCTGACACACTCGTTCTCTACTTCTTTCGCTTTGCCATAACAAAATAATTCACTCTTATGAAAATTAATCTTTAGGCCCGCTAGTTTCTCGAATGCACTTAGTACAAGTTTGAGATTCTTAGCCTCTTCTAAATCATGTTCCATAAAGAGAATAGTGTCATCATCATATTGCAAAATTGAGAAGCCATCATCAATTAGGAGTGGTATTACTCCCTGAAATTTATTTTGATCTTTAGCCCTTTGAATAAGGATAGCTAGCATATCCGCCACCAAGTTGAAAAGAATTGGAGACAAAGGATCCCTTGTATTAGCCCTTTCTTAGTCTGGAAAAAATTCCCCATATCATCATTTAACTTAATCGCCACACTTCCCCCTCTAACAATATGGTCAATCCAATTACACCACTAGGTGAAAAACCTTTCATTCTTAGCGTTTGTTGCAAAAAAAAACTCCAATCCACCTTGTCATAAGGTTTCTCAAAATCTAATTTCAAGATAACCCCACTCTTTCTCTTCCTGTGCATCTCATGGATTGTTTTATGTAGAATTACCACCCCTTTCATAATATTCCTTTATGGGAGATGCCGATTATGATGGTTTAATAATCTTATGAGCTACTAGAGCTACTCGATTGGCCATATCCTTTAACAAACAAATTGGCCTAAATTGTTGAATTCGATTGGCATCCTTGTAGAGTGATGATCCCAAAGTTCACAGAATGCAAGGCAATCTATCTTCATCGAAATCACTAAAAAGTGCCATCAGATCATCCTTGATTATCCCCCAAAAACACTTGATAAAACTCCGCTAAGAAGCCATCACGCCTTAGAGCCTTATTATATTCCATCTACGAAATAGCCTTTTTCACTTCTGCTTCTGTAAATTCCTTAGTTAACATTTTATTCTCAAAATTAGTCACCTGGGTGATATCGTTCTTTTGGGACTCCTTCAAGGAAAAACTATTTTCCTCTGGAGGTCCAAAAAGACTTATGTATCAATTGGTGATGTACTTCTTAATTTGCACATCCCCTTTAATTACTTTCTTATCTTGTTCCAACTCAAAGATTATTGTCTTTCTATACTTGCCATTAGCTATCAAATGATAGTATTTTGTATTACGATCCCCTTCCACTATGCACTTGGTTTTTGCTCTCTGATACCACTTAATCTCCTCCTCCCTTAACAACTGCGCTAGTCTATCCTTCAGGTAAATCTTAAGGTCCAATTCCTGCTTCGTTAGAAGCTGAACCTCTGCTTTTTTATCTAACTCATCTGTTTTTGCTATTATGCTAGCTTTCTCTTTTTTTGTACACACCACTAGTGTTTTTTGCCCAACCTCCTAAGAACTATCAGAATCTGCGGATTTTGTTTTACCACACCTCTATTCTGGATGTGCCCTTATTCTCTTTCCTCCACAAATCCGTAGCTAGATCATAAAAACCCTCTCGTAACAACCATCCAAGTTCAAATTTGAATAGAGGTTGCTTATTGGCATGAGTTCCAGTGCCGGTACTGAGCAACAACGGTGTGTGATCTGACAGGTCCCTACTTAGAACTCTAACCGTTGCCAATGGAAACTTCTATTCCCATGCCGTACTCATAAGAGCTCTATCCAACTTTTCAAATATCGGAATCTGTAAAGAATTGGTCCATGTGAATTTGCGACCTCTCTCAAGTCTAAGCTTTCTATGACAGCATTAACAAAAAAAAGATCGTTTATCATTGTACTTATTGTTGTTCTTCTCCTTCGTGTTCCTAATAATATTGAAATCCTCCCAATCAGCATGGAAAACGATTCCTTACTACATGCATTAGCAAGTTCAATAAGTAAAGCTTCCTTAAACTCCTCCTGAGCAGCCCCATATAGTGCTACAAGCATCTCTTCTTTGTTTCTTGCATAAAACTTAACAACCATTTTACTCATTTTGTATCTTCAAGACAAGATCACAAAACGGTCGGTACACATTTTAGTCGGAATTATTGCAATACATGAATGGTTATCTAGATAAGGCTATTTTTTTAACCCTGAACTTTTATAAAAGTCTACAAAACATCCTAAACTTTAAAATCCTGCACTGTTACCCTTTTCTCCCACTTTACACGAGCAGTGACCAACACTAGCAAATTAAATAGTAGTAGCGTCGTTGTGTGGTGTGATTTCAGTGTTGTCTGCTTGCCATTTGGCTGTTACAATAAGTTTCAGAAGAACTGTCAGTGCTAGGGTACTCAGATCGCTCCCTCCCTGCTTGGAGAGGGACAATTACCGGACATGCATAGGACTAGCATGGTTTTCGGTCTGAGCAACGAAGTTCTTGTGATGCGCCTTTGCGCCTTTGTGTTCCCATCTTGTCAAGCACTGAAAGATGATCCATCTTAATCCTGCTCTTGTGTGCGTAAAGCCTGTGCAGACATGGCTAACAGCCTCGTCGAGCAGGGCAGCGGCGGACATGATGATACCAGCCATGGAAGGTGGTCATGGCAGCTCCCATGCAAGAGGACAAAAACGGAAGGCTTTTTCTTCAGAAATGAGAACAACTGAATGTCTGAATGCAACTCCTTTTGTACGCTGTATATAATTTCTTTTGGAAACATCTGAAGCAGGGTTGTTCTAATTAAAAACCGGTCTACTGTATCATGAACATGGAACAGGTGCCCCTACTAATCTACTATGCTTACGTAAACGCATAACAAAACACTATTGCATTGTCACAGTGTCACCTACCGTAATGAGACATCTTCTAATAACTAGAGCAATTTGAGCTAAAATGGTTAATTATGCTTAGGGTCCCCAAATTAAACGGCACTTTTGACCAAGAATTGGCAGCAACGGCAGCAAATCGTTCCTTTCCACTAACATATTCCCCAACTCATTATTTAACGACGCTTTCCCATTCCACTTGATACGCTAGAGGAACCGTGCAGTTATCAAATCAGAAAAACCAAACGGATGCAATCGCTAATCACATGGAAAAATCTTCTCAAAAGGGTGAGATTTCGGGTGTGTGCGCAACTGTGCATGCGCTGTTAGGGCTACTACTCGTGGGATCTTGGAGAATGTGATGCTTGTAGAAAGAAACAGTTAAGAGCTAGTATAAACAAATGCTGCAGAAGCAAACAGGATCCTAAACCGTGATCTCGCGTAATCTAATCACGGCCTATTGTAATGCCAACTTGTGATAGGTGTCTAGAAGCATGCATTTTAATACCGGCAAAGCTTGATTTGCCTCTGCTAATGTGATCCAAACATGATTATCCGTTTTGTATCCATCCCTGAATTAGGTACTCCTTTGCCTCTGACAGTGTGATCCAAACATGATAATCCGGTCTCCAACCATCCCCGAATTAGGTACTGTCCCTAATCAGTATCGCGTATATGTTATTATGCAGTATGCATGCTGAATAAAATATACAAAATGTCATGTGTGACCAAATCTTTTACGCAGAACACATGAGCAAATCAGCATGAATTAGTATAGTGGAGTACACTTAATCCCACATTTATTTTGTTTGCTAAGCAGACAGGGACGACATGGAGTTGGAAGCATGAGATTTGCGCTGCACCCACCCACATGGATGAAGGATTCAAGGGGGACAAAGACTGCTGCTGAGCCTCTCGAGTGAGTCCCATCATGGTCACTCATGGCAGTAATTATGGCCGCAATTATGCCTGCCCAAAAGCCCGCAGGGGGGGCAGGGCAGGGCAACCCAAACGCAACTGGCCCTAATGGAGGGGATTAGCAATAATTTCCTCGTCTGATGCTTTTGACCACCGATGATATCACCACTAATCACAGGGGGATTTGTACAAAGGCCAAAGGGATCCAACCATGATGCTGCTGCATTTGTAGGGCACTCGGCCTAGACAGAACCCCCGAAAAGGCTGCAAAATCTGCTGCAGCTGCCATGAGCTGAGGCTGATCGAGCTCTCCTCTCCCCTTCGATTCTTTTTGGACAGTGCGTGATAGCTAATGCTCCCGGCCTAATTCAACAGGCCAGTATATTTAATACGGGCAGACTCCTTTTTCCTGCAGGGCTTGTCTTGGCCGGCGGGTAACACAATCTCAGAATCAGTACTGCTAATGATCTGCTTGGTTTTTAATACCACTACACCTAGTCGCACAGGCGAGAGCTAGGCTGTAAAGATCGCGGAGCACGAGTAATTCTTCCTTGGATGCATGGACAGATGGATGCGTGCCTGGACGGGTGCAGTGCAGTGCAGTGGCGCCGCCATCATGTGTTCAATATTGGGCGGGCGAAATCTATCATTTATCGGGCCGACACGCCAGCATGGACCGGCGCTGGCTGCTGCGCCTCCCTCCGTCGACGGCGAGAGCGAGAGACACCGAGTACGCGGCCGCCCAGGCATGATGCGGTCCGGCCTCTCGATCGGCAGCGCGCGCGGCGCTGTCAAACCCATGTAGCGCTGCGCCTTGCACCGCACAGGCTCCGTACGCACTCGTTTCGGTTGCATGCGAATCGCGGGCGGATTGTGACGGATTTGACGGGTTTTTTGCGTGCGTGCTCGTTGCTCGCTCGGCGCCGGCGTTGGTGGTGGCCGGGTATGCGGAGTTTGGAGGTGTCGATTTTTGGCTCGAGTGCTTTGTTCTTTCGGCCAGGGAGATCGATCTTGTTGCCCGCTCGGAGAAGGAATTGGTGCGCCTGCGTCTCAGAAGTGGTGCCGGTCTCGCCGGGTGGGTCGATTTGAGTTGTAGGGGCCGCGCACAGCATCACATGCTCGTCTGCTGCTTTGCTTGCGTCGGCTGCGCAGAGGTAAAGTCATGGAGTCCCTCCCAAAAGACTCAATTCAAGAAGGTATCGTTGATGGAACAGAGTGTGTGGACTGGTCTTCAGTTTGACGGTGTTCTTTTTGTCGGCAAAGTCATTCCCACGGCCCGGTCCAGTAATAAACGACGAAGAAACGCCACGGGCCACGGCCTGTAACTACACGGCCAGGCCACCCTCTCCATGGCCCAATTGCACCCGCCGTTGCCTGGCCCAATTCCTCACCTTCCGTTACCACAGATTTCCAAAGGCGTGTAGACCTGCAGCAAACCGCGGTGTCGCGGAAATTCCTATGGGCCGGAACGGGATAGTGACTTAAGTGCGGCCCATATCAATTGGGCTGCAACGTGATCACGAGGTCCGTGCAGGCTAGCAGGCCACATGTTTTGGGCTTGGAGTTGGACGCGATGCGGACCGTGTCCTGACCACTTCACGAGATCATTAATGCGTTACTCGTCTACCGGCGCCTGGGCGCCTGGGCCGTGTGCCCGTGCACCGCCGCGTGACTCGACGACTACTTATACGGGATCTAGGGGTGGACAAAAAATTTAAGTCAATTGCCTCGGATTGACTCAGTATTTATAGTCATAATGAGTCAAGTCAGCCAAGTTAGACTTTTAATTTTTAAACTTAATGAGTCAGCTCGCGAATCTATCGTTTTGCTTGTTAGTATAAAAAATTAGCATAACTTTATATATTTACTGTTTATCATTTTGATTATATCTAAACTATTTGTATTTAGTGAATTTTTCATTAGTTAGCATTTATTATTATGTTAATATATAATAAAATAATAAATTTAAATTATAAAAATAATATGAATACGTTAATGAGCCAGCCAAGCTAAACTAAAATTTTAACTTGTTAAGATTAGATAACAAACCGTATCATTTTAATTATATCTAAACTATTTGTATTTAGTGAATTTTTCATTAGTTAGCATTTATTATTACGTTAATATATAATAAAATAATAAATTTAAATTATAAAGATAATATGAATGAGTTAATGAGCCAACCAAGCTAAACTAAAATTTTAACTTGTTAAGATTAGATAACAAACCGAGCTGACTTATTATCCACGCCTACTTGGGCCCTGAGCCTGTAGAACATGCAAGCGGTGCCATCTCTTTTCAGCTTTCCCTACCAACATTACCACGATGCTAGTAGTACAGCAACGAGTCTAACCGTCTGCTTGTACGCGTGCTAATACTAGCTCACCCAACTAGTACTCCTATACGGATACTCTAGTTTAAGTGCTGCGTGTCGCAAGCCTGCAGGGTGCAGCCGTCAGCGTCACGCGAGGTCACGGACTCGGTCAAGTTTTCGATGGAGTCAATGCAACACTGTGCTACACTGCTCCATGCCCTTTCGTGAGGAATAAAAACAGCTCAGTATTTGACGAAAGGAGCAGCACTGTCAACTGTGAGGGTGAGGCCATGGATGCAGCAGCGTACTCCTACACAACGACGCGGTCGTCAGACGACAAGCGGGTTTGGCAAGGTAGGCACCAAAATCTTATGCCAAAACTTGAGGGCATCTCCCTCGACCAGCAGACGAAAAGGCACCCTGCAAGTCGAGCAACGAGCTGGTATCCAGACACAGAAAGGACAGTAGAAACACATGTAGAAAAAAAAAATACAGTTATGGCTTGTCAATCCGGGCATGTTCCCAAACCTAATCTGCACGGCTGCACCCCAATGCAATTTGCAAGCTAAGGGCTCCTTTGCATAGGAGAAAAATCAAAAAAAATTAAAGGATTTTAAACCTTAAGTTTTTTTTATGTGTGTCCATTGAAACAAAGAATTTGGACGTGTCAAAATCCTATGTATTGCTATCCTATGCATTAATTCCATACAAATTTTTGCCATGGGCTTATATCTCATTTTATTTTTTCTTTGAGATGTTCAATTTTCCTTGAGATGTTCAATACATGCTCACTTTGTCTCTCTTATCTCTCTCTTAATTCCATCAAATTTCTATTAACCATCCAAACATAACGAGTTTTAAATTCCTGTTTTTGAATTCCTTCGAAATTCGTATATATGTGATATCACAATCCTATGTTTTACTGTATTTCAAAGAAGCCCTAAACGATCAGGACAAAACTAACTAAAACCAGCGACGCGTTTCTCGCAGCAACTGACCTTGGCCAAGGCAATCTCAAGACATTTTTCTGCTAAGTTAGCAGCCGGTGGCACAAATGACGGCGACGTTGAGCCATCGCTGTTCCGTGAATCCATGGGGAAAGCAAGACCTGTATCGCGCCGACCTGATTCGGTTAACAAATGAAAGCAAGATGCACTGTGCCCGGTTAATCGACACATGCCACAGACAGTGACACCCCTAGGTCATGTTTAAATTAGGTTATTATCGTATATAAAACGAAAAATATTATTAGCACGTGACTAATTAAATATTAATTACTAAAACTTGAAAAATAAATCTATTTAATTTTTTAAAATACTTTTATATAGAAAGTTTTAAAAAAACACACCATTTTATCTTTTAGAAAACATACAAATAAAAAACAAGAAATAAGCTATAAGCAAGAGGTAGAAACAGAAAAGAAAGTTTCTGTAAGAATCAATGCATCGTGAGAAACATGGTACTCCTAGTATGGTACACGCTGAATTTAAAACTTGAGAACCATACGACCATCACGAATAACTGTGTTCACACTTTGTCAACATAGTTTTACACTGTAGGAGTTCCATGCTTGTGTTGGGTGTGTTTGTACTACCAGAAGTTTTGGCACAACTTCTCTCTACTCTGCGAATAAAGTTAACATGGATGACCAGCCAAAATTTTACTACGATGAGGAACCCTTCCAAATATTCCAGTGCTGTTCCAGTGCAGGGCGGTACTCTTCTGTTCTCTTTGACTCGGCACATAATGCAACTGGCACAAAGGACTGGAGTATGTCAAAAGTAGCCCACTCTTGACACTCTCTACTCGAGTCTTGACTTTAAATGCTCCCTCTCTGAAGTGACCATACTCCTAACCACTCTCCTGTCAGTCCTGATGTTTTCACTAATGCTGGCACAGCACTCCCTCAGGTTTCAACTTTTGAAAGAGGGGTCTAGCTGCTGCTGCTGGCAGGAGCAGGCTTGCATCGCACCTCCGAGAAGGAGGATTTGATATGCTTCCTCTGCAACACGTGAAAGTTGGAAAATTTAGGACTGCTCGATTAAATGCCGCTAACTGCAAGCTGACTTGCTAACTGTGGCCTGATAGACTTTGTGGAGCCTTGACAAGATTGTACGGTGCACTAGTATTGGGTCATTGCAGATGTCGCTACAGTGTTGTTAAAACTGTAACGGCCTCCAAATTCCTGTATTGCAGAAGTAGGACGGCAAATTCCACGCTATATGGTTCCAGCTTCCACAAGATTTGCAGTCGCATATTCCAATATAGTTCAATACTTAGACTTACTTCGTTCTAAAATATAAACTATCTAGATAGCTATATTTAAGATAAAATTTAAATATAAAAATAGCTATATTTTAGAATAGAGAGTAGTACTACAAGAAAGAAAAAGAAATATTGTCTGTAATACCCCTACGTAACCAGAGATGGAGTACTAAAGGAGTACACCGTAGGAGTATTTTTATCTCCAAACGGACCTTCGCTGCAAATGACAGTCAAGTAGGAGAGTAAATAAACTCTAAAAATTGTCAGATACCTGCGGGTTACCCTGGTTTCAGTCTTTGCCGGTTCGCACAATCGCACCCCTTCAAAGCACATGGCCTACCTCTGCAACCAAATGCCAGCACCCAAGAGAGCTTCGCCTTCAGTTAAAGCCCAAATTCTGTTTGTTGCCGTCTGCCACTAACTCAGTGGTTGTTGTCATTAAAGAATGTTGCGACTTCTGAGAAGGGGGGGTCACAAAGCCACATGACCTGGAAGATGCAGAGGAGGACGACATGTTGCTGCTACATGGCCTACCAGGCTACACTCTTAGTCTAAAAATACTTTAATTTATATTATTTTTAAAGAAATTAAAGTCGTGATTAAGAAATGGTTGTAATTGATTGAGGTGAGAAACCAAGTGAACAAATTAAATAAGGTAAGATTGTGATTAGTTGAGATTAGGAGTTAGGTGAAAAAATAATAATATTATAAAATAAATTTAAATTCTAAAAGTAATAGTATTTTGATACGAAGTATCACAGCTCATACTGTTTGGACAAAATGGTTGGTATGACTGGGTTATGGCAAAGGCAACTGGCCACCCAACCTGAGGAGCTTTTTATTAAAAAGGCCACTGATTCTTCCCCTTTGTTTTTTCAGTCAATGATTGATCAAGACAGAGATTGTCCTTAAATATGGAAAAACGGATACTATCAAAGTGCGTACACTCTCGTTTGACAAGGTGCTGCCAACTCCATCAGTTTGTGTGGAAACTAGTACAGTACTCTGAAAAACTAATCAGAAATCCAATTTTCTTCTCGGATATATATTGACGATGCTAAGCTGAAAAAGGGAGAGATCATGATCCATCCATCAAGAAACAATACTACCACACAGCATGACCGCCGGGCAGGCACATTTCCAGACCATGATGCAAATTCGTTTGGAAGCCACTTTTCTTGGCCAGACCGGCAACTGTAATATGCTCAAAAAGGACAATTATTAAACACTAGTACTAGTACTAGTACTACATATAATTCTCAATCAAAGTACAAACTGAAGTGAGAAAACAAACCTGATGACCTGATGGACCCTTCTCGTATCTATCATCTCTTTCTCCGAACATTCTCCCCTGTCACACAGCTTATTAGCCACTTGTGAGACTATCTGGCCTTCAATAGAAGATTACGATTAGGTTGCCGATAAGGATTAGCCGATTAGCCGGTCGCGCACGACCATGCCTTCCATCATCGCCTCCGTGCCAAGTGGCCGTTTTGCCAGTTACAGCGCCGCGGCGCCGGAGGAATCCGTCCCGGTTGAGAAGCACGACCCGGAAATCGCGTCCCGTCGCGGGGCCAAAAGCCCAAATGCATGCGGAAACACCTCGCGATTCGATCGATCGATGGAGCGATGGATTGGCCGGTTAGGTGCGGGCAGGCGGTCGTCGGTGATGTCATTACCCCACCAACCAGCAACTACCTCATCGATCCCACGTTGTCCTTTTCCACACAAGATGCGATCACCACCACCTTCGCGGGGCCAAAAACTGATTGAATTCACGGCGCCACGACGCCCCGAGGGAGCACTTTGCGCCCCGTGTGGGGTCGCATCTGTTAGTACGACCACTTGCTGATGAGTGCCGGCCTAGAGATTAGATCACCCCCAAGGAGGATGAGTCGCTGTTTCTACTTGATGTCTTGACAGTTAAGTGGTATTACTAAATACGGTGGTAGATATGCGGTGTTCTCTCCGGCTCATCTCCATGGATTACCGATAGGTTCGGTGTCTGGATTCGGCGGAATGAATCCCTTCTATTACAATAAGACATAGAAGGCATGCCAAGTTCAAACCAAAATATCAAACCTGGGTCCCTTCGTTTGGATGACGGGCGACGTATTTCGATTCGGTTCAAGGTTTGCACGTTCGGATGACGATGGTGGTGAACGACTTCGGTAGATGAGACGATTCCGCGACGTCATCACCCCTAGCACACGAAACTTTTCACGGTTTCGCGCACAGCGCCGGCCAATCTACCTCGATATTGCGTATGTGTCACGCCCCGCGCCGCAGCTTTCGCTCCCACCACCACCCGCCGCGATCGCGCACGCGTTTCCCTCATCCAAATCCACCTCGCGTCCCATCTCCACGGCGGTATCTGGATCGCTGCTAGCTCGGCTCGAGGGCGACGGATTCCGGCTAGGGAGAGCTAAAATCTCGCAAAGTTTCCGCGGGCGACGTGGCGAGAGACGCGCCACGGCGCAAGGAACCCGGCCGGTCGCGAGGTGTACGTAAGCCTTCATGGGCAACGTGATGATTGGTGAATTGAGGGGGAAAGCGGTTTGGTACAGGGAGTTTTCCGTGAGGTAACACGTAACGGAATCTGTCACGCACTTCTTGCGGTATCTGTTACCTTCGTTCCAAAATATTTATTTTTTAATTTAAAATATAATTTAAAATAGTTGTCACCTAAGTATTGTTTGTCTTATAATCGTCTTCTATTTAAATTCTTTTTATTTTATCTTCGACCACTCTTCAACAACTATATATTAATTAATAAGAACAATACAATTTTTCCTTCTTAAACTTTAATATATACTACTAAACAATTTAAAATAATAATTATTTTAAAACAAAGGAAGTAGCTTGTTGCTACAGATAAAAATGGAGAGAAAAGAACCTCGGAAAAGAACGGCTGCCTCCCTGGTTAGTTAACCCGTGATGAGTTATGAAACAACTTGGGTTTTAGGGAGTAGTGGGTACGGAACCTCGAGAGATAAATCCTCACGGTAGCCATGAAAGTCCACTGATCTGGAAAGGAAGCTTGCAGATTTTACGGGTTAGTGAGGTAGTAATAACAGGACTGCAGTTTTGTCAACTCAACAACATATATGTTTGAATTATTTTATTGTGTTGACTTATAAATCGTACGTAACATAAGAAATATTATTATCACGTGATTAATTAAATATTAATTATTAAAAATTTAAAAAATAGATCCATTTGGTTTTTTAAGATACTTTCATATAGAAAGTTTTTATAAAAATATACCGTTTTATGTTTCAAAAAATATGTTAACAGAAATTAAGAAAATAAACCCAAAGGATAAGTACATCCGAACGGGCTGTTAAAAAGACCACGTTTTTAGCTGGTTATTATGGCCCTGAGTCCGGAACGAGGTAATCAGTCAATCATCTCCCTTCTTCGTTGGTTCACATTGTACTAGCCGCCACCAGAGAGATCACGCTGACAAAATCATTCGCGTACTTCGCTGCACGCAACAAGGAAGGGAAAACGAGCAACAACATGGTATGGTACAGGTGGTTGGTAAAGTCACGAGATGGACGGCCTACGTGTCGCCGGCCACGGACCATCATTTATGTTCTGACCGATTTTGTAATCGGGGCAATCGAATCGGCCTTTGACTTCAAATATTCTCGTTTCAAATATGATGGCAGATGAATCAAACATTGACCTTACACACATTGAGTACTATAATGGAATTTAAAGATGGAGACTCCATAACCAATCGTCCCTGCTTCAGGTGACACACTACAACTCTCACACGAAACTTCCAAGTTATCTGTAAAGTTGCTCCATCTTTCCGAAACTAAGAAAATCCACTTGGTACAAGACACATGCCAGCTCAGAAAAAAAAAACGTGTTTCGCTAGGTACTTTGCCACATTAGTCTACACTGTTAAGAAATTGCCACACGCTTAAATTGGTGCTATGGATGGAAAAACTCGCACATGATGTTAAAGTTGCCTAAGTTTCTTTTACAAAGGATAAATAAACCAAATACCCTAAAAAGTAATGCAGAAAGAGTGGATCAGAGTAGTTGAGTGGCTATCCATAGTCACGAGAAAAACATATATCCATGTCCACGTCGAATTTACCTGCAAGGAACTCCCTTTCGTAGTTTTGACAAACGAAAATGAATTATCAGACAATTGGCAGCGGACAAAAGTAACAAAAATAGAAGATGTTTCGGAAGATGATTCATCTATTTTACAAAAGCAATGTGTTTCATGAGAGCCATTAGGCTAGGCATGACAAGACTTTGCGATGGTTTCATTATTGCCGAGTTCCATGTTTCTCTAAAAAGGAAGAGATACCTCTATATCTCGCTCACAAACTAGTATACAGTACTACGAGGTTAGAGCATTTCCAAAAACCTATCCATTTGGTTTGCCAAATTAAAATCTAGTAATTTCATTGAAAAACAGAACTCTAAGAGACTTACCATTCAGCTTGATAAGCCATATGGCTGACCAAATGGGTTCTCTAGCTAGCTAAATCTGGTCAACCAAAAGGGCTGGCTATTTATGGGACCCACCAGGCGTCAAGCGCCTTCCCCACGCGCCTGCCCCGGCCGCCTTCCCCACGCGCCTATCGCCGGCCCACCATCGGATCGCCGCACCTTCCCCCACACGCCTGCCCTGCCCGGCCGCACCTCCCTTTGCGCGGCTGCCCCCGGCCGGGCGCCACTCTCCTTGGCCCGCTGCCAGGCCACCGGCCACGCGCCTGCGCCCATGAAGAGGTTTGGTGGGGGGAAAGAGAGTGAAAGAAGAGAGATAGGTATAATAGGCACAGATATATAGGGTCCATCAAATTTAGAGAGTAGGATATAGAGAGGCTTTTAGAACGAACAGAAAATTTGGAAAGAGAATATTATGGCTAGCTAGCCATATAGCCATTTAGAGAGCCAAATTTGGATAGGTTTTTAGAGTTGCTCTTACATCCTTCTTGGAGAAGTACCAAGCGTTTAGGGATAGACGCATCAAAGGATGGTGTCAATGCACAGAAAGGATTTGTACCAACTTCTCCTAGCGGCCTTGTCGGCGAAACGGGACTGAGGGTCCCACGTTCTGCGGGGACGCGTGGATCTCCGGCCACGTCAGCTCCTCCGGGCCCACATCCTGCATAAGAGACGGCCAGCTACAGTCGTCGTCCCGCTCAGTGCCCGGGGCCCGAGCACCGCCCGGACCTAGGCGGCATCTCGCTCGGCCCCGGGGCACCATCGGCCCCGGGCCTCGCCCCCGAGGCGCCATCATATCGCCCCGGACCCGGGTGCCGACACCCCGGTCCCAGGCGCCGATGCCCGGACCGGAGGCCGACTGCCGATTGCCGGGGTGCCGATCCTCCCGGTCCCGGGTGCCGATCGCCTCGACCTCGGGAGCCGATTGACTCGAAGAACTCGGCGGACCAACTTGCCAACTAACCGCATTAATGGCGGGGCGACGGGGCGCCTCCCGCCTGTCTCCCGGTCGGACATACGTGTACCGTCATAATGGCCTTCCGTGGGCCCCCTCCCAGTGCCGTCAAAGAACTTTCGGCTGTGAGAGCCTCGATTCTCCACACTCCGGCAGCGGAGCCATGCGCTGTCACATCTCCATACTCTCGCCGCCCGACAGCCGAGCGACGCGCCGACCAGACATGCAGCGCAGCACCAATTCTGGCGTGGCGACAGCAGACCAGCTCTAGCCGCCCGCAGCAGCCGAGCAAGCGGCGACTAGACGTCCCTCCGGCACGGCGCAACAGGCGGCCACGGGCGTGCGACAAGACGTAGTGAGAAAAGCTCTCTTTCGGGGCTACTCGGCACGATGGACTCCCCTGATTCTATAAAGGAGGATCCGAGCCGACGAGGAAGGGACAAGGCAAGCTTCAACATTAGCAACCACCGAGGGCTCTCTGGCTAGGACCCGCTCTCTAGCTCACACTCTCGCTACTGTTCGTCTTCCTCAGCTCCGGCCGCGAGCCGAGTTCACCTTGTAACACAGCAACCCACATTCATCTCTCTCACATAGCAAAACACACAGGAGTAGAATTTTACGCCTCCGTGCGGTCCGAACCTGTCTACGCCTCCTATCTCTCTTTCGTGCCATCGTCGGGATTCGGACAGTCCAATCCTTAAACGGACGGTCCGAACCCCACTGTCTCTCAGCCCGGGCCCCCGGCACCCGAGCATCGATTTATCCATTGATCCACTGGACGCCGCATTCGCCTGAGAACAGCTCCCCTGACCAAACCTCAAAAGGGGGTCTCTCGACTTCCTACCGTCGGGGTTTCATCCTTCGACAGGCCTAGTCACTGTTGGATCCACCCGGGCTCGTCGATGAACACTTATTAGAATTTTGATGTATTCGAGAAATTAAAAATATAATTTTCATAGTAAATGCTTAACAAATTAGATTTGTCTGAGCTATAAAAAATTTCTAGCTCCGTCATTGATCCTAGTTCAATCATCCTCCACATGACCGATCATCAAGGTGCAAAAATTGAAACCGTAAATCCGTAATGAGAGAGGCTATGGCGGCATACTAAACTTCAGAAGAGAAATAGGGAGAGAGAGAAGATGAAAACAGAAGAGATGGACAGTTACTTCAGACATTTCCTAGCATCTAAACAGACGCCCTAACAAGATTTTCGGTGGTACCGATTAGCAACAAGGAGCCAATTAGCTCAAATTTAATGGATCTCTCTTTTATTAAATTTCACGGTGGCAAATATGTAATTATTTCTTTTTACATATCTAGAGGAAATAATTACATAAGGTTGTTAGGCTAACTACCACTATATCACCACGTTTAGAATCGCACGTCGTTGTCATGGTTAAACAAAGAGCGAAACCTTAACACCAAAATGTACCATTGTCAGTCCCAGTTTCTCCGGTGCCTAACCACCATCATCAGTCATTAATGATTCCATTTGCTACCGGATAACACAAATAAAAGTATAATTTGTAGTTTGTGCCTACCTACCGATAGCACACCACATGCTGTATTATCGGCATTCTAGCGATATGTCCCAAATGACACAAAAGGCAAGGAGATACCCGAATTGGATGCGGAAATCAGCAATACTTCTCACAATCTCGCCCATTAAAATTCCATTTTAGTGTAGTACTTTTTATATGATTCCTGCTAAATCAAATCAGACAAATGAAGATGAAAACAATCAAATTTGGTTAGAGAGAAACATCAAGAATCACATTAATCAACATCAGTCATCTCCATTAGAACTTAAAAATTCTATTGCCCACCATTTTTTTTGTACTTTTTACAGTTTTTTTTTCCTCTTGGGTGCCTAGCGCCTACTGTGCTATATGTACTGGCCCTCCTCCAGTGGCCTGAGAAACCGGAACGCGCGTGGGCCGGCCGGCGAGGCCGTCTTGCAGCTGCAGACCTCGCCGTTGCGGACGCCGAGGTGGTAGCAGAGGCAGATGGTCTGCTGCTGTTGGTGATGCGACGTGGGCGTGGACGACGCGGCTGCCGGCGTCTTGGGCGGCGAGCACGGCAGGCTCATGGACAGGTCGAGGTCGAGGTCCAGGTTGAGGTCGGGACACCGCGGCGCGTCCGTGCTGCCGCCGCTGCTGCTGTGGCCGTCCTCCGACGGCGCGGACGTCGCGGTCCTGGCGAAGCTCACATTGCTAGGCGGGGCCGTGTGAACCGGATTGTGGAGCCTGGACGCCGGCGCCGGCGACGGCGCCAGGGACGGGAACCCGGCGGTGCTTGCCGTCGTCGTCAGCCCGCTGGCCGCGGCGGCGCTACTCCCTGCGCTGACCGGTCGGTGCGTCTGCGGGTCGTTGCCTCGGCTGAGCAGCTTGCGCTTGATGTGCGTGTTCCAGTAGTTCTTGATCTCGTTGTCCGTCCTCCCCGGTAGCTGCCTCGCTATCAACGACCACCTGCAAACCAATCGATCAGCACAAAGAACACAAGAAACCAACGGGCGCGCACTGAAATCCGTCTACTTACTTGTTGCCGAGCAGGGCGTGCAGCTTGATGATGAGCTCGTCGTCCTCGTCGGTGAAGTTGCCGCGCTTGAGGTCGGGGCGAAGGTAGTTCATCCATCGGAGGCGGCAGCTCTTGCCGCAGCGGAGCAGCCCGGCTGCCTTGGGCAGCGACCGCCAGCAACCCTCGCCGTGCGCCTTGATGTAGGCGATCAGCCGCTGGTCCTCCTCCTTGGTCCACGCCCCCTTGTTCGTGTGCGCCTTCTCGCAGCACGGCGACCTCCCCATGCTCGAGCGTTGGTTCGACTGTTCGAGTTGGTTTTGTGCGTGAGCTTCTTTGGTTGTAGCATAGCAGGGGAAACGGAGGGGCGAGGCGCGCGTATATATGAGCGGGCGGCGACGGCGGCGTGTTGGTAGGAGGAGAGAGAGGAGAGGAGTTCGTTCTCTCTGCGTGTTTCTGGTTTTTTTTTTTTTTTTTTTGTTGTGGGTGATTCACTTGGCTAATCTTTCCTGCGTTGGTGGTTTCCTCTCTCCATTGACTGGATCCAATGGTGTTTGTGGGATTTGACCGGTGATCGCGATGGGAGATGCCGTGAGACCCAGTACTGGTGTACCCTCACTTGGGTTAGCGAAATTCCGCAATAATGTGGCGGCTACCACAACCCAATCTCCTCCCCTGTTTTCAGTCCTTCGTTGTACGCTTGTAACTTACCATGACAGTTTAAAAATTTTAGCTTACCCAGCGCAAACAAATTAGCCTGATTTTACACTAGTACAAGCTAACTTAGGCTGCATTCTAAATAGTTTATAGGCTTGGTTTTTTTATCGTTCTTTGTGAGCACGCTTTTCAAACTACTAACCAATACGTTTCGTGCAAAAAAAATTCTATATAGAAATTTATTTAAAAAATTAATAAATCAAATTTTCAAATTTATAATTGGTAATACTTAATTAATCATACGCTAATAACATTTTTCGTTTTGTATGCCAAAAAAAAGCTACAGCCACCCAGTTTCAAACGCAGCCTTAATTATACAACGTTATTTTTTTTATCTGGTTGTACTAATTAGCAGTACATACAGTTAAAGTTTATTAGTGACATATAGAACAAGATAAATCATTAACATATAGTTAATTAAATGTTTCATTTAGCAGTTAAAAAACATACTCACGTCAAACGCGAAAAAAAGTTTAACCCACAGGCTAAATGAAACGGTCCCTTACGCTATGAACGACCCGTTCTCGCTGCCTGATTGTTGTTAGCAAAACCAGAAAGCCTCTCAACCTTTCAGTGGGGGAATGTCCCATTAAAAAAGGCCAGTGATGATGAGCGAAACGGAATCATCGATCAGTTTTTGGTACTCGTTCCGAAGTTTGGTGGAGCAACCGCCACTGATTGGCTAGCTACCCTCTGAGCTGTTCTCTGTCTCTCGTGTTTCTAGTGTTTTGTCATGTGTGAGTGACTAACCACCGTTTCTCTTTGTCACATCCTTGTCTTTGCCACATGGCCATAATTTAATAGCCCTGATTAGGTAGTTGCATGCCTTGCTGCCTGCCTGACTTGCACTGCACACGCTGGGCCGTGAGGAGTTTGATGAGTTCGGTTTGGTAGCCATGGTGAGTGAGCTCAGGATGGGTTAACGAAATGGGCAAGGTGTCTCCTGGTCAAAACTAACATGCCTAATTCCCCTTTCCGTTGGGAACTACTGGGATTGAATATTGGGCCGGCTCCAACGCAACATCCACCGTCCAAATGCGTTGCTGCTTCGCTTGGTTGTATGCACTATCCTGTGGCTGATGAGCCAGCTATCGAGAAAAGTTCATCCTTTTGGGATCAAATCGAGTCGTTTTCACTTGTCGGAACAGGGATAGTACCAATCGCTAGATGGGGGTAGGATCATAGGACAACGACGGCACTGTGCCTACAGATTTCGTTGAAAAAAATGGCATATCCAAGAGTTAAACGCCGTTTTCAGCGGCTTTAATGGCCGGCGTTAACTTTTCCAATATCCATTTGCTTCGCCTTCACAATTAGGAGTACCCAACTGCCGTTCAAGTGCAGGATAGATAAACAGTTAGACATACAGTACCAACGAAGACGGTCATGAGTAATACTGTATACTGTCTCTGTCCTAAAATAATTTCATCTTTAGTCTATCTTATATATATCAATATAAAGTTAAAAAACTAATAAAATGTGCTATACTTTATCAAACTCTAATACACTTAGTATTGTATATTTTAACAAACTCTAATCCACTTGTTTTTCTATTTAGTAAACTTCAATGCATTTGTTCCATAGTTTAATAAACTTTAATACATTAATTACTATAAAGATAAAGTTTTTGGAACAAATGAGATGGACAACAGATAACTTATTTTGAAATGGAGGTAGTATAATTTCTACCACTCAAGTCTTATCTCAAAATGAAACTATTTATACCACTCAAGTATTGTTTTAAAATAAAGTTATTTCTCCACTCACCCCTCATCTCAATCAATCGCAACTATTCTTCATTTAATTTCTTCACCTAATTTCTCTTCTTGAACAATTATAATATTTCCTCAATCATTTTCATCTACTTTCTTAATACCCGTATCTAACTCTAAAAATATTTATATTTTAGAACAGAAGGAGTAGTGTACTATTAAATTATCTAGTATTAAGTATTAACCTTCCAGTTTGGCGGCCAACCTCTCTTATTAATTGATTTCTTGTGGTGAAGGCACCATCGAACTCGACGTTGCTATCGATGGAGACAGAAGAAGTTGATCACTTTATAGGAGTAGTTACAACTCAAGAAGGTAGTCGTGGCTAAGTACGAGTCCACTGATGAAGAGATCGAGCGCTTTTTGGGGGCAGAAATGACCGGAATTAATGGGTCAACCAGGCTAACTACCAAGTCCCATTGGTAATGATCCTACCAGAGATATTCGGGCATGCTTGCTTTGCCATTGCGCGTGCCTTCGAGCGTTGGAAGGTAGTTAGCAAGTAGCAGCCCCCGGCTGATTGAATCAGACACAGTTTGACAGTGGAAAATGATTGAAAGTGTTGCGTTCAGCTATTTGATGATATTTGATCGGTGGAAAAGGCAGAAGCTATTGTGAAGCGCAGGTGTAAACACGAGCCAAGTTCCAACGGCGTGGTAGCATCTCGAGTTTATTTCGAAGTTCACCGAAGCGATGATCAGCTTGGATATTTTCCTTCTCGTTCAGACGATTGAGCTGCAAGCAGCTAGCAGAAATACATCCATTTCTGAGTAGTTACTATTTATACTGGCACGTAAAATAAGAAATATTATTAACATGTATTTAATTAAATATTAACTATTAAAAACTTGAAAAATGAATCTATTTAATTTTTTAAGATACTTTCATATAAAATATTTTTTAAAAAATACACCATTTTATATTTTAAGAAGCGTGTTAACGAAAACCGAGACATAGGATAGAAACTAGAAACACTTTAGAACGCTACTCCCTCCGTCCCCTCCTATAAGAGTTTCAATTTATTCTCTAATATAAGGGATTTTATAGTGATATTGTTCTATCAATTACTTTTCATTCAAATTGTTTTTTATCTTACGATTTACCTATAATCTCGTCCAAACCATTACTTATTTAATAAAAGATACATTAACCTTTTCTATTTAAACTTAATCTTTCTAAAAAAAATCTCTGCTAGGAGTGGACGGAGGGAGGACCTTATACAGAGAGCTACCGTATTTAATTTCTCTTTTGGTGGCGGCAATGGCGGAGCCATGTCCGGCCGCGGCGTCAAGCGTCGTCGTCAGTGTGGTAGAGTAGCGTGCGGTCGCATCCAGATCGATCCCTGTGTACTGTCAAGCGTCAACCTGGATAGAGCCACGCCTTGATCAAGGAGAATGCACATCATGGGTCAAAAATCTCTTCCTCTCTCTTGAACACCAACTAACTCTTGATGAAGTACTAGTACTAGCATGTTTGAGATCTCGAACATATTTGTTAATGAGGGCATTTGCAGCTCAGGTAACATGTGCTGGTCTCACGTGTTCTCGGCAGTGTCCAAAACAGTGAGCGAGCGAGCGCCATTGGCCTGGAACAGTGCGAGTCAGGTCTGGCTAGATTCTGTGATGAATTTGCTTTTGCCGTGTTTAGACAGATTAGATGCGGTTTGAAGAAACTTTCTTTTCTTCCATTCAATTATTAGAGGACTAGAGGCTGAACTCTGCAATGACGGTTCCTTCTTTGTCACTAGGGGAGTACTGTGTGATCGCCAATTCGCCATCAGTCCTTCAATGCCTGCACGGACACAGATCTGCGGAGTTTTCCACCTTGCCCGTTTGAATTTTCATTTTACTCGTTACTCCCATCCTCCTAAAAATTTTTAGAATTCAAATTTATTATAGAATATAGCTATTTATATCTATCTAATTTTTCATCTTAACTAATTATAACCAAACTTTATTTAATTTATTCACTTACTTTTTCTTCTTGACCAATCATAAACTTCTACCATTTAGCTTTTTTAATTTCCCTAAAAACCTTTAGAAATAATTATATTTTAGAAAAAAGAAAGTATAATAGAAAATATGTATTTAGATTTGAGCTGAAAGTGGTCTACATAGCATATAAAATACTACTAGATTCAGACCCAGCTATCACATCGTCCAAGATCATAAAGATCTAGTAGCTCAGTGCCTCAATCTAAGCTACTCCTACTTTGATGCACTAACCAGGTCACCATACTCCTACTTTGAGGGGGTGTTCGGCACCACGTTTTGCCCAGCTTATTTTCTTAGGATTTCATGTGCACGCTTCCTAAAACGATAAACGACGTGTTTTTTAAAAAAATTTTCTATATAAAAGTATCTCTAAAAACAAATAAATCCATTTTTTAACTTTTTAATAGTAAATATTTAATTAATCACGCGTTAATAATATTTCTTGTTTTATATGTAGCTTATTTAAGTCAACCAATAAGCACTCAACAACACCACCGAAATGTGATGCGCTTGCTTTCAATCCAACGGTCCGAAAGCCACCCATTATCCACGTGTACAGTGGCTCCAGTCAAACTCCCGGTCTTCACTGGATTCCGTTCGGATCCAACCGGTCGGACGTAGCCCTCACGGAAGTGCATCCGTGCATGCACTTCGCCATGCGCGAGCCACCGCCGCGTCGATCATCCGGCACCACCACACACCGGTTCGTTCCGTCGGTCCAGTGTCCCACCGCCGGTATAGGTAGGTGAGGTGTTCGCGCTCGGGGGCGGGTTGGTACGGGGTCAGGCCGCGCGGCGCGCGCCCGTGAGCGCGCCGGGGCCCGGGCGGGCCGGGGTGGTGGTAGGCGCGCGCCGCGGGGGCATCCCAACAAGCGAGCAGCCGCGTGCTCGTACGCCCGCAGGCTAGCCTGGATCTAACAGGTTGACACTGTGCGACGACGGCGACGCCGCCCCCGTACCCCGCACTAACCGCGCGCGCGCCCGCCTCCTTCGGTAACCGCGCGCCGGGCGCTGCCGCCCACGACGCGGCTGTTCTAAACTCCTACTGGTAGTAGCGGTCGCTGCTGCTGCATTCGCGCATGCAGTCATAGGTCGGTACGGAGTCGATCTCGACTGTTCACGGGTGGTTGTTGCCGAGTCCTGCGTGCCTGCATAACTCCACGTCGCGGGGTGCACTGTACAGCACTACAGCACTGTGCCGCATGAGAGCACGGATGCATGCAACCATGGGATCATATGAATGAAGAAGTTTCTGGGAGGATTTAGGTTGTGTTTGTAATACCTCTTTAGTCTCAAAATATAAAAACATACTATTATATGTGACACTCCTTAATACTACTATATATCTAGGAGACGATCTATCTAGATTCGTAGCACTAGCTGCCGTCACATCTAGCACTAGATTTTTATATTTTGAGACGGTGTGAGTAGCTTATAATAATAGCTTATAAGCCACACGCAAAACGAAAAACGTCATTAATATATGATTAATTAAGTATTAGCTATTATAAACTTAAAAAATAGATCTATTTGATTTTTTAATATTTTTATATAGAAATTTTTTTATAAAAAACGTATCGTTTAGCACTTTAGAAAACGTACTCACAAAAAATAAGAAAATAACACTGCTGAAGTTTTTTCTCATCTAGCATGAGCATGCTTCCCAAACTGTTAAACGGTACTTTTTAAAAAAATTCTATCTAAAAGTTTCTTAAAAATTATATTAATCTATTTTTTAAATTTAAAATAATTAATACTTAATTAATTATGAGTTAATGATTTGTCTTATTTTACATGCATCAAAAACTCCAGCCAGACTCGTTATCGAACGAAAGATACGTTTGTATCCTACATAAGGAAGGGTCTAGCCTAGCCTGACACATGAAGAGTTGTTTGATATTAGCAAAAAAATCTTACTTATAAAGGTAAGCATGGCTCAGTGTATCTCATACCGCTGGTTACTGTACAGTTTGGGCAGTAACCATGTATATCGCCAGGGTATAGTAAGGTTAACCGACCGGATGGTTTACTCGAATTTTATCCGAATTCAATTTTTTTAAAAAAATTAAAAAATTCTAGTAGGTAGCACTTGAATCATGAATCACTATGGTGAAAAAAGTTTATGAAAATAGCAAAGTTTACTTCATATTTTAGAGTTCCATCAAAATTAAAAAATAAGAGATGAGTTGGGATATAATTTCTACTTTATTTAAGTATAAAAATGATAACAAAAGTTATGTAAAAAAAGTTATGCAATATTACATTGTTTTTTAAGATATCCATAATTTTTAAAATTTTTTCGTAATTTTTCTTTTCAATTTCAACATACATAGATTACCGCAACTTACCGTGAAGTTATAATGCAATATTGCATGATAACCACGAGCTAATTACGTTAATCACAACCTTATCGTAAAATTTAAAAATTTTAAATTTAAATTTTTAAAGATAAAATTTATACGGTTTTAGACGGTTACCTCCGTAACCATCCTACCGTGGTATGGCAAATCCTGGCTTGACTCCCAACTACCTAGAAAAGCTAACCTAGGACGGAGAGCCAAATCTAGCCTTCGTCGGCAAGCATGCAACTGAGAGAGAAAATTGACACTATGTTAGCACTTATTATGCTAGATAATTATTAGTAGTATTCTCATTGTCTGGAAATATAAAAATTTAATATTAGTTATAATAATTTTTTATTATGAATCTGGACTATATATTTTTTTTATTTTGAGATAGAGTAAGTAGTAAACAAGGTATTTTGTTTTTTTAGGCTATAGCCTTCGTGGGCTAGCTTGAGTTTGTTAGGCTAGGCAAGGTTATCATTAGCCGCCGCGAATGAAATTCAGGGGCTGACCGGGAGTCCGGTCGGAAACTCTAGAATTTCACGGAGCAGAGCAGAAAGAAGCAATGCGGTTCACATGCTTCATCAACGGGCTAATTAAGGTCGCCATGATCACCACGTGCAGACAGCGGAAGTCCACTGTCCACGGCGCCACGGCTGACAGAGCCGATACGCTATGTACTCTGCCACCACTCCATTATATTGTCCTCCCCAATCGAGCCGGGGCTTCTCTAGTTTGTCCGGATGAGTTACTTGAGTATGTCGATTAGCTCCAATAATTCCTTCGTACGGGTGGGGATTCCTGTACAGTTGCCTTGAGTTTGGCGTGAATGTCACTCGCAGCCATGCAAATTTGCAAATTTGAAGTCATGAAATGGTCCATTCTTTTCCTCCCCTTTGTTCCCCACTGGCTTGGTCCATGGCATGCACGCATGCACGGCGCTTAGTCAACAGCACGCCGGCTGCCAGTGCCGACCTGATCTGTTCTTTTTTTAAAAGAAAATGGATTACACCGCCGAGACCCGATCTCATACTTACTTGATGAGCTAATTGCTCCGGGCTACCTCGCAGTGATTAAGTACTTAAAAGTTCTTTTGGAAAAGTCGTTAAGTACTTGAAACAACACGTGAGGTAACAGTTGTTGGAACATGAAGGCAAAGTACGTACGTACTCCTACCTTCTAGCTAGCACATCGTTTTTGTAAGGATTCGCATGCATACAGCTCGGAAACGGAATAGAATTATGGTGAGTGACAATTCGCAACAGCAGCGTATGTCTTGATCCATTTGATGTCTGCAAATGGAGGCGCTACGGACTCCGATAATGTGATTAGTGTGGGGATGTTAAGGCCTACCGACCTGTATGGCAGCTAATGACAATTAATCCATCCATCTTTTCGTTTGTGCTTCGCAGTACAGCCTGCCTAACCTACCTGATGTTGCCCTCACAACTTGCGCCGGCGTTTATGATTATGTATGACTAGTGAATTAGTTAACCTCTCCGCAATAAATATTTCCTGAACTTTTTGAGTTTAATAGAGAATTGAAAGGTGCTAATTGGTAGGATAGTACAGTGTATGACTTGTATGCTACATAGATTGGCAAAAATAATACTCTCCTGTACTACTGATTCCCCTGCTCCAAAATGAAAAGAAATGTTTTGTTCCAAGAATCTTTCCGCACCAGTAAAGCACTGCCGACATTGTTTTCCTCTCCTGGATGCTTTCTAATCATCTCATTGGCTAGATGCTGATGGAATTTGTTTGTTTCGTTGGCTCGAACTCATATCTGGGGTAATGCAGGTAGGGCTGTCCTACATATGCAGGATGTGTGAAAGTTCATCTCCACCAAATTAATCAGATAAACCAGCTACATTATTTAGTTTCAGATAGGGCAGCTACTTTATTTTTTTTCATAGTGAATGCATCCAGGTCCTACAAAATTTCTACTAGTATCTTGATGATTTTAAAGACGGTGTAAATAAATAGGTTGGTCGCTCCTTTACAAGTGGAGGTTGTAGTACTTGGATGGAAGATCTTTAAAAAAAAACTTGGATGGAAATATCTGCCTATGCATGTAATAGAATTTGGTGAATAACCTTTCGTATTGGAAATGGGAACCCATAACCACCTTAGTTATTGCCAATACTCTTCTGCTTCCTATCTTCTTTGCAACAATGATCTCACCAACATATAGAGTCTTTACAGAACGCCTTTGGATCGCAAAAGTCTATGTGCCTGTCAAGCCGATTCTTTAGAAGCTAATGAGTACTTACCTCCGATACATATATCTAGAACACACAGTATTTGAACTCTTAACTTCTTTCATACCAACACTGAACTTGGTAAGAAAGACTATAACAACACAACATTAGGAGCAGGAATTCCATGTGGTGTACAGCGTTGATGGAAAGACGAATTTTGGACATAAACAGTTTGGAGCTAGAACCCATTCGGCTAACGAGAAAAGATGAACAACTCGCTTCTACTCCGACAATTTTCCTTTTCCCTACAAGGTATGCAAAGCACCTGCTAAATTACTGACGATTACCAGCCAGAACTAGCCTAAAAACAACTCATGCCTGACACCTCTAAGGCTGAGTTCAAGCTGCATGTTTGACTGAAATTTTCGGTGTACGTAAAACGAGACAAATCATTGGCGTATAATTAATTAAGTTTTAATTATTATAAACTTAAAAAATAGATTTATTTGATTTTTTAAATCAACTTTTAGATAAAAAATTTTTACAAAAAACACACCGTTTAATAGTTTAGGAAGTGTGCTCATAGAAAACGAGAGAGTTTTCTCTCCCAACACTTACCGCCGAACGCTACCTAAAAGACTAAAGAAGTAAGCAGGCTGCGCGACTCTGTTATAATATAAATTAGCAGGGTGGAACACGTATTTACGCGGTTAGAGCTGTTCTAAAAGTTTTTAATATCTAATAATGTTACTTAAAATTGTAACAAATATTTGCATATTTATAAGTTGATAATGCATGTTTGTTTCTATTTATGCGATCACACACTACCACAATTTCTCTTATTTGGCCAACGATAGTAAGTGTATCTTACCAATCTCACTTATTTAATACTCACTTTTTACAATTTAGTCTCTGTACAAGAGTGATTGAGAGCCAACATTTAGTCCTTATGTTTGTTAAAAAGTTCTCATGTTATATAGAATATTAGATAGTTTATTTATTGATATGACATTCCATTGGTTTTTTCTTCAAAAGCTCGTAAAGTTTTTTGGGATATAAGAAAAATTTGTTGATTTTAGATCATAAAGTTAAAAAATATCGGAATCAAATATCTCACAGGCATGATTCTCAACCACTTAAATCAAGGTCATATCTATTATCTATAACCGTTTGATATAATATGAGCTCATGGCATGGTATATATATATATATATGTTATCGACTAGAATTTTTCTCTTATAGATATTATGGTGTATTGGCTTTTCCTTCAACAAAGTGACAAGAAGGTAATATAGCTATATAGTTCGTTTGTATACAAATAGGATAGATAATTATGGTTTTTATTCAAATTACAATTATGTGTGTTCATCGTTGACTTTTCATATTTATGTTTTTTATATGATACTCCCACCATTCCAAAAGGAGTTAATTTCAAGTATTCAAAATTTGTCCTAAAAAGATCGAATTGATTTATAGCCCTTCACCTCAAGATAAAGTATTAAATGTGTCTTGCCACTTCAATCCTTTCTACTTGCGTGTCTGACAATACAAATTCCTATTGATTACTGACACTTTAATATTTTTATAACTACTAATTTGTATTGGAATTATTACAAATCAACTCTTTTTGACAGAGGTAATATTTGATATGGACCTTTTCTGCTATTTTTTACTATTTATTATTTTAAATTAAGGTGTATATGGAATCAACCAAAAATATCTCTCTTTTTCTCTGAACAATATGAGAATTTTTAGACCTTCATGACAAACTTGGTCCTCCTTTTCGAGCTCTCTTTATAGTTGCGACCAAGGATCTCAATCCACCATTCATGCACCGCAATAGTATTCAACAATGCAATACCATGCTCGTACCAATTCTAAATTGTCATTATACATGTATTTTAAGCTTGCCGACATGTAGATCATATGAGTTTATTAAAATCCATCTTCCACATTGGTTTTTATAATATTCTTAGTTCATATTTCAAATCATAACATCTAGATATTTGCAATTCCCACGGTAATCGAATAACCATATTTTTATTAAATTTTAATTATTCTCATATGTTATATTTAACATGGACACAATTGATATTTTTTTAACTTTAATTTTCTTTCTAATTTAGGTATTTATTGTGAAAATTGCTTTGAAACAAAATGCCATTGATTTTAATTTATTTTTAGTCAGAGCAAAAATTATTCTTCGATATTATCTCACATGGAATTTTTTTAATAATTTTTGTATTAACATTTTTGTTTATAATTTTATTTTGAATATACTCTCCCTAATAAATATTTATCCAAGATACATCTTTATATATTTATTGTAATTATTATGTATTATTCTAAATTTTGTCACTCAATCCATTCCAAAATATAGCAACTTTCATATGGTATTTTTTTTTCAATTTTCATAATTTTTTAAAATTTTATTTGGCATTAGTACTGGAATCCAATTTAGGAATTTATTTTCTTTTTATTCGAATTTTTAATTGATCTTACTTTTGGATATTCATACATTGTATTTTACTTTTTATTCTAAATTTTAATTAATCTTGTGTTGTATTATAGATGGACTCTTGTTTAAATATTATTTATTTTCTATTCCAAATTTTAGTTGTTTCTTAATTGTATTCAAACTTGAACTCTTATTTTTTTCTCCAATTAATGTGGGAATTTCTAGCCTCCAGAGCGAACTTGGTGCCTACTTTCGACGCTGTCTTAATTATATAATAATTTACTTTATTTTTTATTCTGAATTTTAATTACTCCCGTGTTGTGTTATAGATGGACTATTCTTTCAATATTTCTTGTTTTTATTTTGGATTTTAGTTATTTCCAAATTGTATCCCTACATGAGTTGTTCCTTTTTTTCCTCGATTAATGTTGGAATCTCTAGCATCCGGGGCGAGTCTTTATTATATTTTTATTTTGAATTTTAATGATTTTTTAATTTTATTTGGTATTCGCATTGAAATCCAGTTTTGGAATTTATTTTACCTTTTATTCTGAATTTTAATCAATGTTGTGTTGTGTTCTAGATGGACCGTTCTTTTAATATTCCTTGCTTTTTTATTCCGAATTTTAGTTATTTCTAAATTATATTTGTCGGAGGATTAAACCTCGACGGCGGGAAATCGGGAGACCCCCTTTTGAGATTCGGCCAGGGGAGTAGTTCTCAGGCGAAGCCGACTTCGGGTGGAAGAAGATGAATCAACGCTCAGGACAGAAACAGAGGGGCCCGAGCTGGAGACAGAAAGGTCCGGACCGTCCGAATCGGGTCCGGACCGTCCGATCTGTTGTGACCACGCGGGAGAGACGGGGGGATTTATACAGGTTCGGGCCGCCGGAGCGTAATACCCTACTCCTGTGTTTTGTACTATGAGAGAGAGAGAGATGAATGTGGAGCGGAGTTTACAAGGAGAACCCTGGGAGCTCGGAAGCTCACCGGGAACCCGGAGGTGGCGTCGGTCGTTCTACCAGCGACCGGACTCGAGGAAGGAGGAGGAGATCTCTGTTGTCTAAAACCGGAGCCTGAGCTGCCTACGTTCGTCTACGGCATGGATCCTCCTTTATAGGCGAGGGGAGTCCATAGCGCCGAACGCACGCGAGAGAGCTACATGAGAGGGCAGGTATGGCTTGTTTTCTCACTGTCTTGTCGCCGTCTTGTCTTGCACGTCCGCCCGCTGCCGCCTGCTGCGTCCACTCCGGGTAGGTCGGCCGCGGAGGACGGCTGGGGCTGAAGAGTGACACGCGCACGTCTCCAAGTCAAAAGGCTCTGACCGTGAACAGCGATTGCACAGTGAAAGGAGCTTCCGTAGTCAAAAAGGTTCTGACTGCACAGGAGCGGGCGACAGGCGTGTCTCGTCGCCTCATCGTTAATGTGGGTAGTTGGTCAGCCGGTGCCGTCTACTGAAGAAGCCGATCCAGGAGAGGCACTCGGGAGAAGCCGTAGCCGATCAACTCGGGAGGTGCCGATGCCGCCGGGGGAAGCCGATGCCGATCGCCTCAGTCAGGAGAAGCCGAGTCCCCCGTCGGCACCCGGGACTCGGGACCGAGGCAGTCGGCACCCGGGGCCCGGGGCCGGAGCAGTCGGCTCCCGGGACCGGGGGCCAGTCGGGGAAGAACCACTCGAGACCGGGTGGTTCCCGGGCTCTAGGTTCTTAGCTGGAGAATAACCGTAGTCGGCTATCACTGGTGTAGAATATAGCCCCCGGGGAGCTGACGTGGCAGAGGATTCACGCGTCCCCGCGACTGTGGGGACCCCCAGTCCCGTTTCGCCGACAGTAGCTAAAATAGACTTAAAATCGAAACTTCAAAGCTGGACAGTCACCAAAGAAATCTAAGGGTTATAGGGAGTACTTCACTAAGGGAGTGTTCAAATCTAAGGGTTGGGATAAAAACTGCCCTCATTTCTTGTGAGCATGTTTCCTAAACTGCTAAACGGTGTATTTGTAAAAAATTTCTATATAGAAGTTGCTTTTAAAAAATCATATTAATCCATTTTTAAGTTTAAAATAGCTAATACTCAATTAAATATACGCTAATGACTTACTTATTTTTGCATGATCTTTTTCTTTTTTCTTTTTACTTACCTTCAAACTAAGCCTAAGCTAGTGAGGCTGATACAAGAGAAAGTCAAAAGATTCAGTTCATGTCAAACGCAGTTTCTTCTGAAATTGTCAAGATCAGTAACTCCAGTTAGTTCATGCCAAAATGACACCCACATTATGTTCAACAATTTCTTCGTCATTTTTCCTTGTGTGGCTGATTTTAAAAAACACATCTGAAAAAAAAATTTTAAAAACAAGTTCACCCACGCTATATATGGGCTGTTGCGTAGATTCTTGTGGGCCGTTAAATATTTCACCCTTGATGGGCTGTATGTACGGACAAGGCCAAAAATACATGGTCCATTGTTAGGCTTTCGCATCCCCATTTCTGGACCACAACGCCAAAGCCCCCAAAACGGGTGGTTGTAACACGACGATGGCCCAGGGCCCATTCGCCGCAAGTCCTGTGCGTTGCCTAACTCCTCGTGGGGGTTCCGGTCCATCCTGCACGAGCGCAGGGACAAAACCAGAGCAGCTGCAAAGCTGACAGCGACGCGCCGGCAGCCGGCAAAGCAATTCAATATCCCGTGGACCACGTAGACTCGCTGCAGGCTTTTCCGTAGACCGCTCGTGCACCGCTCCCCGCATCCCCCTTCCCCTTCGTTTTCGCGGCAACCTCAGTCAGAGCCAGCGAGGTGATAGCCGCCAAAACCCTGAACCCCCCCAACCAGCCCGCAACCGCAATCCTCGCCGCCGCCAGCAGCAGAGCGGCGGTGGGCGGGCGGCCTACTAGGGCGGAGGCGCGATTGATCGAGCCCTGCAGTCGACGGCCGCAGCCAGCGATGCACAGGCTCATCCCCCTGCAACCGCCTCGTTCTTGACGCCCCGCCGCTGCTCTCCACCCACTTGCCCGCCGCTCCGCCTGGTCGGCCCGCTTCTCGCGCGCGCCCGGGGCCGAAAACCCTAGCCGCCTCCGCCCCCCGCCGTGGCTGCGCTGCGGTGGCGCCGGGCTCGGCCCCGGCGCAGAGGAGGGGGTTCTGCTCTCTCGACTGCGGCGAAGAGCGCGGGATGATACCGAGGTGAGGAGCATGAGACGCTGGGGAGGTGAGAGCCGTCCGGTGCTGGATAGGAGGCAGAGAAGTCGGGGAGATGTGGCGATGGGGAAGCGGGGAGCTGCTCGCCATTCCTGGTGTCGGGCCGCGGAACCTGAAGAAGCTCGTGGACAAGGGATTCGATGGCGTGGCGCAGCTCAAGCAACTGTACAGAGATAAGGTGTGTGTGAAATATTATGGATTAGCTTGAATTGTATTTTGTGTTGTTGTGTTTAAACATGGTAAGCAATATTTAGCCGTAGTCACTCTTTGTTAAGTCAAGTAATTGCATGTTACACTCACGTCACATGAGCTGTAAGCGAGCCTATTGACGCATAGGAATACTGTAAATGTTTGTATTACGCTTGCAAAGTAACTGTGCGTTTTGGAACATAGCATTGGGTGAATATTGATCCATGTTTATGTCCACAGCTCTGCATTTATAGGAGATTTTGTATTCTGTGCTCCACTGGGAGAGGATGACAGATAATTGGTAAAATTGAATGCCCATGTTCAGCTTATAAGACATTTTTTGTGTTGATTACCGTTTCGGGTTAAATAACTTATATTGTTTCCTTGCTGTAAACACAACCAAATCCTGAAGTATTATCATGGCATTCACCATGAAATACCTTAATGACAAGAAAAAGAACAAAGTACATTTGTGGGTTCTCCATCAGGAGTTTGGGACTGGCTTGTGATATTTATTTCATCGTGGCAACCTTACTGCACGAATATTAAGTGTCTTTCTCAACTAAAATTTAATTTTTCCTGGGGTTTTTTAATTTTTTATTTTTTTTTCTTAAATTTTCAAGGGGCTTTTTTAACCCCCCCCCTATTGTGATACTTTGTGAAGCTTGTGTACCAGTCTTGGCAAGTCCAGTGAGAAAATGGTTGAGTTTTGAAAGTTCTATTGCATCAACACAAGAAATCATGCTGAAGTATAATTTGTTCATTAAAGAGAGTGTATGATGAAGAGCTGAAAGGCACGACACACCTGAAGGTTTCCAACAATTATGATGGCGCTACCTTTTGTGTGGAAGGGAATATCAGTGTCGGGAAAACTACATTCCTTCAAAGAATTGCCAATGAGACCATGAACACGTAGGACTTGTAGAGATGAGTACCTGAAACCTATTGCTAAATGGCGCAGATGTAGGTCGCTGATCACTTCAACATTACTTGATGCTTTCTATGCTGAGCCACAGAGTATGCATACACTTTCCAAAATTATGGTTGTGACAAGGTCATGCAAGAGAAGGAATTCTTCAAGTGGCATGAAGCCCTCTCAGGCTAATGGAAAGAAGTTTTTTAGGATAAGAATGGTAGGTCAATCTTTCTGTTAAAGCTAGTTTTGATGGTGAATCTAGAGCTTTGATATGATTGCACTGTTTTTCTTTCCCATGATGAATGTTCCTCCTATTTTAAGAAGCAAAGTTTTGATATTTCTTGTAGGTTTTTGTTCGTTGCTTGTCCATGAAGCCCAAACTGGAATGAACGAGATGAGATCAGCATCTATGATTCCTGGTTTGATCCAGTTGTGTCATCGCTCCCAGGACTTATTCCAGATGGTTTTATTTATCTAAGAGCTATCCCGACACTTGCCCACAAAAAGAATGATGGTTCGGAAAAGATCCGAAGAGGGTGGTGTTACTCTTGATTATCTTCGTGGTTTGCATGAGAAACATGAGAGCTGGCTTCTTCCGTCCAAAGGACAAGGTTCTGGTGTATTATCGATCAGTCAGGTTCCAGTTCATATGGAGGGCTCTTTGCCTCCAGATATAAGAGATCGATATTCTACTTGTGAAGGAGATCATTATGCATTCTAGTACCAGAAGGTAATGTTCTCCTTTGTTCAAAAGGAATTAGTAAGGTGTTTAAAATTTGCTAAATGATGAGGTTTCTTCAATTGACGGTTCCTGCTCTGCGTCCTCGACTGCGAACTGACATTGATTTTAAACAAGGATATTGAGGCAAACGACAAGTAAGTTTTGCAAAACCTTTATTTTGTTCATAGCACAATTGTCAACCTTTTATTGATTTTCTTATAGTGCTAGCTTGTAATTATTTCGTAAAAATGAACTTTCTAAGTAACCAAACAGCAGCCTTCTAGTTTATATTTCTTAACAATTTGAAACACATAATACCTATTATAGATAGAACTTATTCCAAAAATGGCACTTATCCTGTTCTTTTAGTGGCTGCCTTCAAGGTGCACAGTAGGTCTACCTAGATCTTGTATGCATAGTGGTCAAGATTTCAACGTTCAACTTCAGCGACTGTTGAAATGCAATAAAGACTTTTATAGGAGCACTAAGAAATATAGTACTATTCTTGTATATGGCTTTAAGATAGAGGTACCGGGGTACAACTATAAGTCTATAAGACTATAACACATGCACCTTCTATGGTATACATGTATTTTGTAGTGCTTGGATGTTCTTTCTGCTATTTTAGCTGCATGGCACTTCTCGCATAGATTCCTTTCATTGAACGTTTAAAATAGTACTGACTCAACTGCCTACAACATGTCTTCATTATGAAACAGTTATATATTTAATTGTTTAGTTTTGTACTTTTCATTATAATTTGGAACTCAATTCTTTAATTTTTGTACTTTTTATTATAATTTATATTTATATGAACAGTTATATATTTAATTATTAAACTGCTTCCAAAGGTCACTTTCCACAATAACACTACAACCTGACCAATTATTGTAAGAACATCGGAACTGATGCTTGCTGTGCTAGCGTCGTGAGCTAATTCAGTCTGCCCATGGGTTCATTTTTGGATATCTTTCAGAGTTTGAGTTCAACTTTGATGCCATATCTCTAATTAAATACATGCCTATTGTTCCTGGACTTGTGTGGCCATCGTTTTGGTAGTTCCTCATCCTGGCTTGGTGTTAGAAGTACACTTTCATTTCATAAACAATCTAGCCTGCTTGCAGACAGTGCTTTATATGCAATTTACTTATTTAGTCTACTCTTTCTCAAGACCAAATCTAGCTGTTAAATCTATACCCATGCATTTCCCTGCCTGATTTGGTATCCAATTCTTTTGTTTCATCTGTTCTATGTTTTTCTGCTGTATCTTATGATGGAGTTTATATATTATGTTATCCATTCCAGCATTTTGCAATGCCCCTTTTTTTAAAAAAAATACTACATTTCTATCTGTTTTTTTAGCTCCAGCTGAACATCTAATGTGCCCGTAAATTCCTTCAAAATTCTGTCTGATATGTCCATTTTGTCTATGAAGGTATGCCCGGCAAGTTGCAGAGTTCTTTGAGTTTGTAAAGAAGAAGGAAGACCCTTCTGCAGAGTCAAGTAATAGTGATAAGAGCACCAACAAACAGATTATGCTTCCCCACAGAGGCAGCTTGTGGGTCTCCGAAGGTAGCCATTTACCAGAATCTGCTCTGAATTCTCTCAATTTCATTAGAGCAATGTCTTCCTTCCTCTCAGCTTAGGGGTGACTATCCCATGTGAAACTGCCAATTCCTGCCCACCGTATGTTCTAGTATTGCAAAATATCTGAATGTCCATCATCACATCTTGACCATCAAAGAACAGGGCCTTCAAAACTGACCGGATCCTGTGAATTCGCTGAAGATCTATTGGAAATCTTAGGTTTCATATAGTGCTAGCCAATGTTGTACAATGACTCCCTGCTTCCATATTGTAAGGTCAAACCTCTCTACTTTGAACAAGTTTGAAAAATGAACCAGCATCGACAAATGTTCAAATTAGTTTCATTAAAAATCCACCATGGAATGCCTTGATAGTGTTATTTAATGTATTGTAGATGTTGTTATTTTTCTATAAATTTGGTCAAAGTTAGAGGGAACTTGACTAGGACAAAACTAAAAACACATTATAATATGGAACGGAGGGAGTAGCTTACATTATGGAACGGAGGGTAGTATCTAACTTGTGCCTGTAAATGTTCTTCAAGAAAAAACTCGTGCCTGTAAATTGATTATTTTGACTGCTTCTGACCTTCTGTTTTGTTGGTAGTAGCTTCGTGAGTGCCAAAGTTATTGTATAGTCATGATGTTGCTTCTTTTTCTCGTCTATTTCATGATTTTGCCGCGGGCAAGCGCAGCCGTCCTATTGCCATCCCCTTGAATGCCGAGGAACATATCTGGTGGTCCTGAATTCCTGCCACAGGAAAGTTCTCGTTGTTTATTTCTTCATCCGTTAAATTATGGCTGGTGGAAAAATATCATTGCAGTCTACAAGTATTACTGAAGTGGTTAGTAGTGTATACCTGGCAACCGTACAATACACCTGGCCGTACTCACTATCATTATTCATCTCGGGAGCAGTTTCCAAGTTTTCCTGCTTTCGTTCTACAATGCTTTTTCTACAGAAGCATTAGTTCTTTGCAGAGGACCGGACGACCATCCCCCTCAAAGGCTCAAAGCACGAAAGCAAGTCCTTTTCCGGTTAGTGTCCAAATGGCAGCATATTGAATAACTACATTCAATTTAAAAAATAATTAGTAGTTTCACATCCGAACAAAATTCAAGTAAAAATCACTAATTAAGTATATCCTTAGTAAAAAAAAAGGTAGAGCTTCTTTGCAACACGATTTTCATAGAAATTTGTTCAGTTGATAAAAGAATCCAACAAAATCCTCAATTCCAAAAGAGAACTTCTTACTTTGAAGCACATCTAGCCATACGAACTTTATATTGTTAGACAACATAAATAAGGAAGATCTGACATTCCTTATGCCCCACGGCAATTTTTTTCCTCCGTGTGCAATTGCACGCCAAGTGGCTGGTGGAATGAAATTGTGAAATTTCTACGTCCATGCATGGACAGTGAACGGGTGGCTTTGTCTCGTCTGCATGCGCTCCTGGTTGAGTGCTTTGCCGATGACCAGATCAATGGAGGCTGAGTTAGAATTCTACGCGATGCGATACAGACAAACGGGTCTCGTGTTATGGATTGTATTGCTGCACTAGCCACACTTTTCTGTCCTTGTGTCAGTTTTAAGATTTCTTTGGTGACTGTCCAGCTTGAAGTTAGATAAGTCTATTTTAGCTACTGTCGGCGAAAACGGGACTGGGGGTCCCCACAGTCGCGGCGTACGCGTGGATCCTCTGCCACTGTCAGCTCCCCGAGGGCTATATATCTACACCAGTGAATAAGCCGACTACGGTTATTCTTCCAGCTAAGAACTAGAGCCGGAAACCACCCGTCCCGAGTGGTTCTTCCCCACTGCCCCCGGTCCCGGGAGCCGACTGCTGCGGCCCCAGGCCCCGGGTGCGACGCCTCGCGTCCGGTCCCGGTGCCGACGGTGGGACTCAGCTTCTCCCGATGAGGCGATCGGCATCGCTTCCCCCGCGGCATCGACCTTCCCAGTTGATCGGCTACGCTTCTCCCGAGTGCCTCTCCTGGATACGGACTTCTCAGTAGACGGCACCGGCTGACCAACTACCCACATTAACGATGCAGGCGCGAGACACGCCTGTCGCCGCTCCTGTGCAGTCAGGAACCTTTTTGACTACGGGAAGCTCCTTTCACTGTGCAATCCTGTTCACGGTCAGAGCCTTTTGAGCTTGAAGACGTGCGCCGTCAATCTTCAACGCCCCAGCCGTTTCCTCCGCGGCCACCTACCCGGAGTGGACGCAGCAAGGCGAGCAGCGGCGGACAGTGCAGAAGACAAGACGGCGACAAGACAGTGAGAAAACAAAGCCATACCTGCCCTCTCATGTAGCTCTCTCGCGTGCGTTCGGCGCTATGGACTTCCCCTCGCCTATAAAGGAGGATCCAGCCGGTAGGACCGAACGTAGGCAGCTCAGGCCTCCGGGTTAGACAACAGAGATCTCCTCCTCCTTCCTCGGAGTCCGTGTCGCTGGTAGAACGACCGACGCCACTCTCCGGGTTCCCGGTGAGCTTCGAGCTCCCAGGGTTCTACCTTTAAAACTTCCGCCTCCACATTCATCCTCTCTCTCTCATAGTACAAAACACAGGAGTAGGGTATTACGCTCCGGCGGCCCGAACCTGTATAAATCCCCCCGTCTCCCCGCGTGGAGGTCACAACAGATCGGACGGTCCGGACCCGACTTCGGACGGTCCGACCTTTCTGTCTCCAACTCGGCGCCCCTCTGTTTCTGTCCCGAGCGTTGATTCATCTTCTTCCACCGAATCGGCTTCGCCTGAGAAACTACTCCCCTGGCCGAATCTCAAAAGGGGGTCTCCCGATTTCCCGCCGTCGAGGTTTAATCCTCCGACAGCTACCTACTATATATTTAGGCAAATAACTTTACCATTTGAGGTGCTTTCAGGTACCGAATAAAATCCAGTCGTTCAATCAATAGGGGTACAATGGGTACAACCGGTCAGGGTGCTTGATCCAGCTGACGAGCTTGTGGAAGAGCCGGCGTGGGAGGCAGAGGTTGCTGGCGAACTTGGGGGCCGGGGTGGTGAGCTCGGACCTAGCCAACGAGCTTGGGAGGAAGGGCCGTGCAGGAGGCGGAGGTCAGCGGTGAGTTCTGCCCTCATCGCTGCCTTCCTCAGCTGAACACGTTGCCTCATTCAAACAGGGATCGTCTCACCCTCGTATCCAACACCAAAGACATTTTTATCCTTTCACCTCACTTTCCTTTGCCTAGTACTCCCTCCGTCTCACGATACAAAAATTTAGTACTGAATGTGACACATCATAGTATATGATTCTCGACAAAGGGTTGTCTAGATTCGTAGTACTAGGATATGTTACATCCACTACTAGTTTTTTTTATTTTGAGACGGAGAGAGTACCACTCACAGACTAGATGATGTCTAGAGGTATTGAAAGATATCAGTCGTCTGATCTACTAAACGGTCTAGATATGGTACCTACCCAAGCTCAACTATGGTAAAATTTCTCTTAAAATAAATACAAACCATCATATAGGTAGACCATTCTAATGTTTATATAGGCAAAGCACAAATTTTGTTAGTAGTATTTGTTAGGGGTATATTATTAAGAACATAAATTTTCTCATAAATCGAACTAGCTCCTTATTTTAGTGCATCCAAAGCCAACGTCCGTTTGTGGTCTTGCACTATGAAGGTACAAAGGGTTTTTCTTACCGTTTTAATAGGGTTATCCTGCTACCCTGTCGACGGTATCACGTGTATTAAAAAAAAACAACGAGGTACTAAGCCAAAACTGAGCGGTTTCAAAAAACAAGAGGGTTGCCATACAAGATTACTTGTGATAACCGAGAGATAACCACCACGTAAACCCTTGTACTTCACACATGGAATGCCTGTTTGGCTATTTCACCAACGTAATCAACCAACCACAGATGTGGAGTACGTCCTAAGCGTGCAAGAAGTACATGTTCATCCCAGCACATCCATGGCCCTTCACTCGGCATCTGGCAACACCGTTGCAACTACACGCAGAACATCCCTCTCCTCACCTCTTTTCTACACGCAGGTTAACAGCATCGCCGGCGATCCATCCAACCGCGGCACCGGCGCTCGCTGCCGATCACTCGCCTCACCACTTTTCACGCGTCGCGTTTCCACCACCACATGCGCGCGCAGGCGCAGCAAAGACCTTCGTGTTTCGGCCATCTCCCTCCCAGTGTCGAACCTTCAATGCCAGCACCAAACCACGAAACCGACCAGCTCTTTTGGACTTGGTCCGCGTCCACAGAAACCATTAATGCGATATGCCCATGCGATGCATGTGCTGTTCTCGCGTTTGTCGTTGACTCACATGGCTCCGCTTCTGATTCCGCGTCGTCGTGGTCGTCGCGAGCTCATCGCTGTCTGATCGTCTTCCTTCCTTGCTCTCCTGTGGTTGCAGTAATGCAGTCGCCATGCTGATGAGAGAAAGAAAGAAACTGCATGTTTGGGGATCCGACCGGTTTCAAAGGCCTAGGAGGGAAGGGACCGGTTCAAAGGTTGGCCGTTTGTCTAACAAGAAAATGGCTCTGAATTTAGCAGCCAGTTCAATCAGTAGGCGAATTTTCAATCTGTATTAATATCTAGCTCTGGATTTTAAAGAGAGCAATTTGGAGCCATTCAAATTCAACGTCTATGTGGGAACATCTTTCTGCCAACATATTTCCTGCAGAAGCTCAAGGGTCGCTTTTATGTGAGCAATCAAGGTTTTGGGATGTGTGCAGAATTTTCCCGTTTTCTGCACGAATCGGACCGATTATGTGAAATCATTTGTTCAAACAGTAAAAATGTTTTGCCCATGAGTTCTATTACATGGCACAATTCTTGCTTTGATGCTCAGAATTGTTACATGCTCCCAGTGTTTATGTTTTGATGCTTGTCTTACTTACTGATGTTGGCCTGGGTGCAAAAATTGTGCATCCAAATAAACCACGCTACCTGTCAGTCAACTGGCCATGTTGCAGCGAATTATTCATAATTGGATAATTACTGCAAATCTACAATCCTAGCTAGATATGCAGATGATTGCTTGAATCCTGCCAACCTTGTGTGGAGATAAAAATTAGACTAAAGTTGTCGCGTAGAAAGAGTTACTGGAAGAATCTTTGCTTTCACCGAAAATCTGATGAGCCTCTGAGGCCATTGCACTTTGGAAAGAAAGCTACCATTTGACTTTGTGCTCACATCTAGTCATATTGCCGTCACTCTCGTGCAGGGCAAACGGAAGGCTTCAAGCAACGTTCTGGAATTACTGACGTGTTCAGATCACTGTGATTTCATCTGCTTATCTTCAAAAGTTGAATCGTCTTTAAGACTAAGCAGAATCTACCTTGTGATCTTATGCCGAAAATTTTGGTATGCAACAGAGTCGTGACCTCTTCCCTTTTTCTCTTTTACCTCCCCCTGCTTTGTGGGTTGCATTTTAATTGTAGGGATCTAGATTTTTGTTAGAATATGTAGTTCAACTTCAATGCGGAATAATGGCTACTAACTTTACCGATCTTTTCCGCTAATGATCTGCCAAAGCACAATCTTTGTGGCCGCGATTTGTGTGCAACGACTAAAACTGAGCCCATTAGTCCAGTGTTCGACAGCAGAAGTTAAATGTAACAAGTGCATCCACTTGCTGTCAAGTAGCACAACGGATAACCAGATAGAAACAGCCAAGGTTCTTTCACTAGTTTCTCTCTTCTGCTTCCTTCCTTACAGGGACAAGGAGATGGCGGAAGGCTGACGCTGGTACAAGAAAAGCGACAGCAAAAAGGGTGAGATATTTGTGTTGACTAGGGACCACGGATATCTAAGCTTGCCTTAAAATATTGCCTGGTTTTAGCTAGGCCATGGATAATCACCATCAGACTGGTTTGTCTGGCCATGATCCACAGGCTCAACTTGCTTTTCTTCTACACAAGTCCCATTTTGGTTTTTAGGCTTTGACCAGGCCCTGCTAGTCCTAATTGCTTAGGTGTTGTTTATTTGCTCTTATACCTAAATGCTTTGGGTCATTACATCGGGTTACAATTCAACAACCCATGTAAGTATCTTCGCCCTACTGTAATGTAAGATACTAGCAGTTGAGATATCTTAAAGTTGTACATATGCTTACAAAGTCACACGATACGTTGTATATGTGTTGATGCCTGGATTATTTTTATGTGTACTGGTCACAGGCTGCTAATGATTTATGAAGAAGGTTAGCTAGTCAAACTAATCAATTGGACATTCTAATCAACTCTGCATATGCTTATTGGAAATTCTTATACATTACTATTAGATACCATAGACAATTTTAGACCATTATGGACCGCTTAAAGGTATACATTTCAGTCAAAAGTGATCGAAAGACTAACATGTAAAACAAGAGCAATTTCCACTACGCAAGGGACTGACAGAGCTACGTCTTTGGAACAATAGTCACAAACTATGCATTTCATGTGCAAGGGACTGATAGAACTACTATTTGCACAATAATAGTCACAAATATACATTTCGTACAGTTCCACCACCTAACACAATAAAATTCATGATATATCCTCAAAGTGATTCCAACACCAAATTTATATAGTCTATGCAACTAGGTAGCGGTACATACAAATAATTTAATGTAGAAAGCAAAATATGCATAAATTCAAACTTGTGTGCACATAGGCACATAGCTCCCATAGTTTGTTTGCTGGGTTATCGACCGCAAACAAAATTTAAATTTTAAAACTTTATTTTAAAGTTGATTTTTGGGTTTTTTCATCTAAATATTTTTTAATCCTTGGCTTAGAAATATAAATATGTTTACCCAATAAATTATATTTGGTTATCCACATATATTTTTGAAGCTCTCACTATATTCTAACACACGCTAGCGGATCCACCACTCGACAACCCCAGGCAGTCGTCCGAGCTCGTTAGCGGACAATCCATTAAAATCCTATATAAATTTAGAAAAATTAAACATAGAATTTTTATAGTAAATATCTAGCTATAGTGAAGTGCTCCTTAGGCTATAAAATTTTCTCCAGACACATCACTACTAATACATTACTCATACTTAGAAAAGAAATCGACTTTATATCTTTAAAACACTTAAATGGTGCTTATGCCTTACCAATACTCTGGTACTTATGAAATTCTGTATCTAAACAAGGCACTATTAAATGCACTAAAAAAATCTGATAGTGCCCTAATAAATAAGATGGCATAACTACAGTTGTTAACCTCTTAACTACGTCAACACGCTGACGGCGACACGGGCGTGCTACGAGCTGCGCCTGCGTGTGGCGCTAGCAGTTTGGCTGGCCACCGAGCTCCCCTGCTGCCGCTGCCCGCCGCCTCCTGCTCAGGCTCAGCTCAGCTCAGCTCGGTGGAGTGGTGGCGGTGGGCGCTGCTACTCCCGTTCTGTTTCCGCTCCACCCAACCCGTCGCGGCATCGCCTCCTCCCCCTCCCCCTCCCCTCCCCCAAATCTGCCAGTTCCCCCCTCGCAGGACTCCCGATTACCCGGTGCGCACCCGCTGCCGCGGTTGATTCCCGGTTGGGGCTCGTGTTGTTCCGGGAGGGAAAGGTGGTGGCCGTATTTTGCGATGTTTTGCGCGGGAAAGGCCGCGGCCTTTTCGCTGACTTGGGAGTTGGTCTCGGTTGGCTGCTCTGCAGTGGCGGGCGTGGCCTCGCCGGGGATCGCGTTGCGTGCCGTTGTTCTCTTTGCTGATTTGGTGCCTGGTGGATTGGATTGGTGGTATGGGAGGAGGTGGCGTGGAGATCGGAGCCGGTTGGAGTGTTTGGGTGCTTGGGTGGTGAGAGATATTGGGTGAGGTTGGCTAGTTAGGGTTTGGATTTCGTGAGGGGCGGACGGAATGGGGGGCCTTTGCTCGAAGGGATCGGCGGTGGACAAGTCGCCCAGCGACACCACGCTCGGCCCCGACCGGGTTGGGGGTCCCTGTGGCCAGGGGCCATGAGCGTGGCGCGGTGAAGGAGGAGAGGAAGACGGTTGTGAGGGAGGCTGCTGCCAAGAGGATCCAGGAGCAGCAGCAGCAGCAACGGCAACAGGCTGCATCGGTACCAGAAGCACGGGGCTCAGGAGTTACCATTGATGCCGGGGAGGGTTGCCATGGGATGGTGTGCCGCAGCCTGGCACGGTTGCCATCACAGAAATCTGGGGATGGGTTGTGGCGAAAGCCAGCGCTGCAAGGCAAGTGCTCTGCTCATGTTCTTAGTACTCCCCTGCTTTACCGTGAATTTGGGTGTGCAGCTTAAATCATCATATGTCGTTTCATTTGTTTGACAAATGATATGCTACTTGCAGTTTTGTTTATATCAATGCATTGCCTTCTTGTTGCTGCCACTGAGCCAGCACAGTGTACTAAGATTGTACAAATGTTTGAGGGTACCCCTGACTTAAGAATTATCCTCTATCATCCTTGTAGAAACCATTTGACAAGAAGGGAGGTGCTTCCTACTCCTGAATGGCTTTTTTAGTGCCTAGTAGTCTTTTTTAGCAAACTTAATATTTGTCAGTGAATGACTGTCCTTTATGGAGCATTTCTAATCGAGGGAATGACTTTACATTTGTCAGTGAAACTGATGCTGCATTGACCTATGTTTTAGTTTTGCCAAGTATATATATGTATATCTTATATGCTTTGCCTGCTCAGCTCTGTTTTGAATTTTTCTCCTATAGATGAAATCATGCCATTTTTTTTTATTAAAGCTTGGTGTGATTATTTACATACGGTTTAGTCATTTTTACAGTGGAAAATAATTTTTTTATTAATTGCTAGGGACTCTAGTAGAATCTAATAGGAAGTTATTACTGTTTATAACTGCCGGGGGGTACCATGAGTGAAGACTTCGAGTACCTCTAATAGCTGTTTAACTGATTGCACCTAACTACCGCACAAAGGAAAAAAACTAGAAGTGGATTCTTTATCCGTGGGCGGCAATAAGCCAATGACTTTATCGTCAGCCGTTGCTCTCATAACACATGTGCACACGCATATCATCCCATCAATTTTGATTTTGAGCGCTTAACTAAATCCATTGACAAATTGCTATTTGGCACCTGAAAATGACGTACAATCTTTAATCTGTTATAGATCTGTTGCTACCTTGCCAAAAGAGATCTCTTCCACTCCACAATTTTCATCGGAGTGGTTTGCAACATTCTAGAATGTTGTTTTGTGAGAACAGTATGTCATTTTTATATGTTTGCCTTGCCATGTGTGAAACAGGTTCAGAAGTAAAGCTCAATTTTGGGGAGGTGCTAGTACTGTTGGGCTTGGGAAAGCAGTGAAGAAAAGCAAAACAATGCTAGATACCTTGGTAGTCAGCATGACAAATTTGTAATATTAGTAATGGGCTTTGGATATCAGGAACTACAACAAAAGGGCAACAAATATATATTTTTAGCATTTGAGGTTGCCAATACAATAGTCAAAAGGTTGCAATCTGATGAGGCTCTTTCAAAGAGAGTCAATTAAAGCATTTAAAAGAAGTGGTGCTTCATTCAGAGGTGTTCAAAGAATCTTATATCCAAAGTATGGATGGATTACTCAAGATTTCTGCTGCTGACAAAAGGTCATCATTGATCTAACTGCGTCTACAAATTATAACATGTGACTGAATTGTTATTCATTAACTAGAAATATGTATACACAATGGTGTATATCAACAGAATTGTATTGTAGTTAAGCATATTATACTGTTTTCTTTTATTGAAGTTTTGATTATTTCCAACAGGGAAGAGTTGAAAGTATTTGCTACCGAAGTTGTGCGCTTTGGAAATCGTTGCAAGGATCCTCAGTGGCATAACTTGGATCGCTACTTTGACAAGTTCGGTTCTCTTTTTTGCCCCTATGTTTAATAAAGCAATGCTCTTACATTATTAAGTTGGTGTTTTTCTTATCAAATATTTCAGGTTTGCATCAGAACGGACACCTCAGCATCATTTGAAAGAAGAGGCAGAATCAGTGATGCAGCAGTTAGTGACTTGTGTTCAGTGCACAGCTGTAAGTAATGATTATCTGTCTTATCAACATCGCCTTTTAACATTGTTTATCCATAGGTCTGTAATTTTTGTTTAGCATAATATATTATGACGAAGACTGAATCTTTTCTTGTTGTGATAAGTGGCATATTCCAACAAGAGGACTTGAGAGTTATTGAGGCTCCATTTTCTGCATTTCCTAATTAAAATTGGTTTACGGCTCAATCTTTTGAGCAGTGAAATATATAATACTAATATTCACCTGCCACTCGCCATGAAGTATATATTGTTAGCTGCATCTTAACTATGAACTATCAATCTGCTGGCATTTATCAGTTTTCTTCATTTGTATGTCTTGTTCAAATTATAAACTTCAATTTTTTTTTTCAGGAACTATACCATGAAATGCATGCGTTGGATAGGTTTGAACAAGATTGTCAGCGCAAACAGCAGGAAGAGGATGGTTCAAGTGTACTCCAAAGAGGTCAGAATGTTTGCATGATAATATATAGGAATGACCTGTAAGAGCCCCGTGACATGTAAAACTCCTCTGGTTTGACTAAAAACAGTTTTGTCTTCAAAGGTGGATGCTACTTCTGGTACTATTTCAGGTCATCTGAAAACGCTAGATTGAACGTAGCCTGGGGTATCGTCTTTGTAGTCATTGTTTCAGGAGACACGCTTCTACGTTCTAGGACCTTTGTTTTAGGGCACATGTTTGATGCTGTTAATCACAATATCAAATTCTATATTCCATTATCAAGATTGCCATTTGCTTGGACAATTCAATGCATGATAGGAAGTCTAGTTCCCTTTCTTATGTTGTTCATCTACACTGTAGTACTGTACAGTCCACTGTCTGTAAATCTATGATCAGGTAATCTACAGCTAGTGTAATTTGACCAATATATCATGGGACTACTGCCAATGGAGAATATGAACTGTGAATAGGAAGAACCCCTAGGCAATGAAACTCGCAACTTCCATTACTTATCTTTGTATTTCGAAATGAAGAACGAATGCACATTACTGCTGCTATCTTAATATAGCTATGCAATTTTTTCCAATGTTCCTGGTATAACTTACCTTCTGTTTCTCGTTTCGTTTTTCGATGTTATTGCCTGTTAGAGTGTTCGTTCATTTAGTGCTGGCATCTTCCCCTCTCTTTTTGACCAATTGCATTGTTCATAAGCACTATTCTGAATGCGCTTGCTTTGTATTTAGTGATTCATGAGTAGTGTTTTGCACTATTTTGTTTACTTCATTTGATTATGATGCTTAATGTTATATTTTCATTACAGGCGATAATCTGAATGTACTAAAGCAGGAAGTGAAAAGCCAACGCAAGCATGTTAAAAGCTTGCAGAAAAAGTCTCTCTGGTCGAAGAATTTGGAAGAGGTTGGTAATTAGTTTCATCATAGTTCTTGCTATGAGCAACACAGAGCTATAGGGAAGCATGGTCACATTGCCATCAAATGTCAAGTTCCAAAGTTCCACTCATTAATTGTCCAAAGGAACTAGAATTTGCTTTACGCAATCCTGTTTGTCTAATTTGCAAAAAAATATTGTTTTTTCCTAGGTCATGGAAAAACTTGTAGACATTGTGCATTTCTTACATTTGGAGATCCATAATGCCTTTGGGCGCTCAGGTAATAAGCTTCATGGCTGCTATTTTGTGTATAACTTATCATCACAGCTATTGTCTCTATGCCCCCCTTAACAATATGATCTACTAACAGTTTTCCATGAAATTGTATCCTTTTGCACAAATTGAGCTTGTTGTCGGTTTCCATTTTTTTTATTTATTTAACTCTGAGAGTAGGTTTGAGCTGACTAAGTGAATAATACATCACTTAATCTTACGATAATCATAAGGTCATTCAGATCATACTCCCCAAGTATCACCTCATGTAGACATGTCTGGGATTTAGTAGGTGTTAATCACTCCATTGTCCCTTCCCTCTGAAGGAACAGTGACCGGCTGGCCGTTGTGTTCTTGTCGCTAGAATTTGTTAGGCTGTATGTATTATCTGATCAGATATGTACTTTGCATAGGTGTTTTCAACAATGCAAGAATGCCTTTCCATGCCTTGGTTGTCATTGCTTTTGTTATATTATTCTCTTGTATTAAGTCCCTCCTGAAACATAAAGAGTGGCCTTGTTAACTGCTTAAATGCCTATGTGATTCCTTGTATGTTTTGTCTGAGAAATTACAGACCTTACCAAGCTGAAACATTGTTGATCATCGATATTACCTGGACCACAAATCAATGTAAAAAAATCATATGTTATTCTACCATTTTTTACTTAACAGCTAGTGATTGAAATTTGCTTATTACTGGCTATGTGCCCATGTTTTGCAACTGGAATTGTGTTTTTAATTGGGTGCATTTTATGACTTCCTTAGTATAAATGAGTTGGCCGGGTGGGAAATCAGGAACTGTAGTGAGGATAAATGTCTCACATGCTGACTGCTGGCATGGATTTTTGTGACAAGAGATGAGAAGTGTGGTGGGATGTAAAAGTAGAACCAACCATCACTACCACCATATTAGATATTTATATTAGTTAAGATTAATGTCTCATCGTGAGCCAACTTATTTATGCACATAAATACATGATTAGTTAGCAGTGTATACACAGCTGTGTAACATCATGATACATTGAAGTGCGATTGGCATAATATATTTTATTGGATATCAGGCATTCCGGCTTCTCTTTTAGCCACAGTTATGTTATCCACAAAACAGGCTGACAATTGACAATTTAGTGTACATGTGTGAAGATGTTTAATCTCCATTCTATAATTTAAGTAATGAAAGTACAATAATAGGGAAATTCTTAGACATATTATGGTACTGTGTTGAATAAATTCATCATTATTTGTTTTTTCCTCAATTTACAGACAACGAAGAATCACAAGAACCTATCAAACGACGTAATAGATTGGGTCCAGCAGGCCTTGCACTGCATTATGCCAATATCATCAGTCAGATCGATACTCTTGTAAGTTCAGTCTCAACTGGATGTTGTGTTAGCCTTTTTATGTCTGCGGAGAAATGCATTGGTCATTTTTTTTTTCTAACGGCTAACAGCTCTCGTGCATTGTATTGCACATTATGTCACTTATCCCTCAAAGTGCCCTCTTTTTTTTGCAAAAGTACAGTACAGTGTCGCATCACAGGACTACAGACCTGAATTAATGTTGCATGCATGTGCAGTGTTTGATCTAGCTGTTTACATACGTTCCAACTTGTTAGTCTTCCCAGGTAGTCTGACAAGGGCATTAATTGGCAGGTTTCTCGATCTAGTTCTGTTCCTCCAAACACAAGAGATTCATTATACCAAAGTTTGCCACTGACTGTAAAATCAGCCCTCCGTTCTAAGGTGAATTCATTTGTGGTCAACGAAGAGGTATGCAAAATGGCACACAACATATGCTTTAGAGTGATGATGACTTGACTTCAGAATGAATGTAGACTCTAGACTGGAAAGGTCAACATCATGCTATGAATATTACATGTAACTGAAATTGATTTAATCTTGTACTGAATGGGTGCAGCTTACTGCTTCTCAAATCAAGGCTGAAATGGAGAAGACTTTGCGGTGGCTTGTCCCAATTGCAAATAATACCACCAAGTAATATAAGCTATCTTAATAGAATTCAATCATATTTTTTTTGCTTTTGTTTTGTGTGTTCCTAAATCTGAGAACTCAAATAATACAGGGCTCACCATGGTTTTGGTTGGGTTGGAGAGTGGGCAAATACAGGGTTGGTATCCAACTTCATCCAGTTTCAATATGTAAAATGGCTAAAACTATTGAGTTTTGATGCATCATGTTGTCTAATGCAGGTCAGATGTAAACTGCAAACCGACAGGCCAGATGGACCTGACCCGAATTGAGACACTGTACCATGCAGACAAAGACAAGACCGAAGCACATATCCTCGAGCTTGTTGCGTGGCTTCATCATCTTATTAGTCGATCTAAAGCTGCTAATGGCAAACGGTCTCCCATCAAATCTCCTGTTCGATCTCCCACACAAAGGGGCCATACAATCACATTGCCTCCAAACAAAGCCAGCAGCAATTCATCACCTCTCCTCACACAAGAAGATCAAGATATGCTAAGGGATGTCAAGTACAGGAAATTCATCCCTGGTATAAGCAAAAGCCAAGAGTTCGACGCTAATTCCAGACACAGCAAGCAAAGCAGGTTGAGCAAAAGTAATAGTCACTCACCAAGCAGTGGCAACATGAAAGAGTTGCTATCAATCAGGAGGATGCTTCCTGTCATCGACTTTGAGATTGATAGGACAAAAGCTATGGACGTGATTGATAGAGTTGATAATCTAAAAAGCACAGTAAGGACTCAAAATTAATTGGTGCCAAAACTGAAAGTCGCGCTGTGAATTGCGATCTTGAAAATACTGGTTGCCTGAAGAATACAAGAAATCTGCTGGAATTGACGTGTGCGTGCAACCAAAGGCGTGTCATTGTCTTTTTGAGACGAACTGGCCGTTGGGTACCAATTTGAGTGTCACCAGGAAGAGATGAGATGAACGAACATATTCTGATGGCTTAGCTATGTATAATATGATCGAGTGAAAAAGGGAAAAAGGAGAGATCTGTTGGAAAAAGAAATTCGTTGTGTTTGTTAGCTCTTGTACAAGAAATGCAAGTTTTGAAGAAGGAAAAAAAAGGAGAGAGGGATATCGAAATAACAAAAAGCCTCAACGTGTTTCCCAAATGCAACAATCGACATGCATTGCAACATTTGGTGTTTTAGGGCGTATTAAGGGCATGTGTTTTTTCTACGGTTTTTAGCCTTATCAAGTTCTAGTGTGGCAACAAACTAAACATGCTGTAGATATCTCTAAGGTACCAAGGTTTGGTTACTTCAGAAGTAACCATATCTAACAACAACAAAATAAATTAGCGCGCTAGTACACCTCTATCTTGAAAGAGCTAGTGACAAAACTTGACATTACAGAGTTGAAACTTACATTACGGGGTTGGCTACGGTTGATTTTGGCATCAAACCAAACATGAACCTTAATTTTTTTTGAAAGGACAAATAATGTAAAGTTAGTAAACTAATAATAAAAAACACACTACTACATCATTAAATTCATACGTCAAAGTGTTTTTCACATAATATTACGTAATTTACAGATATTATTAATAAGGAATGTCTATATTTTAGGCGACTGAAAATTTCAAAAATTTTAGTCACTTTTCTCATCCCTCGTGCTATAGGTGTCCTGTGGTGCGTCAGGCTTCTCTTGTTGTTGGCGGCCTTTTATAGTCATGTTAGTTCACTGAGAGCTTGAGGCACTATGATCTTTGTCCTAAATGGCATATGTAAAGTCAGCTTCACCTGCAATTTCAATAAGAAAAAAAGTATGCATGAAGCACCATAGGGCAAATGTAGAACTAATGTCAACTGCTACGTACCAGTGAATTTAACCAGACTGTGATCTTGTGACTATGTTGTTTGATCTCTAGAAGACACTAAATTCCACCCCCTCCACCCCCTTTCTCGTTTTTCCGTTCCCACTCCTCACCTTCCCGTTCCCCTCTTTCCCCGTTTATCTTTTTTTCGTTTCCACCCCCACCATCCCTTCCCCTTTCTCATCCGGAGTGGCACTTGCTTGTGTTTGGGGGAGTCAATGGTGGTTGGAGGATGCAAGGCCCTGCTCCTCCAGAGTGGCACCAGTGGCGTGAAGGTGGATGGGCGAGGCAGCCTCCAGATTTGGTTCCTTTTGGAACTGTCGCCGCCACCGCCTCCAGATCTCCATCACTGTCACCGCCTCTAGATCTCCATTGCCGCCACCTCGGAGGGCACTACCTCTCCCTAGCCTAGCTGGCATCCACACACCAGCCGACACTAGAGACGGAGACGACGGCTAGGCCTGCTCCAGATTTGGCCTATGACGCAGTTGCTGCCTATATTCTTCGCTAGACACCACGCCGATCTTAGTCCCTGCTGTCGTTGCCAACCTCGTCTGACCACGCCACTGCTGCTGGCGGTCCTTTACCGCCACCACCTGAGCCTTACCAATGAACATCGCTTGAGATACGGTGGTCGCTCCCATTCAATTAATCCAGGAAAATAGGATTGTGGTGGATGGAAATGGGGTGAGTGGTTGATTGGTTGCTTTGTTATTGCACGTATCTATTTATATAAACCGATAGACTAGATAGGTGTAAAAGAATTACTGCAATCGAGAAGAAGGGGTGGAGGTGGGTGGGATCTATGTGAGGCGTGCTACGGAGCTTAAATAGCACATAGCATGCTCTATAGTAATTCTCAAAATTTTTTGACTTTTTTAAAAAACTAAATTGGGATGAAATTCAGTCAAATCCTAGCATCGGTTAACCCAACCATACTCTTACGATAGGTGGGTAGCCGGCTGTACAGCAAACCTGGTTCTAGAGCAAAATTTACCAAAAATAGCAATTAAATTAAAAAATATTCAAACTTAGATAAAATAAAATAAAACTATATATAACAACAAAATACAGTTAAAATAAACTAAAATTATGCATTTATCACTACAATTTTGACCTTAGAATGTGCACTTTCATGCGACTGAAAATTAACAAATTTTAGGCGCCTCAAATCTTGCAGTACCTTATTAGTAACATATTTTATAAGCAAAATCGGTCGTCAAAATTTAATACTTTGCTTATAAAAGTAAAACAATGTCCTGAAATAAAATAAAATACGTCCTGAAAAAGAAATCAGATGCGTATTTTTTATCCCGTCCCGTCCCGGCTCCGACCGATCGATGGCGATGCAACCTCCGGAACCGTCTGGTACCATCCACTGACTCCGAGGGCGTTCGTCCGGGAAATCGCGATTCACGAACTCACCAAACCAAGCTTGCGATCGGTGGCGGCGCCGAGAGCTGGCTCCGGCGGCGAGGGATACGGCGGCGATGGATGCGTCGAGCGAGCTGCAGTGCGTGGGGAGGCTGGAGGTTGCGGCGCCGCCGCCGGCGCGCTACCTCCGCGTGGGCTCCCTCCCCGTCCCCACCGACTCCTTCGCCTCGCTCCCCGCCCTCCTCCCATCCGCATCCCCGTGAGCTCTCTCTCTCCCCCTTACATTCACTTCGGAGTGCGGTTAATGATGTGACGAGTGTCCAGGCGTCCACTTATGCTTGTGTGATTTGTTAGAGTTCTGGTGTAGTTGTTCCTGATCGAGCCCCAGGGTTTAAGAGTTTGGGTTTTTTTCTAGGATTTTAACGGTTGGGTGTGGGGAATATGAGCTAGAATGCTATTGGAGCAAACGCTCCTGTGTGGTGAAATTAGAATTGTTTGTGATTGTGATTCGTTGGGGGTGGGTAAGGAGAGGGAAGTGGGGTTTAGCTGAGATTTGGAGGCAAGGATTCAGTCTCTTCTTCAATTCGTTAGCTGGTATGAGAGATTGTTGATGGATTGATTATGGGGAAATGAATGACAGGTAGTTATGCTGCTGTTAGCGAAAATTGGCATCTGAATTCAGTAGCTACAAATCATAGCCAAGCAGAATAGAGATATTTCTATAGCAACCTCTAATGCTGATGGATATTAAAATACTACTTGCCATATTTTGGTTTTTCTTCCGAAATAACGGCTAACGCATGTACTATTTAATTCTAATCATTTTGAGGTTGTAGTGTATAAGAAAACATAATTCTTATTAAATGGGATTTGATGAGTCTGCTGATGCTTGATTAAGGAGAACTGATGTTTTGAATTTTTTTTGTTCACTTGTCACAAATAATATAGGACTGGAGCTCCAAGGTATCAAATGCTGCCATTGGAGACTGATCTCAACACACTCCCGATGATAACAAATCTCCCAGAAAAGGTTTTCCCGGCGGATGCAAAGAGTACTGAAGGTGATCTCTTCTTGAGGCTTGATCATTATGATTTGATTCACAAAAAGAATGCCGGTCTTCTTAATAGCTTGCACTATATCGACTACATAGATAATATTACTTGTAGGTGCAACTAAATTTTACCATACATGCCACTCTTACTACCAGGACGCCTACTGTATCCAAACTTTCATGGTTTCATCTTGTATGTGTTGATTATATTGGTATTTTAAATGCTATTTGAGGAAACTTATATGAGAAGACATGGTAAATTTATATTCCAGAATATTTTTCTCAGCTGCAATAGAAGACTTCGCATCTCCTGATGCATATATTAACATTTACGAATGGGTACATGCTTGTTGCTCTATTTTAGAAGCCAGATAAAGCTAAGAGAATGGAAATACAAGATTTTGGGTTTTTATTTTAACGTCATGCATGCGCTTCAGCAGCAAGATCACAAGTGCCTATAAGCCTGTTTGAGCTATGTAGTAGTACCATTTGGTTATATCGCTGAGCATGGCCAATTTATTTCTTATTGTTATATCTTCGTTCCTATTCTTCAGGATCACGATATGGAAGTGGATTTGTCAACCAAAACTTATCAAGGAAGTGCGAAGCACTGGCTGTGTCAGGCCTAGCTGAATATGGTGATGAAATAGATGTGATTGCTCCAACTGATATCCTGAAGCAGATTTTCAAAATACCATACTCCAAGGCACAAGTATCTATTGCTGTTAACCGTATTGGAGATACGCTCATTCTAAACACAGGGTAAGTTGCCTGTTACATTATAGCAACCATGAGCGTTGTATTTGATACTAATACTACTACATTGTGTTGCAGGCCTGATGTTGATGAAGGTGAAAAGATTTTCAGGAGACAAAGCAACCACCCTAAAGGATCTGATCCTTCAATGTTTCTGAATTTTGCAATGCATTCAGTGAGAGCAGAAGCTTGTGATTGCCCGCCGAGTCATCAACCATCACAGGAGAAGCAAACAGCATCGGCTATCTTGCGTGGACCGTTTGGTCATAGGGAGGGTTCATTGGATTCGCCATCGTCGTCTAGCTTTAGCACTTCACCTTATCTGGACCAGAATATCAGTAAAAGTAGAAAAGCATCACATGGTACTCGTGAAAGCCTTTACTGGGGTGCAAGGGAAAATAAGCAGAAAGTTAAAGGATCTGACCCTGTTAAGAAAACCACTCATGTTGGTGACAAGCCCAGATGTGCCGTGCAAGAATCTGAGAAAAGTAAGAGAGTGGGAAACAATGGATTTCGGAAGGTTTGCTTTTGGCAGTTCCATAATTTCCATATGCTTTTGGGTAGCGACTTGCTTATATTTAGCAATGAGAAATATATTGCGGTCAGCTTACACTTGTGGGATATTTCGAGGCAGGTATGCTTTATTCTGCTGAATATGGCTTCACAATTTCTTTCTTTACTCTTCTGTTGACAAATGTGTTTCATAGGTTACTCCATTGAACTGGCTTGAAGCTTGGCTAGACAATATAATGGCAAGTGTGCCAGAATTGGCCATATGTTATCATCAGAACGGTGTTGTCCAAGGTTATGAGCTCTTGAAAAATGATGATATTTTTCTACTTAAGGGTGTGTCTGATGATGGTACACCTGCATTTCATCCACAAGTTGTCCAGCAAAATGGCCTTGCTGTCCTGAGGTTCCTTCAAGATAACTGTAAGCAAGACCCTGGTGCATATTGGGTATGGCTTCTAAGTTTATTCATTCTAGTTATCTTGTGTTAGAATTTAACCTTTAGTTTCTTATCTGCATGACTTGAATATATTTTACACATAACTCATCATTTTTTGCAATAATTTTATCATGCTAGTTTTTGTGCTTTATGCATTTATATAAAAGTTTTTTGCTTTCTCAGTTGTACAAGGGTGCTGAAGAGGATGTTATACAGCTGTTTGATCTGTCTATCATACCTCAAAATCATGCAGCTGGTGATCATAGATCTACATGTGGCCCTATGTCTTCTTTAATGAAGAAGGGGAGAAAGGAGTCGTTGTTCTCTTTGGGCACACTCCTCTACCGTGTTGCTCACAGGATGTCTTTATCAAAGGTACTAGGGAACTGTCTCTTTTTCTTTGCTACGTGCAGCTTTACTGATTATTAGTATTATATGCTTTACAGGTGCCTAGTAATAGAGCAAAATGTGCAAAGTTCTTCAAAAAATGTCTGGACTTTCTCAGCGAACAGGATCACCTGGTATTTTTATTTATCATGTCATTATTTGTCAGTTTACAGTTTTTTTTTGTCAGTAAGAAATCATCTCAAGATTTGTTCCGTGATCTTTTAGGTTGTCCGAGCGTATGCTCATGAACAGTTTGCAAGGCTCATCCTTAAGTGCTATGAGGAGTTGGAATTGACATCTGATTCGTTTCTGCTTGAATCTGAAGTTACTCTTACTGACTTGGATGAGTCTCTGGAGCTGAGCCTTGAGAATTTACCGTCAAAGCAAAATGAATTACTGACAGAGATTAGCAAGGATGAACCAGCAAACTTAGATGGTATGTTGGAATGTTCACAGTCAGGACCTTCTCAAGCGTCAAATAGTTTAGTGGAACCGGGTCATGTTGACATTAGTCCTGCATCTTCAGCTACAAAAGGAGATGTTACAGTGGATAGCTTGGTAATGTGTCAGTCTGGAACTTCTCAGATATCGAGAACAATTGCTGATGCAATATCCTCCAAGTTGGCAGCTATACACCATGTATCACAAGCCATCAAATCCCTTAGATGGAACCGACAGCTCCAGAATACACAAGATGATTGTGTTGATAATGCAGATACCGTCTGGGAGAAACCTGTTGACTTTTCTTTATGTCGATGTGGTGACATTGACTGTATTGAAGTTTGCGACATTAGAGAGTGGCTACCAAAATCGAAAATGGATCACAAATTATGGAAACTTGTTCTTTTGCTAGGTGAATCTTATCTGGCACTTGGAGAGGCATACAAGAATGATGGGCAGCTTCTTCGCACTCTTAAAGTTGTGGAATTGGCTTGTCTAGTTTACGGGTCTATGCCTAAAAATCTCGATGGTGAGCAATTCATCTCATCCATGTCCAATAGTTCGTTGAGTCTTGAAGATGGTGATCTAAAGGCAAATCTTGTATTGGATGAAGCAGGCTATTTCAAAAATGCTAAATGCTTCAATTATGATGTTTCTGCTGGGCAGTTGCCTCCAAATTATTTATTTTGGGTTAAGGCGTGGATGCTGGTAGGCGATGTCTATGCAGAATATCACAGATTGAGCAGTCAACAGGCACTGGTGTTGCCTGAACAAAAGCCTGATGGTGAACTTCGAATGTCAAATGAAGTTGCAATGGAGGTCAAACGCCTCAAGAGAAAACTGGGAAAGGATAAGCAGAATTGTGGCACATGTTCACTGATAAATTGTAGCTGCCAAAGTGATAGGGCAAATAGTGGCAGCAGTGCAAGCAGCAGTAGTTCTGAGGCCTCTACATTATATGGAAGAAAGAAAAACAAAAAATCATCTGGTAGGAACTTCCATTCACAGTCTAGAGAAACTAAAGAGAATCCGAGCACCCAGGACTCCATGGGAGATTCCAAAAACAAGCAGCAGAGTGGGAATGATGCTTGTCTTGAAAAAAAGTCTGCATCGAATGTTGATATTGATAGTAATAAGCACACCATGGAAAATCAATCAAGAAATAATAATGGGGTTCCTGATAAATCTAAAGAAGATGTTTCCAGTGTGAGTGGCGGTGGTATCTTTAAGTTCCTTGGAGGACCTAAACCAGGAGATATCGAATACAATTTGCATTCTTCTATTCATTGCTATGATGCAGCCAAGGGAGCCATATTTGCATTTCCAGTGCCCTCAGTGGAAAAATCCACCATTCTTAAGAAAAGAGGCTGGGCATTCAATGAACTGGGCCGCCATAGACTTGAAAGTAAAAATATGGGTAGTGCTGAAATTGCTTTTGCTGATGCTATTAGAGCATTTCAAGAGGTCGCTGACCACACGAATGTTATATTAATCAACTGTAACTTAGGTCATGGTAGAAGAGCTTTAGCAGAGGAAATGGTGTCAAGGATAGATGAATTTCAGAAGTATGATCTTCCTCAAGATGCATATATGCAATCCTTTAAGTCTGCTAAGTCAGAATATTTTCAGGCTATAAACTATTACACAGCAGCTAAGAGGCAACTGATGTATGCTGACAATGAGGTCAATAAAGTACTTTACAATGAGGTTTACACCCAGTATGCCCATACGCACCTGAGGCTTGGAATGCTTTTGGCAAGGGAAAGCTTCTTAACAGACAGTTATGAAGGTGGAATTGTTGATGAATCGTCTAATAGAACAGTTCTTGAGATTTCAGCAAGTGATGCTTTCAGGGAGGCTTTGTCTACATATGAATCCCTTGGTGAACATCGCAAGCAGGAAGCTGCTTTTGGTCACTTTCAGCTTGCCTGTTATCAGAGGGATTTGTGCTTAAGGTTCCTTGATTTGTTTGACAAGGAGGTCAAACAGAAGAATGAGGATAAATATCGTCAGAAAGCTAAGTGGTATGGTTCTTTAGCAGAGAAGAACTGGCAGAGGGCTTTAGAATTTTATGGTCCAAAGACACATGCTACCATGTTTTTAAACATCCTCATGGCACAATCTGCCCTTTCTGTTAACCTCTCTGATTCGTTCCATTCAAGTGCGGTATGTTCCTTGCTATCTTCTACAGTTCCAACTGCTCCTGTGCTATATTTTATTTCTGTTAACACTCTTTCTGGCATCCCGGGAGCACATAACCTGTTAATATTTGGTTAGAGCAGAGCAGTGCTGTATGCTGAGCATAATTTAGTAATTTATTATACTAGTTTTGTGTTAGTATTGTGGCTGTCATGGCAGAGTAGTTCTGCTGAGTAGTTGCATTTTGTTTTCGACAAAATAAGTGGTGGAAAAGGAAGGCATTTCTACTGGTACACAAATTGCAATGTGCCAATGCACTATGGTACTATACAGAGTCATCGTAATGACCAATCGTTAGAAATGTGCTGATTTGAGTTATGAGTTAGCATCCGGGCCTTTGCTGTTGCCGTGTTGTTGTGCTCCCATGTAGAGAATATCTTGATTGGGTATACCATATATATAATGTTCCGTTTTCGCTTTCATAAACATTTTGGGGTCTCTTGTTCAGACGCTTGATAACGCACTGGTGCACTTGCTGGACGGCCGCCATGTGGTCGAAGCAAAAGATGAGTATCCAAACGACTTGGATCTGGACATAAAGCCGAAATTCTGGAGCCAGTTGCAGAACCTGCTGAAGATCATGGTGGCGGCTACGCTGCCGGGCGGCAGCACAGGCAGGCCAGCAGCTTCTGTCGGTCAGGCCAACACCAGCAACAGCAGAGGAGATTCCGCCAAACTAAAAGAGATGTATCGCCTGTCGCTCAAATCAACCTCTCTGGGACAGCTGCACGCGTTGCACAAGATTTGGGGCTCGTAACACATCTCTGTTAGTCTGTTGTACAATCCCAGACATCTTACTCTACAAAACGATTGATGCACATGTATATTACGTCTTCAGCATCTTTGAGCTTGTAACTATGCCGTCGTTTATGTTTTTCCATTTATTCCATGCTAAGTTGTGATGGTAGACTGTTATCAGGTAAATAGCTGTGGAATGTATTGTAACTTACAGATGCCATCGGCTTGTATTGTAACTTTACAATGTAGTACTAGGATTGTACTGCTGCCTTTGAAACGAAATGCTCGTTTTCTTCAGAATGTACCCCACCCATGTTCCCCATAGAGCCCGACAAGCAGAGAAAAGGTTATCATGATGCTTCAAAAGACATAACCATCAGACAGGAGAGAGTGCACGCAACGGAGCATGTAGGCTTGTGCTGAACAAAGCTTGCTAGTATTAGATGCTTGTGGTAAAAGCAAAAAGCACTGAAGCAACGATAGGAAAACACAAAGGTTAGTGTTACAAAGGGAAAGAAGCGTTACAGCTTGCTTGTTTCAATGCCTGAGCCTCAACTGAACTAGAGGCCATGACCGAATATACACAATGGACTATACAAGACAACCTCAAATACATCAACTTACATTCCGGACCCTACAAGGGTGAACAAAGTGGCACACCAATGATAGCGAGCCTTATACTTTGCCTTCAGTTGAAATGAAAAAAGAGTAACAAAACTACATTCCTGGCAAACTTTGTACAATATCTTCACGTAGCTGTCAGGCTAGGGGGCTAAGTTTGTTCAGAAGTAATTGTATGGCCATTTAGCTTGGTCGAGTATGTGCGCAAATGGTACATGGTCCAGCAACATGTCTACAAAAATTTCACAGTTGCTTTGATCTTGGTGGCAAGATGGTCTTGAGGGGATTATGGATGACAGTCTTAGCGACCATAACAATCTCCGCAAGGACAAAAGAAGCAGGGCATCAAATGCAAGCATCCTGGAAGATCTCTAGACAAAGTAGTCTTGACGCACGACAGTAATAATGTCACAGGGAAGTGAGTCATCCTCTTTTTGTTTACCTATATCTCCGTTTCCTTGGATGTGCCAGTATATCTTTGGAGGAAGAGGTGCATACAGGTCTGCAGTGATATAGAGAAGCAAACGGTTAGTACTTGACGATATCTGTGACACTAATGCTGTACCAAAACTTCACAATGATCTACCTGCCGATATAGTTTGATCAGGTTCTCTAGTAGAGTGTAGCACAACAGTACCAGCAAGAACTGTTAGAAATCCACAAATCTCAGATGCAATTTTGCTCGCACTTTGTCCAGACCAGTCCTGAGTAACAACGAAACAGAAGTTAACCTTAACCAACCAATCAACACAGGACTGAGCATAGTGTGCACATATGTTCTAAAAAAATTCTCACCTTGAACATTATTGCACTTGCTAAAATAGTGAGGGTTGTGAACATGGCATAATAGATGGGTGAGACAACTGCTGTGTTGAAAGTATCCAACGCCTGAAAATTTCAAAGGAAACACAACATCAAAATTGGATTAGCTGCTAATTATGTGCAACTTCTGGACTTCTTCTTGGGGAATGCACAAAAGATTTGCACATTATTGCATTAAGATAAAAAGGAGAAATTCAAAACAAACGTCTTGAATTATTTACTGTTAGCTGAAGCACTCAAGTAGTCAAGTGATGCCATGACCAATCTAGCAGAATGGGATCATGGAGACTAACATACGTTTTCTCTATGAGCCTCTAGTCTCTATTGTGTTAAGGAGGTGTTGTTGCATTAAACTGGCAGGTCAGCACCTTATCATGCATCCTGATCAAGAATAGTGTACCTTGTTTAGGTAAATTAACTGGATAACTATGCATGTTACTGAAATCACTGCAAACAGCCACGTCTGAAAGTAGCCAGCCTGGTTTATGCCCTCAATTGTAAGCTTAATGGCAATGCCCACAGCCTTAATGCTCATTACCTGAGGAAACAACAGGCACGCAAAAGTCATATTAGCGACAAAATAACAAGTCACCATAAGCATAAAATCATTGCAAAACATTTACCGTCAGTGATCCAATCACCGAGCAAATTCCAACATATACCATTATGTTCATCTGCCCATAGCGTGGAGCACAATATATCATCAGGAACAGTGACACAGCAACTGCAATGGCAGCATAGCAAAGGAAGTCTGCAGCAATATTACAGGACATTTGTGAAACACAAGTCAATTCATGGCAAGTAGCTAAAGGAGAAAGCATGGGGACTTACCAGGTTGTATCGCCAAGTGCCAAATCTCATCCACTGAGCTTGGGGTCCTCTCTTGGGGAGCATGGAGGATGATCACCGTCGACCCAACAATACAGAGAACACAGCCCAGCACACCCACCCGCTGTAACTTCTCATTCAGTGTGAAATGTGCTAGAACAGCACTACCCCCAACAAACCACCAGAAGCATACACGTGCACACATCACTAGTTCAGTACAAACCCATAGAATGGAACAAAGAATTACGAACGCTGCACACGCCAACTAAAACATCCACCATCCTACCTGACAATTATGCTTAGTGCGCCTAGCGGCGTGACGAGGACTGCTGGTGCAAACATGTAAGCAATGAAGTTGGCAATCTCCCCAACAAGCACTGACATGGTCCATTTTGACAAACTATTCAAAACTAATTCCACATGATTGTGAAGAAATGAGTGCAAGATAATCGTGAAATTTTACTTACTTGTGACCATCCCGACCCACCAGAGCGGCTCCAGGAGGTACCCATATCCTCCGACACCTGAAATTTTGAACAAGACAACGAAGGTCACGACGCGTGTGACATGAAATCGACCTGATTGGGCATAAAGGAGCTTCTTTCTCGCAGTCGCAGCCCACATCGTAGTACTTGGTTCGAATTAGCATCCAACAACCAGAAAGACCAAGCATAGTTGCGACGAGAAGAACGAAATGGACCTGCTCGGGAGCCCGCGGCGCCGGCGCGGCGGAGGCCCTTCTTCTTGACGATGAAGCTGACGCCGATGAAGGCAGAGGAGGCGACGGCGAGGAGCGAGCCCTTGAGGTTGGCGGCGAACAGGTCCCCGCCGCCGCCGGTGGCGTCGTCCGTCGCGTCGGGGGTCATGGGCGGCGTGCAGCGGCGGCGCGTGGCCGGCGCATCTGAAGCGAAGCCTTCGTTAGGGTTACGCTCCGATTTGGATTCCGAAGTGGTGCGCTTTGACCGGCGTCGTGCACGATGTGGCCGGAGCGGAGCGGAGGAGAGGGAAGAAAAGAAATGGAAGAAAGTGTCCGTAGCAGGAGCACGGAAGGATTTAGAAATTTAGATTATTAGTGGCTATTTTATTCTTTCGCTTTTCAAACAAGAAAAAAAATTCGTTCTTTCTTTCCCGTCTTATTGTTTTCTTTTCTTTTTGTTTTTTTTAACAACGTCTTTATTTTTTTCAGAAGACTTTCTTCGCTGTCGCTGCATGTCTCACGTTTGCTTTGGCATCGCTTTGAACGCACTGATGTGTACACTGGCATGAAGTGTCGTGCTCGACTTGAAGTCTAGGGGCTTAGGTGGGAAGGCATCAGGCATGGTGAAAATATCAAATGGTGAGAAAACGGCCTGCCTGATTGCTGATTCCTCCCGCGTCTAATGGCCGGCCGGTTAACCTGGCACGAGAGGAGGCAAGAGTAACATGTGCCTTCCCATAGGCGCCAGCCTGCTGCGACGCGCGGGTCACCGTCTGCTCTAGTAGGAATGGTCTTAATAGCTCCTTCTTTTAATAAATATAGCTCCCTTCATTTCTTAATTACTTTTAAATTTTAACTACTCGTCTTTTTTTCTAATATTTATAAACACTAAAAATAATGACATGTTATTAAAGTGGAATATGACCTAAATATAAAAATCAAACTTTTGTTCACTTAAGTCTAATAATTAAAGAGCAATTAATGGTCAAAGTTTAAACAAGAAAGTTAAAATTATCAATTATTAAAAAACGGAGAGGGTACAAAAATGATTTTTATCTCTAAACTTTCCATACTGCCTTTGGGTATCCTACACAATCAATCCGTGCACCCCACACCTCACCCATTTTAATAAAAAAATATTTTAGACTTTTCACCTTAATCCTTAGTTTCCTCAAATATTTTAAAGGTAGATACATTTTAAAACAGAGTGAGTGAAGAATAAACTCGCCACGTGGCCACGGCAGGCCGGCAGTCTACTCAGCGTGAGTGTGCCGAATCGCCAATCAAGCAGGCTGCAGGGTTGCAGGGTTGGTTGCCTCCCTTTTCCAAGCCGAAACGCACGCTCCGTGGTTCCGTTCGTCCGTGCCCACTTTGTGTGTGTTGGTTTGGGCCATGGATGAAAATTGTCGAAAAGAATACTTAAATCTTCTCAGAAACGGAATCGGAACAGTAGAGCCAAAAACGATAACGGTACCAGTACTATCGAAACATCAAAAACGGAATTATCGAAATAAAGCCTAAAAAACTCAAGTATCATATGGACAAGCAAATCATAGTCATGTATTATAAACACATAAGAGTTAAGGTTAAGCTTTTTATATACTAATAGGTTGTTGGTATTATATACTAATTTTATCGAAAATTTCACATGAAAACGGTATACTACTAAAATAGTAAAAAAATCTATACTATTTTTGCTTCATTTCTAAATAATACAAAATCGAAATAAAACGATCGGTACAAAATAATAGCCGTTACATTCCGGAATTTCTATACTGTTTTAGGCACAGTTTGTACAAACTACAGCTAGCTTATGCTTCTTTCTCTTTTGACGTAAGCATACATTTCAAACTATTAAACGATATATTTTTTATAAATATATATATATATATATAAGTTTCTTTAAAAAATTAAATAAATTTATTTTCAAATTTATAATAATTAATATTTAATTAATCATACATTAAAGATCGTCTTGTTTTACATGCACTATCTCCTTTTCAAAAATATAACGTTTAAATCGGCTTGAGCTTATTAACTCTTACCTCCATTCCAACTCCCTCAAACCGATTCAAACGTTGTCTATCGTCTTTCTGCCGGTCGGTACCGGTCGGGCAATGGCAATGCAACGTCGAGGGTAGGGTTGGCTTCCGGTTTCCCGCCGGCGCTTCCGTTTCTTTTTTGCGGCCATGAGAGTGCGAGAAGTCTTGGTTGGTTTTTGTCCACATGTGCCAACTGACAACCGCCCAGGCGGCTCTTGCCAGTTGCCACTACGTAACGTACCGAGACGTTGATACGGCGGGACAAGTAGAGTTTTCGAACTGTCCTGTACTTCTCAATTTTTTTGGCAGCGCGTACGCTAACGAAGGACGTGGGTATGAGTTACCCACAATTTTTGTCTTCACTTCTAGTAGTAGTACCTACTACAGATGAAGTTCGTGCTTATGAAGCAAACAGTGGTGTAGTATATGGCGGACTATGTACATCCGTGGAATTAACTAGCTTTCTTCAGCCTTCTTCCACCTTAAGCTTTCAAGGTCGATCCTGAACGGTGGCGCGCATACGCAAGTCCCAGCAAAAGCTCCGATGTAACTTATGTCATAACATTTGTGGTCATCAGCCGCGCAAACGGCCAGGAAAGATCCGCCTGTGGGAAATTCTGGGCCGTCTAATTCATTCTGATAGGATAAAACGGCCCAAGCTATCTGGGAACTAGTATCAGTTTATCACGGTTCTGGCCCAAAGACAAACTATTGCTACGTTCCTTTAAAAAAAAATTTATTTTTAGCCATCTCACCGATACACATATAAAGCTAAAAGACCTGGGATAGGTTCGAATATGTGAAATGACTTAAAATTTTAGCGACACGTAAAATGAGATAAGTTATTAGCATAGGATTAATTGAGTATTAATTATTTTAAATTTAAAAAATAAATTAATATGATTTTTTAAAAAAATTTATATAGAAAATTTTTAAAAAATATATCATTTAACAGTACGAGAACCGTGTGCTGGACGAGGAACTTGTGCATATGGGCGGACGAGAGAGTGCCACGATTATCCTTCTTAGAGAGGCCGACCGTAGACGACACGACCTTGTGTGAATCTTATCCGAGTAAACGAAACGACGGAGCAACACCAAGCATCGCACTCGATTCCTGGCTCACGTACGCAGCACGCTGCCCGCCACGGCTTCTCGCTGCAGCAGTGTTGCACGCACGGCCCCGAGCCGCGACGCGAACGAGCGCCTCCTCCTCTCGTCTCGTATGGACAAAATCACAGAAACACCAAAAGCGAACAGGGAGAAGAAAAAGGGATACCGCCGCAGCGCGGATCAGACGCGGGCTGACCACCACCCGCCGCAAGGAGTGGCCGTGGCGAGCGAGACGGACGCCGCCGCGGCACGGATTCCGCGACGCGGACTCGTCCCGTTGGACGTTTGCTTCCTTTGCGCACCACAACGCTCCTAGAATTCTCCGTCGCGGACGTTTGACGCGAGTCATATAATTGATGTCCGTGGAGACGCACATAACAGTACCGTTATTCTCATGTATGTAATATTTTATTAAACTTTAAATAATTTGTTCTCTTAAACTATTCGTTGTATTTAAATCTTTAAAAAAATCTTAGTTGATTATGTTTTAATAAAAGAAAAATGTATGTTTTAACCATTACAATTCGATGTTTCATATGCGAGAGTAAAAATATTTCAAGGTGTATTTTGCTATGTTTTATATTTTAACAAACTAAGAGAAACATCTAAAATATTTTTTACTGAATGTTAAAACATACGAAAATTTTCTATTAAAATATTTATCATCAAGTAATTAAATATTTTCATATATATAATAAAATATGGTTCGATAACGTCCGGACCACAGTCTCAACCGCAACGCTCGCCTCAAGCGAGCGTATCGGCGGATGTCGCGGCGCCGTGTTGACCTGACCACCCTCCGGAGCGGACGGTGCGAGCAGAATGCTCTGCTCGGATGAGGAGAACAACTTTAGATTCGACGTTGACAGGTGTTCGCACGAAACGATCCAGCCACCAACAGCGGAGGAACATGATGCTTGGGGTCAAGGATATAACTTAATGCAAATGTAAACTCGTTACTCGCATCAGTCGGTGAGAATTTTGAGTGCTACGGGTACGTTCGAATCTGGAAAATGGCTTACATTTTTTGCGTTACGCAATCGGGATCATCAGGCTGTTCTACGTGACGTGGGACGTGTGGCCCGTATCCCACTTGACCCTGACCGCGACGCGAGAAGCCCCGAACCAAGTTGTGATCGGTGGTAGGGCCGAGCCTTCTTTATACGTGAAAGGACCACGGTCCATGACCCACATCGTTCTGCTGGCCCATCCTCTAGCGGCCAGGTCGGCTCAGTGGTTGGCCCCCTGTTCTCGAGCCACCCCAAACAGTACAAACTAATCCTGAATTCCTCATCCATAATTGGCACATAAGAAGGCGAACGTGCCTATATTATTTGTTGTAGAACAGCTACATCGATGGATCATCTAGATTCACTTTTTTTTCTTCTGTAACAGATGAAACGTCGAGAAGATGTAGAACACCATATTTCTTCCCACACAATCACACCATAAAAAAAACAATGAACAAAGGAGATACAGAAATAGAGATGTTGCTCTCTCTTTATTAATCAATGATTAATGTGTATAATGAATATAGGTAGAGGAGGCTAGAGATAAGAATCATAAATTTATCTCTAACTAATTTGGATTGGTCCATAAGAAAAAATTATATCTCCTAAAGAGATAAGGATTCGTAATATTGTTGACTTTCTAGTTTGAGGGTGGGCAAAGCGCAAGGATTCTTTGGAATGGATGATTTTGAAAATACGAAAATAAGAAAATAAAACACATGACTATAATATTATGTACTTTTATTATCAAATTTCATTGGAATCTAAAACATGTGGATATGAGATATGTATTGATGCTGTTGTGGTGGTCTTTATCTCTTCGATCATCCGCATAGCTCGGGACTCCACCTTGTCGCCGGCCCATCCCTCTTCTCCAAGCCACACGAGAGCCAAGGCTGCCTCTGCTTCCCTCTAGAGCCGCGTCCAGCTGGCTTTCTCAAACCGCAGCCAAGAGAGATCCACGGAGGTGGGCTGAGCCTGCGGCCTCCTAGATCTGCACCACCAGAGCCACCTCTGAACTCACCTTCACGTGGCCCCACTCTCAATCTTGTGTCTAGTGGTGGTAATGGATTTAAACTTTTAGCCTATAAAATTTAAGAGGTGAGTCAAAAAGGGGTGGACTAAAATTCTATAGGTTTTATAGCTAAAAATATATAAAAGCTGAGTTGGGTGGTGAAAGCGCAAGTGAGTCGTGGCCCATTACCAGTCCTACTTGCGTCACTCGTCTGGACCTCTGCTCCATGTTCAGTACAGTGAGGCTTTTTGGGAGGAGAACCTCGTTCGTTTCACATTTTAGAGTCTAGTTCTTTCATAGGGCCAAAATGGTCTTTTCATATGGTCTGACGGAGTTGAAACAACATAATCTTGATGGCAATATCATTTCTTAGACAAATTGACTTGTATAATGACATTTATTAGAATTGGTGTTCACGATGGCAGAATATAGAATCAGACGCTTGTGGATGATATTTGTTAGAATTTCTAAAAAAAAGATTTAAGCTGGCTAATTAGTTTCCTATGGAATTGGGCATAGAACTAATCCACCGGGATTTGATGGACTCAGATTCTTTGTTCCAAACGGCATGTATAGGAATTTTTCTAGGACTGTAGTACTCTGTTTTTCTTGTAAAAAGCCTATAATCCAAAGAAGCCATAAAATTGTGATTTTTACAGAAATTTAAACTGATTCTCATAAAAGGGGTAAAATTGGCAGTTAGATGGATGGCCCATCGGCTGGCACCATTCTTTTTAACTTATGCTACCGGCTTATCATAGCCACGTTTTTTAAATTGTTAAACGATTTATTTTTTAAAATCTTTTTATGTAGAAGTTTCTTTTAAAAATTAAATAAATTTATTTTTTAAGTTTATAATAGTTAATACTTAATTAATTATACACTGATGATCTATCTCGTTTTACGTACGGTTATTAAGCTCGGAGTATAAGCTATGCCGAATGGCTGAAGTAAACAACAGACCGTGTCAACAAGTAAAAGTCAGTTACAGTCTTCTAGCTCGGCGGCTGTTCAGAATGTAAAGTGTACCAGGAATTCTTAGGCAAAACAGACTTGCAAGTCAAAAGGTGCAATGATTGTAAAGATGTAGGATATGTCAGTTGCAAACTTGCAATAAGCAATTGAGTGGAGAGCATTTTGCAGAGGCACTAATCTATCGTTGAAATCCTCCTTTTTCACATTGTACTTGTGTCTAATCTATCTCTTTTACGAATAGCATGGTCATCCTTTTTTCCCCTTGCAAATAACATACCTAGTAATAGTTTGCAAGAGAGGGGTACGTGCGTCATGGCTGTCTAAATTCAAGCCTTCTTGATACCAATGTGAAAATTGTGGCCCATAAGTTGCATCGTGTACTTGTCATCAAGGTTCACACTACCAATGTGAAAATCCATGTTAATTTTTTAAAGGATATTGGGGGTAACTCAAACCTCATTTGGGAATGGGTCCCCCAAGACAGAGATCTGGAGGTATTCTTGTTGGGATTAATGATGAAAAATTACAGATCAAAAGAGTGAAAAAGGTGGATTTTTAATAAGACTCTGTCTGATTGACGGGTCTGACAATTTTGAATGGGATTTACTTACGGGCTGTTTGTTTCAGCTTCTTCTCTTATTTTTCGTGCGCATCTTTTCCAAAACGATAAACGGTGTATTTTTTATAAAAATTTTCTATATGAAAGTATCTTAAAAAGCAAATAGATCTATTTTTTAAGTTTTTAATAGTAAATACTTAATTAATCATGCACTAGTGATATTTCTTGTTTTGTGTGCAGCTTATAAGCCAGAAAAATAAACACTTAAAAACACCACCTTAGTCCATGGAGCATCTCAAAATTGTCACAAGGAAGATTTCCTGAAAGAACTTGTATATGATGTCAATCCCAACAAAAAACAATGCTATTTTTTTGGGGGGGAGGGGGGGCTTCCATATCATTAATGCCATCATAGACTTAGTTCTGGGAGGGAGGAAATATACATGGTGGAATAAGCAAAAAAATCCCACATATGAAAAACTTGACATATTTTTTATCAATTATGATTGGAAAAGAAAATACCCCCTTGTTTCTGTTAGATGTTTAGAAAGGTCTCCATCTGATCACACCCCTCTTTTGGTGGATAGTGGAACTCATTCAAAGCCTCATTTTTTTTTTCAAATTTGAATTATGTTGGTTCCTTATGGAAGATTTAAGAGGAAGGGTTGAATCTGTTTGGGTTCAAATGTGGGGTCTGGTAACAGGATTGACAAATGGCAAAGAAAAATGAAACTTCTAAGAAAAAAAATTAAAAGTATGGAATCTTAATTGTGAAGGAATTTATAGAAAAGAAAAAAGTTAGCCTTACAGAAAATACATGAGACTGACAAAAAAAAAGGAGAATCACATGGTTTATCTTTTCTTGATCTGGAAGAAAGGAAAACATGGGAAGAGAAATTGAAAATTCTGATGAGAAAAGAAAGAATTAAATGGTTCCAAATGAGAAAAGAGAGAGATTTGCTTGAGGGAGATAATAACACAAAGTATTACCATGTAAAAGCAAATGGGAGGAGAAGGGAAAACCTAATTCACTTCTTGGAACAGGAAGATGGGGAGGAAAAGAAAGAATTAAATGGTTCCAAAGGAGCAAAGAGAGAGATTTGCTTGAGGGAGATAATAACACAAAGTATTACCATGTAAAAGCAAATGGGAGGAGAAGGGAAAACCTAATTCACTTCTTAGAACACGAAGATGGGGAGAAAAAAGGACAACAACAATTGTTATCATACATTACTAATTTTTATAAAGAATTGTTTGGTCATTCTGAAAACAATAATATAACTCTGCATATGGAAGGAATGATTCAGTTAAATAAACAAGATAAAGAGTAGTTAATACAACCTTTTACTGAAGAGGAGGTTAAAAAAGTTGTTTTTGGGATGGAAAATAATAAAGCGTCCTATCCTGATGGGATGCCTGCAGAATTCTACAAGTATTTCTAGGATTTGATTAAAGAAGATTTAATGAACTTTTTGAGTGATTTTCATAATGGGGATGCAGACATAGAAAGACTAAATTATGGTTATTTCTTTGATATCTAAAACAAGTGATGCTAGACAAATCCAGAAATATAGACCCATTTGCTTGCTCAAAGTGAGTTTTAATATTGTGACAAAGGTAACAATGATGAGAATCATTGGAGTGATGGAGTATTTGATTTCAAGAAATCAGACTAATTTCCTCAAAAATAGATATATAATGGAGGGGTAGTCATTTTGCATGAAATCTTAAACTCTATCCATCATAAGAAACATGATGGTATACTTTTGAAAATTGATTTTGAAAAAACATATGATAAAGTGAATTGGTCTTTTGTGTACAAAATGCTTAACGCCAAAGGCTTCTCTAGTAAATGGTGTGATTGGGTTATGAGAGTAGTGAGGGGGGGTAATGTGGCTATCAAGGTCAATGACCAGATAGGACCTTATTTCAATAGACACAAAGGACTAAGACAGGGTGATCCACTGTCTCTACTTCTGTTTGACTTGGTTGCAGAGGCCTTGACAACAATGCTACAAAGAGCTAAACAGGCTGGTCTGATAGAAGGATTAGGAGAGGAGTATATGGAAAATGGCATATCCATTCTTCAATATGCTGATGATATCATTTTCCTTTTCAAGGAAATTTGGAATATGCCAGAAATTTAAAATATTTTTTTGTGTTTGTTTGAATAAATGGTTGGATTGAAAATAAACTTCCATAAAAGTGAGATGTTTTGCCTAGGAAAGGCCAAAGAAAAACAAGAGATTTATAGCAAGATGTTCACCTGTAACATTGGCACTTTGCTTATGAAATATTTAGGCATATCCATAGATGAAAAAAGCATACTGAATAAAGAATGGAAGTTTGTGGAGAATAAGCTAGAACATAGGCTAAGCTGATGGCAGGGGAAATTGCAATTAATAGGAGGGAGGTTGATCTTGGTTAACTCAAGCCTAAGTAATATTCCTTTGTATATGCTCTCTTTTTACACTATGCCAGTTGGTGTTAGGAAAATGTAATGCCCGTGTTTTTCCTTTGTTTTAAAATTATTTTAATAAAAATCTAATTACAGAAATTTGGCTCTTAATTGGATTTGGGATTAATTGTAACATACCAGAATTTCGACTTTCGAAATTCTAACCAAAACCAATTAACAAAAAGACCTCGAGAGTAAAATCCTATAGTTTCCAAACTAGGGAGCAACGATAAGAGGTTTGGACTAAGATAAAATATCTTAGGAGTGCATAAAGATTTTAAGAGTTAACTCACAAGAAACAGAAAACGTAATATGACTAACTATGTATAGATAAAAGTTTGATATAAAAATATGGAGATAAATAACGCAATTACCATTTCTTGTGCATACCTTTTTCTGGATTGTTTTTGGATCTTATATTGCACTTTCATAATAGGATGCATATATATTTGTATAACCTAAATAATTTCTAAGGAGAATAGGTCTAACGTAAAATCATAGAAAAATTCCTGTAACCACTATCCCACAAAATTAATCCACTGTAAATTTTCTATAACCTTATCACTTCAATTGGTACTTCAATAAAATCTCTCAAATCAGCTAGACTAGGAAGCTAGCTAAAGATGAATAGGTATACTTCTAAAATTCACCAAATGAAATGAAGAATAATTGGACAGAGCTCTTTTCCAAAGTGTGTGCCAACAAGAACCCTACCACCAGTAATTTTGGTTTAATTTATCTCCCAAAGAAAACACATCAAATGATAAGATCAAGGCACTGGAGAAATAAATGAAACTTCAGAAAAACTGGATCCACAACCCTATTTTGCGAATCCACCAAAAATAAACCAGATCACTTCTAGCAACAAAATTTGGTCAGCAAGTTAATCACATTCTTCTCTATCTCCAGTAATTGTTACCAAATTTTATGAATTCAATAAGTGTCTCAAATAAATACTCTTAATTCAGCAATACAGAAAAACGTGCACCTGCAGACAGCCTACTTGACACTTTTGCCAGAATTAATCCATCGATCACATTCTCGCCAAATCTTACCAGAACCTGGATTATATTGTGAGCCAATTACAGTAAAAATTCCAGTACAATCTTCACAAAACTTGAACATGAAATAATAGGACAAAGCTCACTGACTCAGACTAGGGCACAGCAGAAAATGCTTTTTGGCCGAACTTTGTCACTTTCTCCAGAGAAATCCACAAGTCCCACAACTCTGAATTTTGACACAGAGCTAGCCAATACCATCTACTGCCCACAGTAATTTTTCCCAGATTTATACCCCTTGGTAACTTAGTAAAACACCTGAGTAAAGACTGCATGTTTTGGACAGCTCACAAAACAGTCTCTAGAGTGTTCTCCTCTCTCAAGTCACTGACTAGTGGGACCTACAGGACCCCGGCCCACCTGTAAGCCTCAGTCTTTCATGAGACAGTGTGCTTCACCAAGGAATTCACCAACACCTCTCTCATCTTCCTAGAACATCACTACTTGGACCCACAAGTCATAGAGGAAATCTAGCCAAATATGTGTAGAAAAGTGCTATCTTACATGTGGGACCCACCAAGGGTACTGTAGAGATGGATACAACTCAGCTGTTGCATGGCAGACGTGTCCTCCTCTCCTTCTTCCCTCTTACTCTCTCTGCCTACTGATTCAGCCAGCCCAGCTCCATTCCTTGAGAGCATCGACATTTTCACCTCAGAACGCATCAACAGAGTCTCTCACCTCTCCTCTCCACGTTCCTACTGGATAAACCCACGGATTCCCCAAGGATCACCGCCAGCAGCCTCACTTTTCTCTCAGCTGGCAGTGTTCGATCGGTCCCGAGCCAACGCCAGTGAGCTCCATCCTTTCTAAGTCTCGGGAACATGATCTACACCTTCTAATGGTTCCATTTTCGCACTTTACAACCCTAGGTTCGTCGGTTGAAATTGCCCTGGCGCCGCCGTGCTTTGTCTCTGTCCCCCGCCGGCGTCGCTTCGCCGTTTCGGCCGGCACAGGAGGTTTCTGACCGAGCCAGCTCGCCAGTGTCATCGCCTTACTCCCAGAAGACAACCGGCAGAAGGAATCGGGAGATGATGCAGTGAAGCTTGAGATCGAGGCCATCTTCTTCCTCTCCAGCCAAGTCACCGCCGCCGTCGATTCCTCACTCCCCGGTGAGAGTTAGATCGATTCATCGCACGAGTAGCTACCTTAGGACTCACAGGACGTCGTGCACCCTTTTGCTTGGCAGCTCGTTGACCGGAGGATGCTATCGACGAAGATCCACTGCGTTTCCACCGCCGCCGGCCTGCCTTCGACGTTGCTGTGCTACGCTGACTTCGCCGGCCTTGCCAGACGCCACGTGAGAAACCCTTACACCTAGTAATAGCTCATGCATGCATGTGCACGGCCAAATCGAGCCCAAACCAAAGCCGGCATCATCAGCCCGAAAATAGCCGCCCGCTGGAGCCCGCCGCCGGCGAGATTCCGATCACCCGAGATGGCAAGAAGACCACCCACAGCTTCGTCACAGTCTTCCCCACCTTTCTCTTTTGGTCACTACCGAGCCGAGCCAATTCGCGCCGCGCTGCCACGGAAAATCGCACTGTCTGCGCCTCCTCTGTTTCGCCTGGCTGGACGGTCCGAACTGCAATCGGACGGTCCGTTCTATTGTTTCAGCGCACGCCGCCCTGCCCTGTCTCTTTGACACGTGGGCCCATCCTTTATAAAATCCAGAAACTAAAAGAGATGAATAAATGCTTTTCTATTACATTGATAATGGATTTAACTTTGGAAAATCATATAAAATTCATTACAACTCCAAATTAAGTAAAACTAGTTTTTCTGGTTCTGTAATTTTATTCTCTAAAATCTGGTAAAATAAAAAGTAGCACTTTCTGTACAGAAAATCTGCCAAAAATTATAATAGTAAATAAAGGGTGAAAATGGGACTTTTGACTAGAAAATTCATAAGAAGTCCATTATAACTCAGAAAAATGTCAAACCAATTTTATAATTCTCATAAAAATGTATACTTTCCATTTATGAACTCAGACTGCACAAACTTAGGCCACACATAATCAGTACATTTTATACTACTAAAAGGATACATAAAAATCGTAAAAATCATATCTCACAAATGGCAAGTGCAAAGATAAAAATAAGTTCACCAGAGAGTATATAAAACCATTACCTAGTCACTGTATAAATCTCACACATATCAGAATAACTTCAACTTTGACCTTAAATCGTATTCGGACGTATTTTCGTATAGAACTCGTAAAATTCATAACTCTCAAACAGAACGTGATAAAATAGAAATTCCTTCACCTAAATTCACTTTAGACCAGTAGCAACCTAAGGCATAAATATCATGCATATTAGAGCATTTCATATTTTCTGCATTATTTGCTATTTATTCGATAGTACGTTATTTTCTCTCTAGAGAATGAATTCGATATCGGTGAAGGAGTGAAATAGTTGGAGTCCAAGTACTCAAGAGTAAGGCAAGTTTTCTCCCCACCTCCTTGAACAAATTGAATCCTATATTTTGGGGAATGAAATGTGTTGTTTGTAAAATTGCATGCGTATTTGTGAATACCAGTATTTGAATTGTGGTAAATGGTAGTTATAACCTAATAGTTGCATGATCCACCTTAGAACATTGTGTTCCTTGCTGTTTGTAACCTTAGGCTTGATTAAAGTACTTGGTTTGTACCCATGGGGATCTATATTGAGTTAATACATTTGCTTATGCTTAGCCATGCTTAGTAACGTGCTAAATATTAAAGTGATCACTATATACATTTGAAAATGGGAATTTTAAAAGCTCTGGACAGAGGTGAAGCCTCTGATTATTTGTGAACTAAAATGATGAAAAACCTGATTTAGACTTGGGCAAGCAAGTGGTACACATATGTGATAGTTGTGTACCGATAGGGGGAGTGTTTTGCCTGGGTTGCTTAAGGACCGAACTCAGTGTCATATTCTCATGTTAAACAGTACAACCACATGTGCTAGTTATGGGATAGCCATAGTAGATTAAGTTACTTAATATTTAGCCGCATTTTGGTAGGCTGAGTAGTAAGGGCAGTGCCTACGAATGTACTGTAAGGCTGTTCAGAGGAGCTACATGTGAACCATGAGGGACTGTGATCACCTCATGGCATAGGCGTCTAAGCGTGTCCAATATAACGTTGTGTGCCTCGTGGGGAGTCAAAAGGCTGCCGCCACGCGCTGGGTTTAAGGCGTGGGCCCGCCACCCACGGGCATTGGGTAGCGCCCGATGTGGAGTAACACACCTCGTGCTGGTGCAAGGCTAAATGTTAGGTAATGTAAAAGCTGTGTTGTGACCTCTAGACCGCATTCAACGTGAAGAGTGTTGGTGGTACCGACGGGTACCGGACAAACTAGAGTGTAGCCGTTGGGCTTCTATCACATCATGTGGGTAACGATGTACAAACTCTGCAGAGTCAAAACTAATCGGTTAGCCGTGCTCATGGTCATGAGCGGCATGGTTGTGCTCATTGAGTATAGATTTATGTTTCTAAAATGCTTTATGAAATTGGGATGAGGATTGGTGATTTATGAGAACTATTATGCTTATTACAAAGCTTATGGTGTCTTGTTGCCGAGGAGGGCACAAGCAGGAAAATCATTATGTTGATATTATGTTGATCACTTCACTACTTATTATATTTGTTTAAATGCTTTCTAAATTACCGTTGCAAAATGATTGTGAACTAAAATTAGCTTTATGCAAAACTGAACGCACAAATAACCTTTCCTTGATTTAGAACTTGCATGTATTATAGGATTGACATTGCCAGTACATTATTTCGGTAATGTACTGACTCTTGCTTGTATTTCCGTTTATTACCTTGTTGTAGGTTGAGTGCTACGGGATTCCGTTGCTTCTTCAGGATTGATTCTTTAAGGGGTGTACCCCTAGTCGGATTGCCTGTGGTATGGGTAGATAAGCTTCCGCTGAATCATATTATTTGGCCTTTTGGCCTATGTAACTCTGATGTAGAAAATTTAGTTTACTTGTACAACCACTTATTGTATACCATTGCTAGAGATGAAAGTGTGGACTAGCAATTTTCTTAGGGCTAGTCTGCATGAGTATAGACTTAGAACAGTTGAGATGCATGGAGAATAGTTCAACCGTAGACCATGTCCTTAGAGATATGTATCGTATTTGGTCGTCGCCTTCGTGTGGTTTGACGGGCATATCTCGCCGTGTGGACTGGTGTAACTATTCTTCCAAATATCTCTTGTGTTCTTAGTCTGGCGTTCGGTTGTTTTGCATTATATTTGGTAATTTGTGTGACAAGGCTGCGATGAGGTTGGATGGTTACAGTTTTATTTGGTTTTTATTCGAGATCCCATCCAACTAGATATTTCGCGTTGTCGTACCAATTACCTCTTATAGTGCAGAATAATCGGGTGCCCACATTAATTGTGCCATGTGTGATCTCAAAATTTCCTCAAGATCAGCCCTAAGAACCCCTCCAAAAATCCCTAATTTTTTCCCTAATTCCAAAAATCCCATTCAAATTCAAATCCAAATTCAAAATCCTCAAAAACAATTTAAAAACAACCTCTGGAAAAATGTTAAGCGGCACTGTGCTTGATGGGTCGCCTTCTCTCCCATCTGGCCTGCCTTCTTTCCCCTCTTCCCGCAACCCGTTCGGCCCATCCGCTGCGCGCGGGGATTAAAATTCCCACGGGCCCCGCTGGTCAGCCGCTCACCCCTCCACTCTCCCTCTCGGGCGAGATTCGTTCCTGCTCGGGCCCCACGTGTTAGCCCGATGATATCGTCGTCTTCCTTTCGCCCGCTCTCTCTCTCTCTCTCTCTCTTCTCTCCCGAACTTCCTGAGCTCTCCTCGGCTAAGCAGAGCTCGCCAAACCCTCCGTGTCTCGCCCCTATTTAAGAGCGGAGCTCCCCATCATCAACCCCGCCGCCCGTCACCCAGTGAGAATCCCGCTCCGCCCCCTCGCCTCACGCTCGAAGGTCAAAAGTTGGCCATGGCCGTAGCTTTCCCCGCACCGGCGAGCCCCAATGTCAACCGCGCACGCGCGAGTTCCTTGTCCTGTCGCTTCGCCATCACCTCCCCTCCCCATTTTTCTCCTCTGCAGCTCATGATGCCAGCCGCGCCATTGATGAGTCGCGTCGGCCGAGCTCGAGCTTATCCCCCTGTTGCCACCGCCATTGTCTGCTGTCCGCTAGCGCCCGAGCTTTACTATAAGTAGTGCAGCACCCCTCCCTCCTCCGGCCACCGAGAAGCCCAGCCGAGCTATCTCACCGCCGAGAATCACTCTCCACCGTATACTGACCTGCACACCGCCGCCATTCTAGACCATTGCAAACCAAGCCACCGCAACCACTGAGCTCCCCGAGCCACCGTGAACCTTCTCCGCCCCTCCCCGCCGCTGATTAGCCTCGGAATCAAAAACACCCAATATCTCTCGTCCGCCGTCTGCCATTGCCACCGACCTAATTTAGGACATTGGCACATGTAGGAACCAAATAGCCTCCTCTCATCTCTTCCTCTCCATACGCCACCCTCAAATAACCAACTCCCGAGCCACTCTGCCGCTCAAATGGTCACCGGCGGCGACCATTTGACCACCGCCGTCGCCGTTGGTACGGGACGCTGTCGCCCGCCCTCCTCCGTCACCTAGCCGATCATCCAAGCTGTTCACCGAACTCTTTGTCGTCTCCGCTTCCCGCCGCCGCCGGCCGCTCGTTGAGATTCACCACCTCCGGTGAGATCGACTCCGGCCACCGCCAGCCGTCGATCTGCGCCCGGGCAGCCCGTCAGATCAAGCCGACGTGGCATTGCCACGAGGGCGTCGCGTCAGCCGACGCGGGCTGTAACGACCCGTTTTTCTTTTCCCGCTAGTCTTCGCTTTCCCGAGCTCCCTTCCTATCCTGTCAGCTGTGCCCCAGTTTTTCTTCCTGGCCAGCCGACTACCTTCTCCCTTGAGTCGAGTAGATTGCTACTCAGTCCTTGTATCCTGCCCTTTCCTTTGTCTTACTCGGACCTCCTTGCTGCCGAGTAAGCACTGTGAAGTGGCCGACTACCTTGTTGAGACTGGTTGTTTCGTTGTCCCCCGAGTTGCACCCGCCCGTTGGACGCCGACTACCGAAGTAGAGAAGAATCAGTCTTCACCTGCCTGCAGCACCGCTTGGACCGATGGACAATAACCTGCTGCATCGCTTGGACCGGTGGTCAGTCCGGAGCCCTGTCAGTGAGACATCTCCAACCCGTCCTAGCCTTGACCTTAATGTCTCATCGCAGCTACAGTATCTGCCAACTCCCTGACCACGCCAGACTCCCAAGTCAAGCCCTGCGTGAACATCAAATCCTTTGTCAGTTCACCTTGACTTTTTCTCCCTACCCGTTGCCCAACTCCACCGTGCCTCACCCTTGCACGCTGGCTATATATTGAGCCATCCATGCTCCTTCTTCCTTTGTTTTGCAAACCGGCCAGCTCCAGCTCTGCTAAGTTTTCATCCTCTCAAGCTTTGGAGCTCTGTCGCCTGGTTCGCAAGCCTGGTTCAGCCAACTGCCACTTTCTCTGCAGCCGACTACTTCGTTGATCCTTTTTCTTGGTGTTTTGCCCCTCCTGCTTATCAGTGTTTCCTTTCTGCTTGTTCAGAGCCTGAACCGGTGGACGATCCCGAAGCCGTCTTCGTCGAGGAAGATCCTTCCTTGGAGCAAAGCAAGCCTCTTTGATCATATTGTTTCCCATATATGCTAAACTATGTTGTCTGGAAAATATTATGCATGTTTAGTTTACACCTTTAAACTGTTGGCCTCGGTGTACAAGCGAAACCGATGGACCTACCCAGTAGCCGCACATATTTGGTAGGATGTTGATATATTTCTCCCTTGAGAGCCCCACAAATGGCACGCTAGCATCCTATCTGAGGATACGATGCCGAGTAGAATGGCTTAGCTCTGTAACGTTGTTTGTCGTTTGGGAAAAACATTGGGTTTTACTAAACTGATTGGAAAACCCGATACCTTGTGTATCGGCGCGTTTTGTGAAATAAAGACAGCTTGTGAAAATCTTGGTGAACAGAGACAGCGCCTGTGTGGCATGGCTATGTATTACCGATAAGGACCGTTTCCTTTGGGGATTCCATCCGAGCATCTTACAGTGCGACCATACGGGTATTATAGGATGCCCCTGGCCGAGTAAATAGTAGGTTTAGGGAAGTTCAGTGCCGACCACTGAATCCTGTGTGGATCTTTCGGCTGGCATTGGATAACCCTAGACTGGCTTTGGAAATGGCCTTGTCACGAATTTCTGGGTACAGGCCAGTACTCGGTGTAATTTTCGTGTCGGATGGGTAAAGCGCACACCCTCTGCAGAGATTAGCAGAACTGTTCGAACAGCCGTGCCCATGGTTAAGGGCGATGTAAGGTGATTCCCATAGCGTAGATTTGTTTGCCTGTGGTTTGTGAAAATGTTTGATGGAAAGGGAACCGTGACCAGAGTTTGCCGAGTAAGCAAACGGAAGGCCTGTGTAGCCAGAAACGGATCTGTGTGATCCGGGGTGTTAAGCACCATAATCAAGTGTGTGAAAAGTAAACAGGATGAAGATCATGCTCCCGGGTTGTAGCCAGGGCAGCAAACTTAAGCCCCCGGGTTGTAGCCAGGGCGGCAGTTGTGCAGTTGTCTTCGGGTTGTAGCCAGAAGACGGAATTGATCAAGCTCCCAGGTTATAGCCAGGGCAGCAGGTTGATCAAGTTGTGCTCCCGGGTTGTAGCCAGGGAAGCCAGATGAGCAAGTTTGAGCTCCCGGGTTGTAGCCAGGGAAGCAAGATAGCGAGTTGCGCCCCCGGGTTGTAGCCAGGGCGGCGGCTGAGATTTGGTTGTAGCCGAGTCTCAGGGTCAACGAGTGGTTGTAGCTACTCGGGACATACAGGACCAACAAATGCGAAGTAAAAGATGATATACATATATATATGCTTGATTCATTAAGTGGCGAGTTGTTGAAAAGCAACTTGCGGAATGGATCGAGGCGTGAGCCTCTTTCCGACAACTAAAAATTGAGTTCACTAGTGTTTGCAAAGAAAAGAGTTTCTAAAGGCAGTTTTTCGCAAATAAAACCTTTAGCCTTTCTATCTGGCCGACATGGCATTTTTTTTCCGGCTTGCTGAGTACGAAAGTACTCACCTTGTTCATATATGTATAGTAGGTTTTGGAGAGGAAGACAAAGATCCGACTGCTGCCGAGTTCCTCCAAGACCAGGCCGATTACGAAGACTTCTGAAGGTTTCGAGCCTAGTTCCCAACCGAGCCTGTGGTGTAGTTTTTGTCTAGTTTCCGCCCTGTTTTTGCTGTTTCGCTAGTTTACCTATTGATTCTTTTTGCCCATCCCGGGTCTGTCCTGGATGGATCTCCTTGTATATATGTATGTGTACTCTGATATGTATTTATTGTAACTCTGAGCTGTATTATTGTTGTGCATACCCGACTACTGATCCTGGGATCGGGTGCCGTATGCACATGGTGGCCTTCCACCTAGTCGAGGAGGCGTCACACGGGCCACCTCGGTCTCCCTCTCGCAACCGCTGACAACCCGGCCCTGCTTGACAACGCATCCATTCCTCTCTCTCCTCATTGACACATAGGGCCCACACGTCAGTGTCCCAATCTCTCTCCCCTAGCACTGACACCGCGGTCCCACTTGTCAGCCACTACCTCATCTCTCATCCTACCATCCCACCGACCCCACCTGTCAACCTCCGAGTCCCCTCAGTCCTCTCTCTCCAGCTGACATCAAGGTCCCACCAATCAGCCTCTAAGCCCTTTTCTTTTGTTTTTCGTTTCTTTCCTAAATAACTTTTTAATTGAATAAAACTTTGAAAAATCATAACTTTTAAATCGTAACTCCGTTTGAGCCCATTCAACTCTTAAAATTTTTCTAAAAATGAGATCTACACACTGGTACTATTAGTTATACTTAATAGGTCCTGATTTTGGATTTTTTGTTTGTTTTCTTTTGTGACGCGTAAAAACAGTAGCGAGGAGCCGCAGATCGAGGATTTCGTCGAGGACCCGCAAGAATAGGAGCAAGGCAAGTCACCCTTGACCATATTGAACCCATGATTTAAAAATTGTTTTGATTTCCGAAATATGCATATTTAGGAACATGATTATTATCGGTCGCGATTCGCAATCGAATCCGTTAGGCCTAACCTAATTGCTACATAGTAACATCCTTGAATAAATTGCTGCCCTGTTCTTTGTAACCCCTGTCGTCCTGGTATTTGTACTTGAGTACGAGTATCGACGACTCCCTTTTATTTAAAATTAAAACTTGACGATGAGAAAAACTAGGGTTTATTTAAAATGATTTTAAATCCCAGCACCCTTGGTCGAGCGTTTGCGAAATAAACCTGTTTTATAAAACTTGCTCATGGGTCGTCGCTGCCTGCGTGGCTCTGACTTCATGTGGCATATAAGGACCGTCTCCTAGGGGAATTGCACTAAGAATAATACAGTGTGACCATACGGGTGGAATGGGATACCCCTGGCCGAATAATTAGTGTTCTCAGGATCGTTCAATTACTAATAAATGTGGGAGCAGCTGGGTGCCATGAGGGCGATATACCCCCCGTCCCTGAGTACAGAAAATAAGTTTTTGGTACTTGGTTAAGTGAACCCATTTATAGAGCAACGTGCTATTCTGAGAGGGCTTATGAATGGCCTTGTAGTGAACCTCCCCGCTTGGCCAGAGTGGGAGTAAGCTTGCGTCGTGTGGGTAACGTGTGCACCTTTGCAAAGGTTTATAAACTGTTCGAACAGCCGTGTCCACAGTTACGGGCGGATGTGAATTAATTCCTCTAGCGTAGATTTTATTTTATAAATATCTATACAATTGTTTTGCGGGTTGAGATTCGTTAACAGAATCGGTCTGTGTGACTGATGGATGGCCTGTGTGGCCTGAAACAGTCCTGTGTGACCCGGGGTATTGACTAACACCGTAGTTGAGTTATTTGAGCTAAGTGACAATTTTGAAAATGAGAATCCACCTAAATGGAGGTACTAGTGGAGAGTACGCTCTGAATTGGAAAATGTGATAAGTCTTCGACTTATGGAATAGGTTGAGACGCGACTCTCTTGCCAATTAACTTAATTGTAGTGAATTGTTGCAAAACAACTTACGGAATGGATTGAAGCGTGAGCTTCTTTCCGATAACTTAAAGAACAGACTTAGAAATTTCCAAAAACTCAAAATCTTCAAAAATCACGTTTACAAAATAACCCTAGCCTACTTTGCCAACCCCTTGCATACCACATATTTCCGTGACTTGCTGAGTACCCCATGTACTCACCCTTGCCTAATTTTTCTTAGAAGTCCATGAAAACGAAGACCCCACCCTCAGTGGATATTTTCAGGAACAAACTGAGTACGACGAGTTTTAGGGTTTCGGTCTAGGTCCTAAGCTTTTGCTTGTGGGTATTAGGTCTATCCGCGTTTTCCGTTGCTTTTGTAATGTGTCGTTATATGTCTCGGGTCCTGTCCGAGGCTATAACATATGTAAGGACTATGTGAAATAAATAAAACAGGTTTGGCAATGATTCACCGATATCCTGTATATACCAGCTGGTCTCTTTGGACTGGTACAGGTATTGCAGGTAAAGATGTTCCTCCTCTGTTGGCCTATATTAGTTAAGAGAAAAGGGGCATTACAGAAAAGAATGGATTTTTTTAGAACCAGATTCTTATGGCAGGAGGATCCGGCAGGAGGATCAGGGGATCAAGAAGTATCACCTGGTTCAATGGCCTGAAATCTACTGCCTCCGTCCCATAAGGTAGCAATATTATGGGACGGAGGTAGTATATGCCAAAGGACCAAGGAGGTCTTGGGTAAATAAGTTTGACAAAGAAATAAAACATTTGATTATGGTTGGGGTGACTGCTGTGCTGTGCTCTAGGCTATATGGGAAGTTAGAAATAAAGCCTGTTTTCAAAATGAACTACCTAAGGGTCCTATGAATATGATTCATTTCATATGTTCTTTGCTTGTTTCTTGGAGCTGTTTGCATAAGATGGAGGAAAAACGAAGAAGAATTTTTTTTGGGGGGGGAGGGGAGTGGTGCAACTTCTAAAATGAGTGGACGATGAGGTTTTCAATTCAAAGTTTGGTTGGAGGAACATGGCTAGGAGACTGGAGTGAGACAGATGGGTATGCGAAAGATCTTGGCTAGTGGTTTTGGTGAAGCTGTTGGCAGTCTTGCATCTCTGATGTCCTTAAACTCTGGTGTTCTCTTTTGGTTAAGGAATGGTCGGTGTCAATTGGAAAAAGTAGATTACTGTTGGTTGGGTAGACTTTGCCATCTAGAGAATGATCGTGTGTCGTTAGATGCTTGCTGTTTTTTCTTCTGTGAACTCTAGTTGTAATTGCCATTTCTTTTAATGGAAATGGGAGGGGTCAGGCCTTCTTTGATAAAAAAAAGTTGGGGTCGAATTTTAGACCCTCAGAGAGATGCCAAAAAACACAAAATTTCAACAAGTTTCGATCATATTTCAGTCACAATTATTGTTTCAAATTTGATTTTCTCGAAAACCATTCAAAAACTAATCTCAAGCTGTCTCAAAATCATGATTTTTTTCATCAGAATTGTAAACCTTTCTTGTCACCCAATAATCTCGACAATATATGGCCTAGAGGTGCATTTGAAGGCCAGCGACAAAATCTTTATCCAATTTGTTGGCATGGCATAGATAGTTGTTGGAACGTTACTGTGTGATTCAAATTTGTACTAAAATTTATTTGTGAATGAGAATATAGATGTATAAGGGTGAATAGCCAATACGGTCTTTGGAGTTTTTATTTGGCGTCAATTTAGTCCTTGGCATTTTATGTTGTTCAAATAAGTCCTCAAAGTTTATCACGTGGTTTAACGTAGCCCACGGACCCAAAAAATAACACTGGACATGTCACATTATCCTCTTATGCAAGATCAGCATTTAAATGCCCGTTCTACCCTTACTTATACCATAGTAAAGAAAAGAGAAAAAAATATTGATCGTGTATAATTTGTCGGCCACCCAGCCGTATCACGATTTCAATTAAATCCGATCGATCCAGCCAACCAACGTAGAGACATTAGTAGGCTGCCCAGTTAGTTTTTTGTTCATTTCCATTTTTCCCTTTGTTTTTTGTTTCCTTTTTCTATGCTTGTAAGGGTAGAATGGACATTTAAATGTCCATGTGAGGATAATGTGACATGTCCACGTGGCATTTCGGTGAATTCAAGTGCTATACTAAACCACATGATAAACTTTACGACTTGTTTGGACACTCGACAATGTCAGGGGATAAATTAAACCTAGAGTGAGAGCTCAATGACCGTATTGACTATTCACCCAAACAAACTACGACAAAAGATGTTGTAGGTGGATGATGTAGTTTTGAGAATTTATTGAAGTCACAACGAGCCTTGTTTTGTAGCTCGACAGCTATAATTTCTCACCTAAGCATATTTCATGGTAACAATACCAAGGGCTAAATTAAACCTAGAGTGAGAGTTCAATGACTGTATTGACTATTCACCCAAACAATTCAACGACAAAAGATGTTATAGGTGGATGACGTGGTTTTGAGAATTTATTGAAGTTACATCAAGCCTTGTTTTGTAGCTCGACAGCTACAATTCTCACGTAAGCATATTTCACGGTATATGGATAAATTATTTTATGTGTTACATGTGCTCATACATAATTTCCTTTCTTATAGTAGCCATTGTATTTTGATTTATACGTGTAATGCACTGACAGTGTAAACAGAGTTGTGTGGCTAAATCCTAGTAATATTCATGTATTTTTTTTAGAAAATGTATTAAAATCCAGCCTTTATCTTCAAAGTGGATGTACACAGCCAATATTCATTTACTTGTGTGAAACAGAGCTTGGAATTTTCATTTACCAATATAGAAGTATTCCATTAATTTAGCTGAGAACAACGCGTAGCTTGACAGAAAGCTGGCAAGGGTTTGCCGTCGGCCTGACTTTGATCCCCAACATAAGACAGGTAATCGCCAATGTTATTTCTTTCTTAAATTGATACTAAGTTCTTCCTTGTCCTTCCACATTTTTGCATGACTATATCAGTAGACACCTCAACAAGCCTAAAGAGATATAAAAGAGACTCGGACGGCCACATATTGGCAGAGCTGTACATTATGATTCAAAAGTTTGACATCCAAAACAATTAAAAAATCACGCGTAATTCGAAACATTGACAGCTAAAATCCTTAAAAAATCACGCAGAGGAGATGGAAAACTGATTAAAGATTTCTTATCTAGGGCTATAATTAAACGAATCCATTCTTTTCCGCCGGGAACGAACCGGGAAATACGAGGCAGGTACCATTCCAGAAGAGACTGACCGTACAATATACAGTATAATACACTTTGCATACGTAGCTTTTTTAGGAAATACGATAACCACACGCCCACCCGGGCCTCCTAAATCTCGTCCCTTCACGTGCGTTCGGGAGGGCATCCTCGGAAGCCCTCGCCTTCCCAAACTCCCAAGCGCACCACGAATGGCCGCCGCCGCCGCCTCGACCACCGCCGCCTCCTCCGGCCTCATCCGCTGCGCCACCGGCGCGCCGGCGCACAGCCACCACCAGGTCAGGTCTTCCGCCAGGCACTCCCCCTTGGCGCTGCGCCACCGCGCCGGACGCCCCGCGCCGGTGCAGGCCTTCCCCGACCACCGCGTCACACCTTTCGACTACGAAGGAGAGGGAGATGGGGATGACCACCCTCGCGAGGAGTGCGGCGTGTTCGGCGTCGTCGGGGACCCGGACGCCACGTCGCTCTGCTACCTCGGCCTGCAGAAGCTGCAGCACCGCGGGGAGGAGGGCGCCGGCATCGCCGCCGCTGGGGATGACGGCACGATCAAGCTGGAAAGGGGGCTGGGGCTCGTCGGGGATGTGTTCGGAGATCCGGCGCGTCTCGGCAAGCTCCCTGGCCAGGCCGCCATCGGCCATGTGCGGTACTCCACGGCCGGCGCCGCCGCCTCCCTGCGCAACGTGCAGCCGTTCCTCGCCGGGTACCGGTTCGGGCAGCTCGCCGTGGCGCACAACGGCAACCTCGTCAACTACCAGGCGCTGCGCAATAAGCTGGAGGGGCAGGGCTCCATCTTTAGCACCTCGTCGGACACGGAGGTGATCCAGCACCTAATCGCCACCTCGCTCTCGCGCCCTCTGCTCGCGCGCATATGCGACGCCTGCGAGCGTCTCGCCGGCGCCTACTCGCTGCTGTTCCTGACTGCGGACAAGCTCCTGGCCGTGCGCGACCCGTTCGGCTTCCGGCCTCTGGTGATGGGCCGCCGCGCCAACGGCTCCATCGTGTTCGCCTCGGAGACCTGCGCGCTCGACCTCATCGACGCCACGTACGAGCGCGAGGTGGAACCCGGGGAGGTCGTTGTCGTCGACCGCCGCGACATGTTGGTATCCTCCGCCTGCCTCGTCCCGCATCGCCCGCGTAAGTCCTGCGTCTTCGAGCACATCTACTTTGCGCTCCCCAACTCCGTCGTGTTCGGACACGCCGTCCACGAGCGCCGCAACGCCTACGGCCGCGCGCTCGCCGAGGAGTCCCCCGCCCCGACAGCCGACGTCGTCATCCCCGTGCCGGATTCGGGGTTCTACGCCGCGCTCGGGTTCTCGCAGACGTCGGGGCTCGAGTTCCAGCAAGGCCTCATCCGGTGGCACTACAGCGGCCGCAGCTTCATCCAGCCGTCGCAGGCCATCCGCGACCTCGCCGTCAAGCTCAAGCTCGCGCCCGTGCACGGCGTCATCAGGGGCAAGAGCGTGGTCGTCGTCGACGACTCGCTCGTGCGCGGCACCACCTCCAGCAAGATCGTGCGCCTGCTCCGCGACGCCGGCGCGCGCGAGGTGCACATGCGCATCGCCAGCCCGCCGGTCATCGGCTCCTGCCTCTACGGCATCGACACGCCCAGCGAGGGCGAGCTGATATCGAACAGGATGGACCTCGAGGGCGTCCGCAGGACGATTGGCTGCGACTCCCTCGCCTTCCTCTCGCTTGACAAGCTCCACAGCATCTATGGCGATGAGGCGCATGAGCTCTGCGACGCGTGCTTCTCGCGGAACTACCCGGTGCTGCCCACGGTGCCGGAGCCGGTGCCCGAGCTGGTGTCCGCCTTCGAAGACTGACAGGAACTTGCAACCAGGGAAGTGGCTCTGTACTCCGCAATCTGCATGCTTATATAGAAATTTTAGACTCAATTTTGGGCTTGGCAACATTTGTCCTTGCAATTGCATTCATCAATCTGAATTTTTAGGTTATAAGGTTTAGCTATTGAATATTGATCGAGCTGCTACCGTAAGTTTGATCTGTCTATTCATCTACTGTATTGCCAATGCCATCATGTTGATGATGATGAACAAGATAATTGCTTCAATGACACAGGGTGAAAAGTTGCTTTTTTGGTACTACCTAGTTTTAATATGTACAACCTTTGGACTTTGATTCGAAGGCTGTTCCTGTCTCTTGTCCTTTGTGTATCTTCCCATCCATGGTTGCCTGTCTTTTTAACTAGCAATAGAATTTTTTGCTTACTGTATGTCTATATGCAACTTACTCTAGTACTACGCATCATATTATCCTGTGGTATTTTGTTTGTGCCTTTTCACTGTTGAGACTTGATGTTTCAGACTGGGTGACACATCTAAAACGAATTTTCAAGTACACAATCTGAAATTGCATTATCAAGTTTCTGTGCTATTTCGTTAGTACCTTTTCACTGTTGAGACTTGAGATGTTTCAGGATGGATGACACATCTGTAATGAATTTTCAAGCACACAATCGGAAATTGTTTTCTAAAAGGTCTTCTATTTTGCACTCTTGGGCATGCATTTCGTTGCTCTTTTCCGTCCAATGAAGTTCTTGTGCAAGTTCACCAGAGCATTTTGATGGAGTCCTTAAGTTAGTAGCAGACTAGCAAATGGGCCACTATTTTTTAAGGCTTCTCGAATTCAAGTTTTCGAAATTATTTCTAGAGTTGCTCAACTTGTATGGAAAAGCTGTTGACATTGGATTTCATCTTTCATTGTACTGAGATGCCAATCTGAATTATTAGTGAAATGCCATTTTTCAAATTCCTATTGCATAGGGGAAATGAATTTGCCTATTTTTTCGCAATATCACCAGTTTTAAAGTCAAGCAAGAAAGTAATTACTGTTTGCTAGTTTATTACTGTCTGCTACTAGTTTACTAGTATGGGCATTGCACATTGCAGTCAAACCATGGCAGCTAGTCTTCCGACAACAATCCTTACTGAGATAGTTAGGCTGAGTTCGCAGCTGCATGTTAGGCTGAAATTTTCGGTGCACGTAAAACGAGGTAAGTTATTAGCGTATGATTAATTAAGTTTTAATTATTACAAACTTGAAAATAGATTTATTTGATTTTTAAAACAATTTTTAAATATAAATTTTTTACAAAAAACACATTGTTTAGCAGTTCGGGAAGCATGCTTATAAAAAATGAGGGAGTTTATGTTTTTAATTTGGCTAAAACTAAAAATATTCCATTATCTAATAACACAAGTAAGATTTGCTAATGTGATCATTCAGCTCTGCTGTACTTGTGTTTGACCGGAAACTGACCTCTCAGTGTTAGCGTTTGGCTTTGACTGTTTAAATCATGTCCTTAAAATCTTGTGCTATTGTTTGAGCTATGGCTGATAAGCCGTGGAATAATATACGAAGCAACCAAAAATAATTTGTGGGTAGAACTTTTATATTCATGATGATTGTCGTTTAAACACTAATACTGCTGGAAAATAAATTATGATAAAAAAACTTCAAAATTAAGTTTGAAAATTTTACCTGTTTTCTCTTCACTGATTCTCTTGTTCTTTTGGCTTTTCTGATCGAGACATGTGCAGCTTTTGGGCAGTCGGCCATTGGCGTACATGGCCATCGGAGTACTCTGAATGCTGAGTTAATTCATGAGATATCCATGGTCAGCTCCATGGTGTACTACTCTTGAGTTAATTTTGTCCTGTCAGTGTGAGCTCAGCTGCTGGATGCAAGCTCTGGGTTGTCAACAAACTCTAGCCCATTTCAGTATATGTAATGTTGACCTAAAGCAAACGGGCGACGGGAACGAGATAGACTGGCATTTGTACTGTTCTGCGGCAGCCACTATAAGGAGGTTAAGGTAGGGTTCTTTAGTGTTTATTTTGTGGCTTAAATAAGTCACACATAAAACGGAATGTCTTTAGCGCATGATTAATTAAGTATTTACTATTAAAAACTTAAAAAATGGATCTATTTATTTTTTTAAGCTACTTTCATATAGAAAATTTTTACAAAAAATACACCGTTTATCGTTTTGGGAAGCGTGCGCGCGAAATAGGGGAAATAAGCTGGCCGGCTTCAGCACTTGCGAACAGGGCATAAGTAATTAAGTTTATTTCTCGGTGATTCCTGGTGATACTTGAGATGAAGTATCTTTGGTCAATGATTCTCCCTATGTTCTCTTCATATATGTTAGCAGCTGCAATACTCTGCAGATTAAACAAGTATTGCTCTTTATCAGGGCTGTAAACTTGAGATTATTTTCATCTGCTTATGCTGATTTCTCTTGGTGAAATGGATGGTTCTCTACTTCTCTCTCAGCCTCACATGAGGCATGCCTTTTTCCCTGGATGCTTGGTCATGCTGTGAGTTTTAGTAGCAGTCTCGGACATAGTTTGAAAGTGAAGGAACTGGAAAAAGAAGAAAATTACCTAAAAAGAGGTAAGATATTAGTGTATGATAAATTGAGTATTAGCTATTGTAAACTTAAAAAATAAATCTATATGATTTTTAAAGCAATTTATATTTATAATTTTTTTTAAAAAAATACATTGTTTAACAGTATTTTTTACGTATAGCTTGTCTCGTTTTACGTATTTTTTTTGCCTTTTTCTCTTCACTCACCTTCAACCTATACATGGAGTTCGGCCATTTCAGGAGTAACGGTTTTTCTAAGATGTCATTCAGGGAGTTCGACAATTTCTGCATTTCAGGATTACTGTTTTTCAGACGAGAATTCATGTAATATGTAGTATTCAAACATCTTATGCAAATAAGTTGTTTTGCGTCTGATACACGCGACACAATAAGTTTACATGATGCATTCAATTTCAGTTGTCTTTCAGCAGCACAAGAAGCTACTCCTACGAGGAATGGCCGGAGAGACCGAGAGAGCACCATGATAACGGCGTGTGGCGATTGTCACTGCAATCTCATCTTTCCGGTCTTTCTCTATCCCCTTTTTTCATGAACCAGTGACTTTTTTGACCCCCAGAAGAGAATTTCTCGGGCACACAGCACAAACTGAAATCCTGGCCGGGGGAGTCATCACTGCTGCTTTTTTCTGCAGTGTGGTGCACAGACCAAGGACCAATGTGGCCAGAGAAAAAGGAAATGATGCGTGCTGTTCCTGTCCTCATGCTTTCATGGGGCCCTGCTATCCTATTCTATACCTTGCTGACCATATGATTTTACTGCCTCTTTTTGGTTGCTGCTGCTTTCAGGATAAATTCGTATATGGAGAGTGTGTATTAGTATATAAAGATGAGCCACTCAAAACCAGTACATATCACTTTTGTGTTTGTTTTAGAGAAAATTAATCAAATGTTAGTACTACTCTTTAATTAAGCAAAGGTAGTTACTGGGGACAGAGATCATTCTGAATATCAGTGTTTCTAGAGCTGGAATGACATGTTGCTAGGCTATTCTGTTCAGTTAATTTACAAGCGAAATGAACTATAGTTCATGCTACTGTTGGTGCTGAAATGAATATCCAGTGCTCAAAAAGATCGAATTTTTACAGTGCAGCACTGTAGAGCTGAAACGAATGGCCGCAAAAATCAAATTTTTACAACAAATTTCGTAACAAGAATTTCAGAACTTTCTTCACCCATCACTGCTAATAAGTTCAGACCTCCTTTGGAACGAAAGAATTTTAGGAGATTTTCAAGGGAATTGAACTGGTTCTCATAAAATTCCTGTAAAATTAAGGCCACAACAAGTTGAGGAAAAACCAGAGCTACGGGAAAGAAGAAAAAGAGCTCCATTTCTCGACCACTGCCTCCCCCATCATTCGATCACTCCCTCTCTCCGCGAAGCCACAACCCAACAAAGAAGACGAAGAGGAGGAGAGAGCTCTCTCTCTAGATTCGATTCCTTTCGTCAGGCGCGGCCAACCCGAAAGGCTGCGGCCGTCGCAGTCCAATCGATTCCTCGCCCACCTCCACCTCCTCCACCCCGCTGCGCCGCTGCGCTTTCCCACCCCTCGAAGCCGAATCCGATGGTTCCACCCGTTGACCGCTTCCGCCATCGGAGGCCGCGCCGCGCCCTCGGACCCCGCGCCTCCTCGCTCCCCGGCCGCCGCCTATAGATAGCCCTCCCCGCCCCCGCGGCCCGGTCCGAATGGCGGTCGGCGGCGACGACGACATGGAGAGTGACTTCGCCGCCAGGCTCCGCCTCGCGCCCGCGCCCGCCTCCGCCTCCGCGGCCTCGGCCTCCCCGACCGCCGCCGCCGCCGCCGTTGGAGGTGGTGGTGGGATCGCCTTCCGTGCGCCGCAGGAGCAGTTCACCGTCGGCGACTTCGAGCTCGGCAAGATCTACGGCGTCGGCTCCTACTCCAAGGTGATCGATTGACGCATGCGATGATGCCTGATCGCGTCGTACTCTCCTTGGTGTTGTGGCTGGATCATGGGGGGAGAAATGGTGCGGTTTTTTAGGTGCTGCTTTGCATGCTGTGGATTGGCAGGTGGTGAGGGCCAAGAAGAAGGACACGGGAAATGTCTACGCGCTTAAGATCATGGACAAGAAGTTCATCACCAAGGAGAACAAGATCTCCTACGTCAAGATGGAACGCATCGTGCTTGATCAGCTGGATCACCCGGGCGTCATCAGGCTCTTTTTCACCTTCCAGGACACCTACTCCCTCTGTTAGTGCCTTTCATTTGAGCTAAACACTAAAGACTTCTAATATTAATTCCAAAAGATTCTACCTCCATCCTAAAGTGCTGGCACTGGATGAACAAAACATTTCTTGCTGATTTTCCTGTGTAGATATGGCGCTTGAGTCGTGCGAAGGTGGGGAGCTGTTTGACCAAATTGTTCGGGTTAGTGTCATGCTGCTCTCAATATCCACAATGTGGATAATTTATCTTCTATGTTGCTTCTTATGCATGGGTTTTGCTTGCAGAAAGGTCGCCTGCCTGAGGATGAGGCGCGGTTTTATGCTGCTGAAATTGTTGATATTCTGGAGTATTTGCATAGTGTAGGCCTAATTCATCGGGACGTTAAGGTTTGCAAACCGTATTGGAGTTGCACATTGGCCTCCAGCAGTAATTATGAGTGACTCACACTAATCTTGATCTTTCAGCCAGAAAATTTACTGCTTACTTCTGATGGGCACATCAAGATAGCCGATTTTGGTAGTGTCAAGCCAACAAAGGACACCCTGATCAAAGTCCTCCCAAATTCCACTAGTAAGATAAACGTATATATCACTGAATTGTCTTAAGACTTGCAGTATTCTGTTCATAAAATTCTAATTCTCCTAAATTTACTCTACAGACGAGAGGGCCTGTACATTTGTTGGAACAGCTGCATATGTACCACCTGAGGTTCTGAACTCTGCCCCAGCAACTTTTGGGTGAGTGAAATAACTTTGTCCGGAAAGACTAATGCTTTGATAACCTATCTTCCTTGGAGTTATTTCGCCTTTTCTCTTGCAACGCTTGAATGAGTTTTTCTTTCAATTGATCTCATTTTATCATTTCTGTACGAGGTGTTATCTTGCATTGTCAAGTATGAGCACTGTACTTTCATTGACTAGACACGTCGAATATTCATACTGCAGCACTGTACTTAGCCAAATGCACCTTCATACATGAAATGCTGAAGATTCATGAAGACTTGTCTTGTTAGAAAACAAAAATGTCTTGCAGTTGGCTGCCCTGGATGTGCTAAATGTTGTCATGCTTCCATTGAGTAGTAAAAAATTATCTATCATGTTATAACAAGAAATATCTTAAGTCCTAAAAATACTAACAACTTCCATTTAGTAGTAGATGTGACAACTTGCAAACTGCATCTTCCACCTACCATCAGAACAATGTCTACACTTTTAAAAAGTAAACTTTTCAGAAAAATGCCTCAGGAAATATGGTGCTCCATTTTTTAAGGTATGGTTACAGTTTCTGAAAAGGGTGCTGGTTTAGCACTAAGGAAATTTATTGCTAAATTGACTTTCAGTTGTGGTTAACAAGCTTGGAGTGCTGTGTTTTGTGATGATACTGTATGAGTTATGATCATAACTTTATACACAATTTGTCTGATGAAACTTTATCTGTTCTCGACAGAAATGACTTATGGGCATTGGGGTGTACGCTATATCAAATGCTTTCTGGCTCTTCACCATTTAAAGATGCCAGTGAGTGGTTAATTTTCCAGAGAATTATAGCACGTGATATCAAATTTCCTGAGTACTTCTCAAATGACGCAAGGGATCTCATTGACAAGCTGCTGGTATACATTGCACATTTATCCTTGTACAGCCTTTTCATAAGCAGTTCGTTTGTTTTTTAAAGATGTATCATGTTTACATATAACAAGTCACCTTTGTACCATTTCATGGATTATTGTCACTCTTGCTTCCGGAGTTGCAAAGCCGTAGTTGATTCTTTTTGCTAGTTATGCATAATAATTTGTTTCTGCTTCCTAAGAAAATTGTGTACCTTAGATCTCAACTGGGACAACTGCAAGCGTGAAATTTTCGACTAGAAAACCTCAGTTATTCCTATGGTTAACTTATTAGTGTACAGGATGTCGACCCAAGCAAACGTCCAGGTGCTGGACCTGATGGTTATGTGTGCTTGAAGAAGCATCCTTTCTTTAGAGGCATTGATTGGAAAAATATAAGGAAGGCACGGGCACCGAAGCTTGCAATGGAGGCAAATGTAATTTTTTGTTACTTATGTCCATTTAATCACTTCATAATTCCAGTCTTCGTCCTTCTGACAGTCTCTCAACTCAGGCAAATGAGGATGAAGATAGTCAGGACTCAAGTTGGTTGTCACACATGGAAAGTGCGCCAGTCAACCAACATGTCAGCCCTGTTGGGAATAATGGTGCTTCATCATCTTCTGAAGTACGCTCCCATATATCTAGATTAGCTTCCATCGACTCCTTCGACTCTAGATGGTAAATACAGTTTATCACAACATTCTATTATAACCTACAGGAGAGTAAAGAAAATTGAATAAAAGAGGGGAAATGATCAGCATCGTGCTCAAAATTTTCCACGAGTAAGAGGTGATTCATGTTGGTGCATATTGCTTTAACAATGTGACAGGCAGGACTTCCTGGAGCCTGGTGAATCTGTTGTTTTGATATCGAAACTGAAGAAGATTAACAAGCTAACAAACAAGAAGGTTCAGTTGATCCTCACCGACAAACCTCAGCTGATCTGTGTTGATCCTGGAAAAATGGTGACTAAAGGGAATATTATGTGGTCTGATGACCCAAGTGAACTCAATGTGCAAGTAGCAAACTCTTCACATTTCAGGATATGCACGGTATTCTTCTTTGTTGTTACTGGTCCTTAGTATTATCCTTGCTCCTATCATGGTGCCTAACCTAGTTCATTTACAGCCAAAGAAGGTGTCATTGTTTGAGGATGCAAAACAGCGTGCCTGGCAGTGGAAGAAGGCAATTGAAGACCTACAACGCTGCCAGAAGAACTGACTATGTCGAATCAAGACGACAAATGGTGATATTAAGCACTGTGTATACACCATAGCCATCTTTTTCTCCTGGAGAAACATGGGCAGGTTGTTGCTCCTGACCTCCTGCAGTCCTGCGTCTGTGCCTGATTGCAACGAAGTCTCTACTCTCCAGTTGGCACATCCGTGGATGTTTTCTACATTTTGTTTTTCTTTTCTGCCCCCTCTAAATTTTCTTATAGCAAACAATTTTGCTCGTCGGTTTTGTAATTTGGTGCAGTAGATAGCATCAGGATGATTGAAACGGCTGCACTCAGGAACATTTAACACAGGAAGCTACATGAGATTGTTAAATTTGTATTGTTGCATCATCTGACAAGCTTAACGTTGGTCCTCAGTCCTCGCAGTTCTCGTTAATGTTCAGGCAGATATGTAGCATTTGGTATTTACTTATTTGCATTAGGTAGCACGTTGGGTAACTCAACAGTCAGGTCCCCTTTGGAGTGGAAGAAATTTACAGGAATTTGGGAGAAAATGAACTAGTTCATATGAAAATCCAATGAATTCCTGCATTCCAAAGGGCCCTCAACATTCTGTCTCAGTGTCACGCCAGGTGTTGAGAGTTAACTAAGAGCAGATACAATAATTGGCAACAAGGACTTCACATGGCATTTTTTGATGATCTAGAGAAGAGAGAGAAAGAAAGAGAAGAGAAGAGGAGCCGGCGACTAATCTGTCGCCGGGCTTTACACGTGCACTGAGGCGAGGTGGGCCTGCGTCCACGCCGGCCACTGCCCTTGCCCGCGTGTTCGGTGTTCTCGCCTCGTGCCCGCGTCCACGCCGCCGCTCGCCAGATCTCGTTGGAAAGGAAGGGGAGGAAGAAAGAGGAAGAGAAAGAGAGAGGAGAGAGATGGTGGGTCTAAAAATAATAAAATATTTATGTTACCTATTAGTTCCAATGACTACTATAGATGACATGGCCATTTATTACAATTAGCAGTGGGCTTTCTTATTGACCTTGCTCTAATACTCATTGTCGAAGGATGAAACTCCGACGGCGGGAAGTCAGGAGACCCCCCTCTGTTTCTGCCCCGAGCGCTGATCTCTCTTCTTCCGCTTGACGCCGGCTTCACCTGAGAACCACTCCCCTGGCCGAATCTCAAAGGGGGGTCTCCTGACTTCCCGCCGTCGGAGTTTCATCCTTCGACAGCTGGCGCGCTAGGTAGGGGGAGTTTCCTTTTCAGGTGGTACGCCGGCAGCACCGGCGCGCTCCATGGCGACCGGCCATCATCATCAGCAGGATTCCGACGACGAGTCCGGCGGCTTCACCCCGCCGGACAATGCTAGCCCTCTGGCTAGCTCACCGCGTTCCCCCACGTCTTCCTGGGGCGCCGCGTGCGCGCTGCACGGGCCGACTTCACCCAGTGGCGGCCTGGCCGAGCGGCCTCGGCACCTCCCTCCGCGGAGGGAGCCGGTAAGTGCCCGGCTGGGTCCGCCACGGCCTCATTCGTGAGGCGCAAACAGGCGCGCCGCTCCACGGCGCGCCACCATCAAGACATCCAGCCGGCGACGCCGCAGGAAGCCCTCCTGGCGGCGAAAGCTCTCCTGCGCCACGCCCCGGCTTCAACCGGGCAGCGGCGGGAAAGGGGTGGCTCGGCGAAGTCGCCGACCTCGTAGGTACGGCCCATCGCCTGATCACCGCCGGCAATCATGCGGGAGCCGGCGAGTCCTCGCGTTTCGCCTCGCGCCGGGACAGGAGGAAGGCCAGAAAGCCAAGCGGCCGCTGAGAGCTCCGCCTGGCCGCTGCGGCCAGCCCCCGGGGCGACATCGCCCACGAGGACGACGACGGCGGCGGTAAGCGGCAAAGGGCCGCACGTGCGCCGCCGCCGCCGGAAATGGCCCGGGGATGGTGCGCCTTCCACCAGACGGACCGGCACGACCTGACGGAGTGCCGCGCCGTCGAACGTTTGGCCAAACGCCTCGAGGAGCGGCAGTAGGCCGAGCCCGGTCGAAGCCCTTGGCTCCCGGGCGCGTACCTACTCCCGGTCGGAGCCCTTGGCTCCCGGGTGCGTATCTAGCCCCGGTCGGAGCTTGGCTCCCGAGAGCGTCGACTATATCGGTTCCGTTTCTCTGGTTGGCTTTTGATTTAATGAAAATCTCTCCTCCTTTATTAGAGAAAGTCTTCCCCTTTCCTTTGACTGCACATAGGGTACAACTGCCCGGACCCCATCGGACGCGATGGCGAGTCCGGGCAGTTCGTCCCGACTCAGTCCGAGGCCTGCGGGCCCGGACGCACATAGGGTATGACTGCCCGGACTCCATCGGACGCGATGGCGAGTCCGGGCGGTTCGTCCCGACTCAGTCCGGGGCCTCCGGGCCCGGGCGCACATAGGATACGACTGCCCGGACTCCATCGGACGCGATGGCGAGTCCGGGCCGTTCGTCCCGACTCAGTCCGGGCCTCCGGGCCCGGACGGGTCCGGCGTGATGGTCCGGACCGCGCCGCCCTGTCAAGCGCGTGTCCGGGCAGGCTGCTCCCGGTTGAGGACCTTCTCCCGGTGTCAAGAGCTCGCACCCTCGCAAGGGGAAGCTGAGCCCGAGGACGGCCCCTGACAGGCCAGGACCAGAGAGCGTCCTCGCTGCCCTCGGTAGCGAGGCTCGCGCCCGCTCCTCGCACCTTAGCCTCAGGTCACGATACGCGAGTTGATGGTTGGGCACATTTCTGCAGGCAGCGAGCGTGGCGCTCGTCGTAGAGCACCCCCCGCCTGGCAAACATACGGCCCGGGACTTACCTCCCGGGCCCGACTCTGAGGAGCCCGACCCGGGGCGGCATCGCCAAGGCGAGTGCGCGCCTAGGAACGTGGGACCCGGAGTGACCCTCACAGGGCGCTAGTACCCGGACCGCTTCGCCTTGGCAAAGGTGGGTCCAGGGAAGTTGTCCCAATATGGTCCATGTCCTTATCCGGGCCCTGTGCCCGGGCGCATGTCGACTATTCAAAACCAAACCACATATCAGTCCGGGGCCTTGCGTCCCGGGCACATATTCGAGCCGAGGCACGGATTCCCGAATCCGCGCCCCGGGTCCGACACCGAGGTGCCGAACCAGGGCGGCCTCGCCAAGGCGAGTGCAAGCCTAGGAACGCGACACCCGGAATAGGGCGCGATAGCCCAGACAGCACCGCCCCGGCGAGAATGCTTCTGGAGGGTCGTCTCACATCCCATATTCAAGCCCGGGCCCCCGGAACCCGGCTTATATCAAAAACGTATTTCAGTCCGGGGCCCCCGGGTCCCGGACACATATCGCATGACAGCCGGGGCCCCCAGGTCCCGAGCACATGCCGGACTCGGGCTCGCGAGGGAAGCGAGTCCGAGCTCCGTCCCCCGAACACCAGCAACCTCCGAGCAACATAATAAACCAAGGTACAAAGTATAAACATAATCACATACATATGCAAATGTCTCTCTTGTACAAGACAGGCAGAATCGGTGCGCAAGCATGAGCGAGGCCCGGATCGCACGGGGGGCGGTCACCGCTGTGCTTCTAACCGGACGCCGAAGGCGGCGCCCGAACGACGTCGGATGGGAGCACCCGGGGCATGGAGGGCCCCCGGGCCCCGAAGCAACCGCAGACGGTGTCAAAGGGAACCGGCATCTTCCTCGACCTCTTCGTCAGGCTTCGGCTCTACAAGATGTTCGCCGCGGTCGGAGAACCCTGCCTCCGGGGCAGCGGACTCGACCACGGCCTCCCACGCCTCCTCGCGAACCACCGCGACCTCCTCACGCACGGCGAATTCACACCGCCGAGACACGAGCCCGGCCCCTTAGGCCCGGACGTTTCCCTCCCGGGAAAGCGTTTCCTTCTCCCGCGCCTCCATCTCGGACCAAGCGGGTGAGGTCTCGACGGCGGCAGACTCGGTGGCGCCCTTCGATTGAACAACGCACCCCTCTGCTGCCGTGATCTCCAGCCATCAGGTTGCCACGAAGAACTCGGCGACGCCCGGGTCCCGGCGCCCGGTCCCGGCGCCCAGACTGACCCGTGCCCGGACCCGGGAGCCACCTCCTCGGGTCCCAGGCCCCGAGCCATCCCGCGCCCGGGCCTCGCGCCCGGTCCGGAGCGGCGTCCTCGGTTCTCGGGCCCGGTCTCGGCAGCGGCGTCCTCGGTTCTCGGGGCCCGGTCTCGGCAGCGCGTCCCAGGGGCACATCGCGGAGACGCTCCTGGCCCGGGCCACTCCCCGCTCCCGGGACTCACACCTTCCGCACCGACGAGCTCGGGAAGTTAGCCTCGAGACGATCGGCTACTTCCGGTTGGATCGGCTTGGGCTCCTCCGAGCTGATCGGCTCCTTCTGGTGTTCGACGTCCCCTGGTGATCGGCCTCTCCCGGTCGCACCCCCTACCTGGCGCGCCAGCTGTCGAAGGATGAAACTCCGACGGCGGGAAGTCAGGAGACCCCCCTTTGAGATTCGGCCAGGGGAGTGGTTCTCAGGTGAAGCCGGCGTCAAGCGGAAGAAGAGAGATCAGCGCTCGGGGCAGAAACAGAGGGGCCCGAGCTGGAAGATAGGGTCCGGACTGTCGAACACGGTCCGGACCGTCCGAACTGTGGAGATCACGTGGGGAAGACGATGACAGCGCGCGCAAGGGGCACACGAGGATTTATACAGGTTCGGGCCGCCGGAGCGTAATACCCTACTCCTGTGTGTGTGGTTTGCTATCTGTGTGATGAATGTGGGATTGCGGTTACAAAGTGGACCCTGCGGGAGCTCGGAAGCTAGCCCGGGACTTGAGATTCTGAGAGAGAGAGAGCCGAGAACAAGAGCTGGCCGGGTGGCCTGAGGCTGGAACTCAGTCTGCGAGAGAGAGAGGCATGGATCCTCCTTTATAGGCGAGGGGAGTCCACAGTGCCAGAATATGGAGAGAGAGCTTTTCCGGTTAGTTCTCCTGTGCACATGTCTGCTTGCGGAGTCCTACGCCGGAGCCGCTGCTGCTATGGGCGGCTGGAGCACGCGCATCCCGCAGGCGCTGCTGCGCCGCGCCTGGAGGAAGCCCTTGGCGCGTGCTGCGGGCGCGGTCCGGTCGCTGACCGGCAACACACGCCCGGAGGCGACGCGTCAGGCCACGGGCGACACGCGCCGGGGGACGAGCGGCGCGTCGGGCCGGGGGCCGTTCCCCGGGCGACACGCGGCGGGCAGGAGGCGGCACGTCGCACGGCGACCGGCGGGAGACACGTCTCGGCGCCGCCAGTCGTGCAGGATGTGTCTCCGGAAGGGGCGACTGACCAGAGATCCACGGTCCGCAGAACGTGGACCAGTCCCATTTTGCCGACACTCATGCTTGCCGCCTCAATCGGATCGACCCAACACAGCTGATCTTTCTTCAAATGTTTTCAAAGTTAGCTCATGTTGCATTGCAGATAATACTCCATCTGCTCCAAAATGGAAGGATTTCTATGCTGTTAGCAAATACTAAGGTTACTCAAAATATTTCTTTTTAGTCACTCTCAGTCGTCAATTTTTGAATATTGACATTGCTTAGATTCTTTTTTCAAGCATATAACTAGCTTTGGAATCATTGAAATAATGGGAATCAGTACATGAATGATTATATTATGGGACAAAATTTGAATCCTAGAAATGCTTATATTTTAAAACGTAGGGAATAGATATCAACACTAAGCATCTATATCAGATAACATTAGTGCTGAAAATATCAACAAAATTGAGCTATTCTTCATGTGAGAAATTATAATGCTGCTATCATCTGGGAACATTGGGCTGGTTTGGTTTAATGCCAAAATTAACCTTACCAATTTTTGTCAATGTTAAATTTTGGCATGGCCAATTTTACCAAATGTAAAGTTGTGTTGGTTTGAAGCCAAAATAGACTAAGTTAACTATTGAGTGGCCTATATTTTCTAGGCTTGCAAAATTTAGCTTCAATTCAAATAGACACTCCAAACACTGTTAAAATTACCAAATATTAGAAATAACAATTATGGCCACAAACCAAACCGGCCTATTGATGCAAATAGAGTACAAACCAAGCCCACAATGCAATCTACTGGGCTTGGGCCAACTAATACTGGCCCAATTTTACTGTCTTATCTTGGGACGACCGATCCGAGCCCGATTACAACTGGTAGCCTCGTAGTCAACGCTTTGACGCGTCGGACTATGTAAAAAAAAAAAACCTCTTTTTAACCCACAAAATTACACCAGTTACCAGGGTGGAGACCGCAAAACCGCCTCTCCTATCGTTGTCGAGGCCTAGAAGTCGAAGAAGATATTTCCAGACCGCAAAAGGGCATATACCCCTCCCCCCTGCCCGCCCGCGTGGCCTACCCCTTTGTTAGGGTTTCGCGCCTCTTCTGTCCCCCGGTCCGTTCCTCGGCCGTCGGCCCGGCTCGCGGCGGCCGCTCGTTTTCTAGGGTTAGGGTTCCGGCGGCGGCGGAGATGGGTGTCCCGGCGTTCTACCGGTGGCTGGCGGAGAAGTACCCGATGGTGGTGGTGGACGTGGTGGAGGAGGAGGCCGTCGAGATCGAGGGCGTCAAGGTGCCCGTCGACACGTCCAAGCCCAACCCCAACGGCCTCGAGTTCGACAACCTCTACCTCGACATGAACGGGATCATACACCCTGCTTCCACCCCGAGGATAGGGTACGTGCGGTCGCTTCCGCTCCCTCTGGCCTCGGAATGTTTTTTTCGTTTGGTTTGGCTGTTCGCTTGGGCGTTTCTATTTGCGTGCTTAGGCTTTGTTTGGGTGTTGTAAGGTGTCGTTCCGCTCTATAGGTGATGGATTTGTGTATGTATGAGTGATGAACGACGGAGCTGTGGCAGAGAAGATAGTTTGGTGAATTGAAATTGTAGCTTCCTGTTTTAACCTCCTGTACTTGCCTGAGCATAAACATAATTTTGCAAATAACCACAATATGCTTAATTGCCACATGAGCCATCTCAGGATGAGGATGCTGTTGTAGTTTATAATCTTCAAATTCAGTCTTCCTTCGCCTGTTGAACTGCATCGCCAATCAGCTTCAGACAAATGGTGGTTGGGGGTCTGCAAATTTGTCAACTTAGCTTTGCCTTTGAGTTGAGTTTGTTTTATGGGGACGCACCAGCTTAGGGACTGCACGATGCTACTATGTCAATGCCCTGCATTTCTCTTCGCAAAAAATATTTTGATGTTCACTCATTGCTCAACTACGTTCTGATTTCTATGCTGACCATTTACTGCTATTGTGTTATCTTTTACAGCCCTCCCCGACAACATTCGGTGAGGTTTTCCAGTGCATGTTTGATTACATCGACAGGCTATTTGTCATGGTTCGCCCTCGGAAGCTTTTGTATATGGCCATTGGTACGTATAACATCTGGTGTGTAGGAATTACCCTTTTTCCTTCCTAAAAGATTAGGAGCGCTTAGTATTGTTACTCTTTTACTTGTTGGGCATCATGTTGGAACAGCTTGTGATACTGCAAACTAATGCCTTTGTTAAGTTAGCTCTGATGAGTCATGTACTCTATTTTGAATCAGGCATCATTCTTGCCTCTAAACTATTTGGCAGCATAGTACTTGTACTTGTAAACTTTCTGCTGTCTAGGGTCTTTGTCTTTTATCACATATGCCTGTATTGTTTGATGGTTTCTTGTTGATATTTTGTATTACCTTACAATGATTTTACAGATGGTGTGGCTCCTCGTGCTAAGATGAACCAGCAGCGCTCTAGACGATTCAGAGCTGCAAAAGATGCTGCTGATGCGGTTAGTATTCTAGTATTTTATCTTCATTTATGCAGTCCATGATAATTTTTTGGCATTTAAATTCCCATTTTGGACAGCTTCAACCATTTGAATTGCATTTATGGCTCACTATTTTTCCATCTCCAGGCCGCAGAAGAAGAAAGGCTGCGTGAAGAGTTTGAGAGGGAAGGCAGAAAACTTCCGCCAAAACAGCAATCACAAACATGTGATTCTAATGTTATTACTCCAGGGACAGAGTTTATGGCTGTTTTATCCATTGCTTTGCAGTACTACATCCATCTCAGATTGAATTATGATCCTGGATGGAAGCAAATTAAAGTAAGCATGATTTTAGGTTTTGTTTTGGCATTACTTTCTGTCAGTATGTTCCATCATGTTTACTTCTAATCCATGAAGGCTAAGGCTAAACATTGATTGGAAGGACAAGTATGAAGTCGTGTGTTCTGATTAAATTCTTTTGAAGGTTATTCTCTCTGATGCCAATGTTCCTGGTGAAGGGGAACATAAAATTATGTCCTACATTCGTGGTCAACGGAATCTCCCTGGATTTACTACCCAAATACCCGCCATTGCTTGTATGGCCTGGTATATTCTATAAACCCAATTTTTCAATTTTTAATTGGGCAATGTTTCTTCTGTTGGTCCTGCTAATGCATAGCTTTATATACTCTTGAATGCAGGATGCAGACCTGATCATGTTAGCTCTTGCAACACACGAAGTACATTTCTCTATACTGAGAGAGGTTAGCTCTCCTCAAAACCCAGAATTAATGTCTTTTGGTGTAAATACATTTTACTGTGTTATGCTAACTAAAAGAGCGTATTGGTTTCATATTCTTTCCTGTTGTCTATGTTACTTGATTTTTTTTTCTCCTCTGGTTATTTTCGGGTGCTTGCAGGTAGTTTATACACCTGGACAGCAGGACAAATGCTTCTTGTGTGGTCAGGTTGGACATCTAGCAGCAAATTGTGAAGGAAAGGCTAAGAGAAAAGCTGGGGAGTTTGATGAAAAAGGTGAAGCTATTGTTCCAAAGAAACCTTACCAGGTAATGCTGTCTCTTTCCCTTCTTGTAATTTGTGGTGTAATAAGTACATTTTATGAATGAGGGCCTTGTTTTTATTTGAATTGCTCCTCGTGACATTGCAGTTCTTGAATATATGGACCCTCCGGGAGTACTTAGAATATGAGTTCAGAATGCCGAATCCACCTTTCCCGATTGACTTTGAACGCATTGTTGACGATTTCATCTTCATGTGTTTTTTGTTGGCAATGATTTCTTCCACATATGCCAACATTAGAGATTCGTGAGGTTTGTTACCTGTTCTCCAATTAAATGTTTTACTGGAGCTAATAGCTATGAAGTTATCAGATTTACTACTAACTAAACTAGATATCTGTTTTATTCCTGCTTGCAGTTCTCTTATAGATTTTTATTGCATGATGTTAACTTCTTGGCTTTGCTGCAGGGAGCTATTAATCTGCTAATGGCTGTATACAAGAAGGAATTTCCTTCCATGGGTGGTTATCTAACCGATGCTTGCACGGTAATAAAAAAAATCACTTATATTAAAGTTTCCCATGTGGTTTTTTTGCAGAGTACTTGATTCCAACTGGTCAAAATTGGTATCGGTAATTAACATGTTTTTACCTGTTACTTCAGCCGGATCTGACTAAAGTGGAACACTTTATTCAAGCAGTTGGTTCCTACGAGGATAAAATATTTCAGAAAAGAGCTCGTTTGCATCAGGTGATTGCAAAGTTCATTGAATGGTTATTTTGATTTGCTGTTAATTTGTCAGCTTGATGGACTGCATTCTATGACATATTGTTCTAATATACATTTTCAAATTGGAGGTAGTGGTGGTGAACTTGCCACCTGCCACCAACACATTGCATTTCTTAATTGCTCTGTGAATTATTTTAATATTACACTGTATATCTTCCATATTCAGCTGCTTTCTTCTTAAGTTGGCCTTGTAAAATCACTATATAACATGGAAAGGTTCACAATGACCAGATATAGTATTGTGTGTACGTAGTTTAGTTTTATTTTATTTTATAATACCTCAAAGTTAAATTTACAATTAGCGTGTTGTAAACATTTTCAACCCTTGGAAAAAAGCAAATTGACATGCTCCATGGAAATCACATTATTATTTTGAACAATATTGAGACATTTACGATTTCATGTTATCCATAGCAAATGCATGGCCATTTTTTATCTAGTATACCAGAAATAGTTGTTTGTTCAAGTGTCTTCTTCTCCATACTTCCCCTAGAATTTAAATGTCACCCATGGAAGAAAAATTCTGCTTGCAGCGTAACACATCCGTAAGGCTTAGGCATGTTCCATCCCAATATATTCTGACTTTATGTAAAGCCTTGCGATATAAACAATATGAACTCTTGAGGAATAAATGTTTGCAACACTATTTCTATATATGTGGCGCTCAAATATTCAACAAGGTATTGATGTGAAGTTCATATCCTTGTGTAGCGTCAAGCTGAAAGAATAAAACGGGAGAAGGCCCAAGCAAAACGAGGGGATGACCTGGATCCCCATGTCAGGGATGATCTTATTGTACCTGTTGCGCGCTTTCAAGGGTCTCGCCTTGCATCTGGACCTGTGCCTTCACCATATGAACAGAATGTGTCTGACAAAAACAATGGGGGAAAAAATAGTCGAGCTCAGAAAGCTGCACGAGTATCATCATCAGGTTCAAGCATTGCAGCTGCCATTGTTGAAGCTGAAAATGACCTTGAAGCACAGGTAGCTCATTTCATCTGGCTCCAGAAGATTTTACATTTGTTTTTGAAGAAATACTTTTGTGATTTTATCTGACACTTATTCCTGTAACCTTTTTAGGAACGGGAAAACAAAGAAGACTTGAAGACAATGCTTAAAGATGCACTTCGTGAGAAATCAGATGTTTTTAATTCTGAAAATCCAGAGGAGGACAAGGTTAGTATTTATACACAAGTCATATGCCACTGCTGTGCTGGCTCTGTATGCACAAATCTTAGGTCTATATGAAACTTACAATAGATTGGTAGCCACAGTAAGCCCATAGAAACTTTTTGAGACAACAGATTTTGAATTAAAAACATAAAAACATACTCCTATTTTGTTTGTCTTAATATACATGAAATAGCTGAAGTATTTACTTTCTATTTTTTTGAACTCATATTTACTTTCTATTGCTCATTTGTTTATTGAACTTTAGTGTGTGTACATTTAAATGTTTTCAATTTAGTCATAACATTATGTCTTCTCAGGTAAAGCTTGGAGAACCAGGATGGAGGGAAAGGTACTATGAAGAGAAGTTTGGGGCAAGAACACCCGGACAGATTGAAGAAATACGTAGAGATGTTGTAAGTGTCCTGAAAGTTCTGTTGAATTTACTGCATTGCACAACTCATTGGTGTCATCATGCGGTATTGCCGTTACCGTATTTGTACTAACTTCGTAAAAGATGCCATTTCATCACTATTTGAGAACGCACTCATTTCTTATCCTATGTATGTATGATGTGCCTTGTTCATCTTCTTCAGGTTCTGAAATATACTGAAGGTTTGTGTTGGGTAATGCACTACTATTATGAAGGTGTCTGCTCGTGGCAATGGTAATTTAGCTTGCTCTAGTTGGTCAATATGTATTAAATCATGTAAAGGTTTATTTTCAACTCTTTGTTGCTGGCTTTAAATTGTTCTCGGTCACCATGTCTTGCTTAATATACGCAGGTTTTACCCTTATCATTATGCTCCTTTTGCGTCGGATTTGAGTGGTCTAGGTCAACTCAATATAAGTTTTGAACTTGGGTCACCATTCAAACCCTTTGATCAACTTATGGGGGTTTTCCCAGCTGCGAGGTGAATTCACTAAGATCATGTTCCCTAGATCCCATTTCCTTAATGTGATGGATATTTTCTTGATAGGTTGTAACATTACATTTCAGCTCCCATGCACTCCCTATACAGTATCGGCAATTGATGACAGATCCAAATTCACCAATAATTGATTTTTATCCAATTGGTATGCTTATTTTGATGATATCTGATATATATTGTAGTATCTTACTTGTTGATAACTTTACACCCATTTCACCCATTTACGATGCAGATTTTGAAGTAGATATGAATGGGAAGAGGTATTCATGGCAGGTAAATCGATCATAATATTGCATATTTATGTAGTGTATACCTTCCATGTTTAATTATATATTTGAATTTTGCAGGGGATAGCAAAACTGCCCTTCATTGATGAAACTCGGTTATTAGCTGAAATTAAAAAAGTTGAGCATACCTTGACGGTATGGCAACAAAACAGTTCCTCATTCATTTTATGCTTTTATAAGCCATATGGAATTGGAGATCTTGTACTAAGATATGCAGCACTTTCCTTACCTTCTGTGTAGCCTGAAGAAGCAAGGAGAAACAGTGTCATGTTCAATATGCTTTTTGTGAATGGCTCCCATCCACTTTCGCCTTATATCTACTCCCTCAACAGCAAATTTGGACATCTACCTGACAAAGAGCGAATTGAAATTAAAGAAAAGATTGATCCTTCTTCTAGGTTAGCTAAGCCTATCAGGATCCTTAATTGACTGCAAATACTATTTTTTCTAGTTTAAATCCTTATGGTAGTTGCACTTACTAGTGTTGGTAGATTTTGTAACGTCTCTGTCAGGCAAAAATTCTGGCTAGCATATGGGCCACTGAAAATAATGTGTTTTTTCTATTTTCCTTAACAGCTGCCCTTGTTTTGTGCAGTGGAGGAATGAATGGTTACATCTCACTTTGTAGCGGGGATCCATGCCCTCCTGTCTTCAGGTCTCCTGTTGATGGGTTGGAGGATATCATGGACAATCAAGTGATGTAAGTTCAGTCCCTTTTGTCAAATTAAGGTAATATGATTTAGTGGCAATCTAATTCACCATCATGTCATCTGTCTTAAATAGATGCACAATCTACAAGCTTCCAGATTCTCATAAGCACATCGCTCATCCACCTGCTGGTGTAATTATACCCAAGAAGGTACATCACTATCATTTTTGTCTAGCATCAACACTAGTAACATCATTTCACTTGAGAAATGGTAATAACAAATAAGCTCCATGTTCAATTTAACTCTGCAGACTGTTGAAGCTACTGACCTGAAACCACCACCTGTGCTATGGCATGAAGACAGTGGTAGGAGGCCTCATGATAATAATAACAACAGGAGGGCTTATGATAACAGCAACAGGTACACTACCTACCTTTTGCGTTATTTTGTCAATCCTTTCAGCAACATTGAAAATTATAACATTCTGGTGAATTGTTTAGGCAAAACCCAGCTGGAGCGATATCTGGCCGCCAACTTGGGGAAGCCGCCCACCGACTTGTGGTAAACAGCTTGAATGTTCGGAGCGGTGGACAATACAATGCCCCATCAATGCCATATCAAACCATAATGAATGGCATGCATTATCCAAATGGAATTCCACCAAGGATGGAGCAGCCGGCTCCTGGTTGGCATGTACCTGGTGATCTACCAAATGGTCAGGTACCGGCTTATGCATTGTCATCAGGTCATTATCAGAACGATAGGTCTGGGCCTTCTCAGTATGGACGAGATAACCATGGAAGGCAATACCCATATGCAAGAGATAACAACCATGATTCAAGAGGAAGGGTTCCAGCATACCATCAGAGCGGTGGCAACTCGTATCCATCGCATGCTACTCCATCAGCAGGTCCTGGGCGGTATGCGCAACCCCCGCCATATGCTGCGGGATATGGTGGGGGCTACCAGCCTGCACCATATGGAGGTGGTCAACAGTGGCAGCAGCAGCAGCAACAACCTTATGGCTCCTATGCTGGATCAAGGCCTTATGGAGGCGGGGCACCTCCCGCAAGGCCTAATTCACGACCACAGCAGTTGCAGAACCGTTACAATACCTTAGATAGGAATTCTAACAGGAGACCTCCACCAAGTCACGGGAGATACTAAGCCCAACCTCTGTTGTTGTAACACTGGTTTTGTTGTTAGAAAACCTGCCTAGTAAAATAGAGAACCTCAGCTTAGAGATACGTACAGAGCATTTGCAAAGTCTTTGTGATCGACAAGCTGTTATAGCATCAACCATCAAAGGTTCTAAGAGGCAAGTGTTGTACACTAGAATTGTCAGTTTGTCAGATACTGGTGGCAGGCTGCCGTTTTTCATTTGTTGCTCATTATTTTAGCCCCTCAAGGTCGGGAATATGTTTAACAAGTTTTGGGTATTTAAGATATTGTTCTAGGTTCAATTTCAGTTTTGAAGGATGTATCACAAATCATTTATTCTTTTTTAAGTTATAATTATAATGGAAGTGTGGTTTTCTCCATAACCTGTTGACTCAATTGTCAATTGAGAACAAGTGTTTTTTTTTGCCTTGAAAATGTAGTGTTGATATAGAATCTTGTGATTGTTCCATGTTATAATGCTCGAGAACTTCTGTAACTGTGTTGACTGTGGAGGGTTGTTTACCGGCAATAATGGTCACTGTACATATTTGCATTTTTGGTTGACGGAATAATATGAAGAGCTCTGAATCAAATCCTTTTTACTATGTATTCCATAAATTAGGAAGTGCTGAGGACTGTCAAAATGTAAACTTTCAATGTATTTGGCTACTTTACGAAGAGGAGGAAGACTGGAAGAGGGTGTTACACTTTGGAGGTAACATTATTTTGATGGCTACAGTATTATTTTACGAGTGTCGAAGAGGAAGAGACTGGTCTAGAAGAGGGTACCCAATGTTGGGCTGTGTGGGCCTTGTGTCGCAGGTATGGCAGAAAGCGGGCCCAACCTAGTAATCTCTTACGTTCTTTTTAGAACAGTAATCTCTTATGTGATCCGGTAATTTTGTACCGCTACCATTGTTAGCGGCGTCGCATTCTGCTCCTTATTACTTTGGCGCTCCAGCATTTGTCAATTCTCGTACTGGTTTGAGTTTAGCGATTTGGTAACGGTAATTTTTATTTTTTTTAAGAAAAGGGTTATCGAAGAGGGCCCTTGGGATGGAGAAGACGACGCAAACAACATGTGGAAGAAGATGGCAACCTGCATCCGGGAGGTGGCTTCAGAGGTGTTTGGAGTGACTAAAGGGAGTGGATGCGAACCTAGAGATACTTGGTGGTGGAATGAGGACGTCCAAAAAGCTATTAAGGAGAAGAAAGAATGCTATAGGCGTTTATACCATGATAGGAGCGTGGACAATATAGAGAAGTATAAGGTGGCAAAGAAGGCAGCAAAGCGTGCTGTGAGTGAGCCAAAAGGGCGGGCTTACGAAGGTCTATATCAACGATTGGGTACAAAGGCAGGAGAGAAGGACATCTATAGGATGGCTAGGGTTCGCGAAAGGAAGACGAGGGACCTCAACCAAGTTAAGTGCATTAAGGACGAGAGGGAGCAGCTTTTGGTAAAGGAGGATGAGATCAAACACAGATGGCAAGAGTATTTTGACAAGTTGTTCAATGGTGAGAACGGGAACACAACCGTTCAGTTAGATGACTCTTTGGATGACACCAATAGGCGCTTTGTGCGGAGGATCCAAGAATCAGAAGTCAGAGAGGCGTTGAAAAGGATGAAAGGGGGTAAGGCAATGGGTCCTGATGGTATCCCAATCGATGTGTGGAGATGCCTAGGGGATATAGCTATAGTATGGCTAACCGAGTTGTTCAACAATATTTTTCGGTCAAACAAGATGCCTGATGACTGGAGGAGGAGTATATTGGTACCGATCTATAAGAATAAGGGAGACATTCAAAGTTGCACTAATTATCGAGGAATTAAGTTGATGAGCCATACGATGAAGCTATGGGATCGAGTAATCGAGCATCGCCTAAGAGGAGTGACGCGGGTCTCTATGAACCAATTTGGTTTCATGCCCGGAAGGTCAACCATAGAAGCAATTTTCTTATTAAGACAAGTTATGGAGCGGTATAGGAAGCAGAAGAAGGACCTACACATGGTTTTTATTGATTTGGAGAAGGCCTACGATAAGATACCAGGGAATGTTATGTGGTGGGCATTGGACAAACATAAAGTTCCAACAAAGTACGTTTCTCTCATTAAGGACATGTACAACAATGTTGTGACTAGTGTTCGAACAAGTGATGGTGACACATGTGACTTCCCGATCAAGATAGGACTACATCAAGGGTCAGCTTTGAGCCCTTATCTATTTGCCTTGGTGATGGATGAAGTCACAAGGGACATACAAGGGAATGTCCCTTGGTGTATGCTTTTCGCGGACGATGTACTATTAGTTGATGAAAGCTGAGCGGGAGTAAATAGGAAACTAGAGTTGTGGCGGCAGACTCTAGAGTCCAAAGGTTTTAGACTCAGCAGAACTAAAACCAAATATATGGCATGTGACTTTGGCACTGCTAGACATAAGGAGAGGGATGTTAGTTTGGATGGTCAAATAGTACCCAAGAAGGATACCTTTCGATATTTGGGATCAATGCTACAGAGAGATGGAGATATCGATGAAGATGTTAGCCATAGAATCAAAGCGGGGTGGATGAAGTGGCGTCAAGCATCGGGTATTCTCTGTGACAAGAGGGTACCACAGAAGTTAAAAGGCAAGTTCTATAGAACGGCGATTAGACCGGCAATGTTGTATGGTGCAGAATGTTGGCCTACAAAAAGACGACATGTTCAGCAGTTGAGTGTTGCGGAAATGCGTATGCTACGTTGGATTTGTGGTCATACAAGAATGGATCGAGTCCGGAACGATGATATACGTGATAGGCTAGGGGTAGCACCAATTAAAGAGAAGCTTGTCCAACACCGGTTGAGATGGTTTGGACATGTCCAGCGGAGACCTCCAGAGGCACCAGTGCATAGTAGAATTTAAGGCGCGACAGTGATGTTAGGAGAGACAGGGGAAGACCAAAATTGACATGGGAGGAGGCAATAAAAAGGGACTTGAAAGGATGGAATATACCCAAGGATTTGTCTTTGAATAGGTCTGCTTGGAAAGCAGCCATTTACGTGCCTGAACCTTGTTTTGCGGCTCCTGTTGGGTTTCAACTCTAGCCTACCCCAATTTGCTTGGGACTGAAAGGCTTTGTTGTTGTTGTTGTTGTTGTTGGATTAAAAACCCGGCCTCTACATCTATAATGTGGATATATACAGCTAATAAAACTCAAAAGTAGATAGACCTCACACCATACAAAAAGCCATACAGCCAAAAAACTTGAGTACTTAGACTTAAATCTCAAACATAAGACGTTCCTCCATTATATAGTACGATACTTTCAATAGACAACAAAACAAGATTAAGTTTCCAATCTTCTTCTCCCATTATATCCATATTTCGAAAAGAACTCTAAGACTCTCGTCTCCAAAAACATGCACCCTTCGTTCAACTTTAGTGCATCTTCCTCCTTAAGTAACAACGACCACTGACGCGCCTAATGCGTTCCTTTGAAGATTAACTGCAAAAAGAGAGTTAGCTTTGAAGCCATTGAAAACAACATTATTCCTACAAAGCCATACCGTCCAACATAAAACTGCTATGCCAATAAAAATTTAGTATCTTAGCCTAGGATGAAAACCATTTAGCCATCCGCCAAAGAGACTAGCAACATTTGTGGGCGATTGTATCCCAAAAGTAATAAAGATTGAATTCCACATGAACCTTGCAAGTTGACAATCAAAGAAAAGATGTTGTATTGTTTCATTTGCATTAAAAAAGAACACTTAGGACTCTCTTTCCATCTCCTCTTACCCAAGTTGTCCTTAGTAAGGATGACCCCGTTCTTTTAAATACCAAAGAAAAATTTTTATTTTTAAAGGAACTCTAAGTTTCCAAATAAAAGTTTTCCTTCTTATCACCCCATCACAAATGAGAGCTCTATACATCGAGTTTATAGTAAAAATCCCCTTTTTATGTGCTCTCCAGACAAAAACTTTATTTTGTTCGGAAAGCTCAACATCAACCACTTTTGCTACAAGGTTAAACCAAGCAACAAGATTATCCCCAACCAACGCCCTTCTGAAAGATACATTCAACGGTTTTCTTCTTACAACATTGGCTACAGTAATATTTTTATTCCTAGTTATCTAATATAAGGAGGGATAAAGCTTATTAAAAGAGGAGTTACCCGTCCAACAGTCCTCCTAGAATCTTAATTGGGTCCAAAGGATCCAAGTCTTAAGAAATACTCTTTTGCCTCCATTAAACTTGCCCAAAAAATGAGAATTCCCCTGTTGCTTCTCCACCTGGGTAATTGTCTTTTTAGACAAGTACTTCTTCCTAAGATGCTCTGCCAAACCTTTTTCCATTAATAAGTTTGTACAGCCATTTGCTAAGCAGATATTTATTCTGAATTTCTAGATTTTGAATTCCAAGGTCCCCACATTCAATCAGTTTACACAACACACTCCATTTAGCCAATCTGTACTTTTTTGTGTTTCATTTTGCTAGAAAAATCTAAACCTATAATAGTCCAGCTTCTTGAGAATACCTATAGGCACCTCAAAAAAGGACATCATAAACATGACTAAACTGGATAGGATTGAATTTATTAAGACCAACCTCCCTCCTACCGAAAAAAATTTACCCTTCCAACTACTCGGTTTCCTTTGAAATAGCTCCTCGATTAAAAGCCAATCCTTGTTTGACAATCTCCTATGGATGATAGGAATTCTTAAGTATTAAACGGGTAAGCCTCCTCAATGTAACGACCCGTTTTTTTTCTTTTCCCGCTAGTCTTCTCGTTTTCCCGAGCTCCTTCCTATCTTGTCAGCATGTGCCTCCGTTTTCCCTCCCCCCGCCAGCCGTACTACTTATCCCTTGAGCCGAGTAGATTTGCACTACTCAGTCCTTGTATCCTGCTCTTTCCTTTGTCTTACTCGACGCCTCCTTGCTGCCGAGTAAGTACTGTGAAGTGGCCGACTACTTGTTGAGACTGTTGTTTCCTTGTCCCCCGAGTTGCACCGCCGTTGGAAACGACTGACTACCGAAGTGGAAAGAACCAAGTCTTCACCTGCCCGGTAGCACGCTTGGACGATAGACAATAACCTGCTGCATCGCTTGGACCAGTGGTCAGTCCGAAGCCCTGTCAGTGAGATTTCTCCAATCTGTCCTAGCCTTGACCTTAATGTCTCCTCGCAGCTACAGTGCCTGCCAACTCCTCTGACCAGTTGGACTCCAAGTCTTCCTTGTCAAGTCCTTTGTCAATTCACTTTGACTTTTTCTCCTACCCGTTGCCCAGCTCCACCGTGCCTCACTTCTTGCACGCCGGCTATATATTGAGCCATCCATGCTCCTTCTTCCTTTGTTTTGCAAACCGGCCAGCTCCAGCTCTGCTGAGTTCTTGTTCTTCTCTAAAGCTTTGGAGCTTCTGTCGCCTGGTTCGCAAGCCTGGTTCAGCCGACTGCCATTTTTTTTCTGGCAGCCGACTACTTCTTGATCTTTTTTCTGGTGTTTAACTTCTCCCTGCTATATCAGTGTTTCTTTCTGCTTGTTAGAGCCTGAACCGGTGGACGATCCAGAAGCCGCCTACCGCGAAGAAGACCCCTCCTGAACAAGGCAAGCCTCTTTGATCATATTTTTCCCCATATATGCAAAACTATGTTGTTTGGAAAATATATGCATGCTTAGTTTACACTTTTTAAACTGTTGGCCTCGGTTACAAGCGAAACTGATGGACCTACCAGTAGCTACACCATATTTGGTAGGATGTTGGTATATTTCTCCCTTGAGAGCCCCAGAAATGGCACGCTAGCATCCTATCTGAGGATACGATGCCGAGTAGAATGGCTTAGCTCTGCAACGTTGTTTGTCGTTGGGAAAAAATTGGGTTTTCTAAACTGATTGAAAAACCCGGTACTCCGTGTATCGGCGTGTTTTGTGAAAACAAATAAAGTTGTGAAAATCTTGATATACAGAGACAGTGCCTGTGTGGCTTGGCTATGTAATTATCATAAGGACCGTTTCCTTTGGGGATTCCATCCGAGCACCTTACAGTGCGACAGACGGGTATTATGGGATGCTCCTGGCCGAGTAAATAATAGGTTTAGGGAAGTTCAGTGCGACCACTGAATCAATGTGTGGATCTTTCAGCTGGCATTGGATGACTCTAGACTGGCTTTGGAAATGGCCTTGTCACGAATTTCTGGTACAGGCCAGTACTCGGTAAATTTCATGTCGGCATGGGTAAAGCGCACACCCTGCAGAGTTTAGCAGAACTGTTCGAACAGCCGTGCCCACGGTTAAGGGCGATGCAAGGTGATTCCCATAGCGTAGATTTGTTGCCAGTGATTTGTGAAAGTGTTTGATGGAAAGGGAACCGTAACCAGAGTTGCCGAGTGAGCAAAAGGAAGGCCTGTGTGGCAGAAACGGATCTGTGTGATCGGGTGTTAGCACCATAATCAAGTGAATGAAAAGAAAACAGGATGAAGATCATGCTCCCGGGTTGTAGCCAGGCAGCAAACTTAAGCCCCCGGGTTGTAGCCAGGGCGGCAGTTGTACCGATGTCTTCGGGTTGTAGCCAGAAGACGGATTGAACATGCTCCCGGGTTGTAGCCAGGGCAGCAATGTTCGGGCCCCCGGGTTGTAGCCAGGGCGGCGGTTTAGCTAGCTAGTTGTAGCCAGCGTAGCGGGCATTAAGTGCCACAGCTGAGATTTGGTTGTAGCCGAGTCTCAGGGTCAACGAGTGGTTGTAGCTACTCGGGAGATACAGGACCAGCAAATGCGAAGAAAAAGATGATAAGAATATGCATGATTATGCTTGATTCATTAAGTGGCGAGTTGTTGAAAAGCAACTTGCGGAATGGATCGAGGCGTGAGCCTCTTTCCGACAACTAAAATTTGGATCTCACTAGTGTTTGCAAGGAAAAGAGTTTCTAAAGGCAATTTTCACAAATAAACCCTTAGCCTTTCTGTCTGACCGTCATGGCATTTTTTTTTCGGCTTGCTGAGTACGAAAGTACTCACCTTGTTCATATATATGTATAGTAGGTTTTAGAGATGAAGACGAGATCCGACTGCTGCCGAGTTCCTCCAAGACCAGGCCGACTACGAAGACTTCTGAAGGTCTCGAGCCTAGTTCCCAACCGAGCCTGTGGTGTAGTTTTTATCCAGCTTTCGCCCTGTTTTGCTGTTTTCGCTAGTTTACCTGTTGATTATTTTGCCCATCCCGGGTCTGTCCTGGATGGATCTCCTTGTATATATATGTGTACTCTGTTATGTATTTTTTGTAACTCTGAGTTGTATCATTGTTGTGCGTACCCGACTACTGATCCTGGGATCGGGTGTCGTATACACATGGTGGCCTTCCACCTAGTCGGGGAGGCGTCACACCTCCATCCCACACCCGAAAAGCATGACAAAATCCATCTCCACCTCCTTTGCCTTGCCATAACAAAACAATTCACTCTTATGAAAATTAATCTTCAAGCCAGATAATTTCTCGAATATGCTTAGCACAAGTTTGAGATTTTTGGCTTCCTCGAGATCATCATCTATAAAGAGAATCGTATCATTAGCATATTACAAAATGGAGAGGCCTTCATCAACTAGGTGAGGAATCACCCCTTGGAATTTTTCTTGCTCTTTAACTCACAAAATTAACACTGCCAACATGTCTGCCACTAAATTAAACAAAATGGGAGACAATGGGTCTCCTTGTCTCAATCCTTTCTTAGTTTAAAAAAAATTCTCAACATCATCATTAACTTTAACCGTCACGCTTTCACTCGTAACAATGAGATCAATCCACTTACACCAAGTTTGTGAAAATCCTTTTATTCTTAAAGCTTGTTGTAAGAAATTCCAATCTACCTTATTATAGGTTTTCTCAAAATCTAGTTTTAAGATGACCCCACTGCTTTTCCTTCTATGCATCTCATGAATTGTTTCGTGTAAAATAACCATCCCTTCCAAAATATTCCTCCTTGGTAGAAAGGCCGTCTGCGATGGTTTAATGACTTTCTGAGCCACTAGAGCTATTCAATTAGCCATAATCTTTGTGAAAATTTTGTAACTAATGTTTAAACGTTAAATTGGCCTATACTGTTCTATACGGTTAGCTTTCTTTAATTTTGGTATCAGGGTGATGATACCTAAGTTCAAGCCATGTAATGGCAAATTGCCTTCATGGAAGTCTGCAAAGAGTGCCATAAGGTCATCTTTGATTATTACCCAAAACACTTGATAAAACTCTGTCAGGAAACCATCAGGTCCTAGAGCTTTATTATGTTCCATTTGCATAATCGCCAGCTTCACCTCTTCTTCTGTAAACCGTCGTGTTAAAATCTCATTCTCCACATCTGAAACCTGTATAATGTCCTCTTTTTGGGACTCCATCATGGAGAACGGATTTTTCACTAGAGGGCCAAAAAGTTCTTTGTAATACTTGGTAATATACTTAACAAGCTGTGCATCACCCCTGACTACTCCCTCATCTTGTTCTAGCTGAAAGATCTTATTCTTTCTATGTTTGCCATTTACTATCATATGGTAGTACTTCGTATTATGATCCTCTTCCAGGATGCTCTTAGTTTGCCCGTTGATACCACTTAATCTCTTCTTTCCTCAACATCTGTGCTAATTTATCTTTCAAAAAAATTTTAAGGTCTAGTTCTTGTTTTGACAACAACTGAACTTCTGCCTTTTTATCCAACTCCTCAACCTTTGCAATAAGACTTGCCTTTTCTTTCTTGTAGGTTCCACTCTTGTTTTTCGCCCAACCCCTAAGGAACTGCGTGAGCCTTCTAATCTTATTCTGCCATCTGTCTAACCTTGTGGATCCCTTATTCTCCTTCCTCCAAATTCCGTAACTAGATCACATAAACCTTTCCTCAACAACCATCCAAGCTCAAACTTGAATAATAGTTGTTTACCGCAATGCGTCCCAGCTCCTGTGTCTAGCAACAAAGATGTGTGATCTGACAGTTCTCTGTTTAAAGCTCTAATATTAGTTAGCGGAAATTTTTGTTCCCAATCCGTACTCACAAATACTCTATGTAGCTTTTCAAATATCGGGTTGGGCACAGAATTGGTCTAAGTAAACTTGCGACTAGATATTCTAGCTCTCTTGGGTCCAAACTGTCTATAAGAGCATTAAACAGGAAAGGTCATTTACCATTATATTTCTCGTTATTTTTCTCTGCAGGACTCCTAATAACATTAAAGTCCCCTCCAATCACCATTAGCAGCTTTTCTTTGCTACAAGCATTCACTAGCTCCATAAGAAAAGCTTTCTTATACTCTTTCTGGGCTGCTCCATACACCGCTACTAGTGTTCACTAAAAAACATATTCCTTGTTTCTCACATAAAACTTAATATAGAAGTCTCCTTCATCTATGCTCGAGACATCAAAAGAAATCGTATTCACCCCCAAAAGGATCCCTTCCGATCTTTCTCTCAGTCTAGTCCAATGCTATATAAAATCATAACTACCACAAATATTCTTTAAGCAAGTATTTAAGAAGTCATTCTTGTCTGTTTTCTAGAGTGCAATAAAGTCTAGCTTCTGCTCCTTAGTAGTTTCAGAAAGAAATCTAAAGTTAGCCAAATCTCTTAGAGCTCTGCTATTTCAAAAAATTCCTTTCATGATCTGCATGAACTTTTTATTTAGTCCACTTTTATCCAAATAATTTCACTTTATAACCCTACGGGTTGTGAACTTGTGAATTGTGGTTACTGGTTACGCTTCAGAGTTCAGACTTCATAGTGTACTCGAATCTCTCTCTGTCTCACTCTCGTCTGCCGCTCGTTCGCCGACGCCGACGGCTGCCTCTCCGTCCCTCCATGGCCCACCTCCCCGCCGCACAGCGCCCACCTTTACTCCGCTGTGAATTCAAGGTATCACACTAGCTTTCCTTTCCAATTACGCACTCAGCTTTTGGATTTCACCGTCCGGCCGACGACTGCTCCCATCGTCGCCGGTCGCCGCGCCGGCCGGAGCTGGAGGGAGGAGATATCCCAGCGGGGAGGACACACCACAAGGTAAACTACAGGTAACCGATCTCATGACAAACGCGCAGTCTTTCCATGAAGAAAAATTTTACGGTTGTTAAAAGGTACTGGGAGATATCAAAACTTTTTAGCGTAAATTTTGGTACCTCCCGATATCTCTCAAGGACCGTAAAATTTCTCAAAAGTATGGTACTTCTTCAAGGACAGTAAAATAACTCTTCCCTGAATCTCTCTCAGGTCAGGTGGCAACCGAACATCATCAATTGCATAGTTTGAGAACACCTTTTGGCAGCCCTAGTTTTGCAACTGTTCTCCTTTCAACTAAACTTGAAATCAATTGGCAATTAAAAGTTAATGTTCTTGTGTACTCCTATTAAAAAATGTTAAAAATATGAATGGTGCAAAGCATTTATAAAGGGTAAAATGGCAGTCTATACAATGCGGGCTTCATTTTGTATGCTGTTGTCACCGACTGTATCAGCATTGGACGAAAACGAGCGTTTGGACCTTGACCTTGACGATCTCGACGAAGCCGTCGGTGAATTGTTCTTGGACTTCTTCCTTCTGCTCTTCCTGGGTGGCTTTGGTATGTCAGGATGCGGAGTTGCCTCCTTACTAGCATTTTCAACATATATTCCGAAGGGTGATATATCTTGAGGCTGATCGAAATCTGTCAACAAACTATCGTGAATTAGCAAACAGATAATGATGGTGGTATAGCTGGTTATTTTCAGATTTTTTTGTGAGGGTATTTTCAGAAAATTTTCTCTTTTTTGCATTCAACGAAATTTGGGTTTAACCTATCATCATCTCTTTTTTCCTTGGGTTAATGGAAGCACAACAAATTGATGTGAGTGTAGCTTTGGAAGTCAGAGCAGTATTTAGATGAAGACTACTAAATTAATGTTATATTTTATCCATGGTGCATTTATATGTCCACTTGTTAGTTAACTGTTCCTAATCTCGCATCAACTCCAAGGTTCTCTCATTTTCTTGTATGGTCTGCATGGACTTTGTGTCTTTGTGTGTAACATGTTAGTGTCAAATGTCTGGTACACTCGAGTTCTGCAGAAGTTTTTTTGTTTATTCTGCAAAGCACGTTTTGATCCACCATGTAGAATGATATGAATAATGCTCTGTTTGGAGTTGATTAGAGTTTTTTTTAAGAAAACTTACTTATTCAAGGGTACAAAATTTTTGCTCACTAAGATTGCAATGTAGATAAAGTAGCTTGATGTTCTAGCTACATTTTTCACCATGATGAAAATATTAACTTCTGAGAACAATATTGACTGGAAAACAGAAACGAAAACGTTTGTCAAAGGTGTTTCCTAACTCTAAAGGATCAATTCAAGCTGTGTATGAACCATAAATTATTGTTTAGTATCATTGCATACTTGCATGATTGCATCTAAAATCGACCGACAAACATATGATGTTATTGTTTGTTGGAAGCCATTTAATTGTTTAATTGCATCCTGTCTTCCTGAAACTCTAGTATCACATCATGATTCTTCAACCATCAGAAGTATGGTATTAATTGCATCTTGTCTCCCTAAAACTCTAGTATCCCATCATGATTCTTAAACCAACAAAAGGTTGCTAAACATGGCAACATGAGTGTATTCCTAGGATAATCGATGACATGTTTCATTCCCCCACAAAAACAAGCCACTAAAATAAACTAAGGAAGAATCTTGTTGCGTAGAGAGAACAGAAGCAGTTGACCACCAACCAAACATTGCACTGGTAAAAGATCAAGAGATCACCTTGAGAAGTCCATGACGATCCTGTAGATGGTCCAAAATTGTTCAAAGACGAAATGTCACTCATCTACAAGGATGTTTGAGATGATTCAGCTTGCAAACAAGTCATGACCAATGGATTTAACTAGGCGATGTGTCAAAATATAGTTGTAATTAACATTGTTCTATTCTGTCAGAGAGTCAGGTACCCAGCTAGGAGAAGCAGCACTCCCCGTCGGGCTATCCCAACCTATGTGCGCAACATGCTTCACGTCAGTTGGATAACCAATCTCCATTTGGTGTTCCTTCACCACTGCAAGTGGTTTAAACAAGATCAGGGAAGAATTAGGTAATGCAAAACCAAATGACTTGATCTTTCATGCTTTGTCTAACATTGTAAAAAGAAAAAAAAATCCACACATGATGGTCACATACCGAAGATCTGAGAGATGACCTTGAGGCCCTTGAAAACCCCTTTCATCTTGTACGCCATTGGTAGATGTGCACAACCAGAAGCCCTCTGGAAACGAAAGACAACAAGCGAAGGTTAGCAATGAGCTCTGGTTTCGTAACAGTATCATTACTGAAAAAATATGTATCAGCCAGATCTTATGATATGTTTTGATTTGATATGATAGTCGCATGGATAACATATATGTTACAAGCAGGAATTTGCTTACCTCGAGATGTTATGATGGGAGATGATGATGATGTTGATACCCCTCCTTGGATGTTCTCAATGGAAGGATTTGGAGTAAGCAACAGTTCCATCACCTCCCATCCTATTTCTCTAGTATGGCGTCAGGAACATCCATGAGAAGACTGTATTTGTTAGGATTTTATGAAGGTTGGCAGCTGGAATGAAGTAAGGAAAGGAAAATATTTATTTTTATGGATACATTTAATCTGGCAGCAAAATCATAAGAATGAGCAAAATGGATCTCCAGAATTTTTGAGTTGTCAGAAAATGGTTATAATAATAGACTAATATGTTCAGGCTTTGCTGCTTCTGCCAGACAAATGTAAAACAAAAAACAGCATATATATGAAAAATATTCAGAAGCAATCTAACTGTAGAACAATACGGGCACATTGGAGTTCCGGACCACTAAGTCTTCCATTGCATACGTGCTGTTGTCTCACAAACACAGCGTTATAATAAGCATGAGATGCAGTCACGTTCAAGGACATGGACAGGCTCACAAGCCTGTGAATCAGTCAAGAACCGCGTTCTTGGGATGCTGCTGGTATTTTGCATAGTTAGACACAGCTAAGATGTTTGGAAAGATCAGCCTTGAATTAGCTATCAAAGATGGATAAATTGGGAAACTCACAAACACACAGGAAGATAGGGTTGAGGTTATTAATGTGATTCAGAAAGGATGCAAGGGGAGGAATCAATCGATCAAAAAATTAAAAATCACACTTTTGCTGCCATTAATCCCTCCACAAAATATAATGTCCTCTAGAAAAATATATAGTTATGTAATCAAACTAAGAAGGGGTTGCATAGAAATCAAACCCAAATAAAGATGAGAGAAAATAAGAAGTGGTTAAAGAAGCTGACATTGGTTGGCTTTAGCTAATAAGCCGTGGAAAAAATAAACGAGACAAAAAAAACAATTTTAAGGTAGGATTTGTGCTTTAAAAAGCCAAGGCTGAAAAAAGAAAACGATAAAAACGCCTAGAATAATTTTAAATTAAGTTTGAAAATCCAAATTTTGGTTACGCTTATAAGTCAACAAGCAAACAAAACATGAATTAAGGAACATTTAATTTGCATTGGCATCTGGGTTACATAATTTCTTACAAAGTAGTTAGGATGTATCAATGAAGTGTCACTGGAATAGACATTAGGCCAGACACAGCTTTATCCTGTTACATTCTTGAGACTGGATCAGCTTATGAAGGTGATCTTATCAGTGGATCTACAAATGTACGCTGCACACAATGTCACTGCACTTTTTTTTTAAAACTAAACTGGCACAAATGTGTGTGCTGCGCATGTCACTGCACTGAGATGACCTTTTTCTTATGCTTATACATTTGTGCAAAGTATAAGTAACAGGCCAGGGCTAAAGCATTGAGCACGGTAAGAAGCAAGTAGAAGTAATCAAGATGTCCTCTGTTTGGATTGTTAGAAAACCAGCTTTCTTCAAAGCTGCTGGTCACCTTGTCAATGGCATATACAAGGAAGCTACTGATGAAGTTCCCAACTCCAATTATGCTCAAGAACAAAGCCATGCCCAAGCTGCGCAGACTTTCAGGTGCCTGACCGTAGAAAAATTCTTGCAATCCAACTACAGCGAAGATATCAGACAATCCAGCTAGAATGTACTGCGGAACAATCCACAAGAAGCTCATAGGTATAACAACTTCTGGCTTGTCCACAAGACCGAAATCTCTTGCTATCTTGAGCCTCCTCATCTCCACAAGTGCAGCAACAATCATCATGATGATTGAAATAACCAACCCGACGCCAATCCTTTGCAGCGTCGTGATACCGCAAGAGTTCTTCGTGTATTTCCTAGCTACTGGAATAAAGATTCTGTCATAGATTGGGAGAAAGACCATGATGGAAGCACTGCCCAAGATTTGGATTGAAGCAGCTGGTACCACTAAGCTACCTACTCTTCTGTCCAGTGAGCTTGCTTGTTTTGTAAAGAAAGTAAAGCACTGTGCCATCACAGCAGCATATATCAGGTTGGATGCCCATATTGGAAATAACTTGACCATCTCTGCGGCTTCATGAGGGACATATTTACTGCTTGAATTGTTGCCATCCCCCTCAGATGATGACGGTAGCAACTCATCAGAACTGTCAGGTAACCTGCATGCCAGATGAGCAAATGTGGTTCCAAATTAAAGGAATGGACTCAATGGAAGGTTTCAGACTTTTAGTAACCTTACTTCTTTTTTTTTTCTTGCAAGGATCAGTAACCTTACTTTGAACTTGATGATGCTAGTCGACATCGAATCCATGCCGCAACCAGTTTGCCAACTTGTCCAAACAAGTTTCCTTTACTTTTTGGAGGGTAGAAACGATAGGTCCTGGTTCCAATCAAGAAAATAGCAAGAGAAACAGCCATGGCGATGCATGGGATTGCAAACCCGAGCTGCCAGCTTATGCTTTCCTGAACATAGTTCAAGATTGAAACAGTAACGGTGTTGCCGCCGTACGAAGCGAAGAACCCCCAATTGAAGAAGGAGCTCCTTGAGCCCAGCTCATCAGGGTCATTCTCATCAAATTGGTCTGCACCAAATGCTTGTGAGCAAGGTTTGTGGCCACCCTGGGCAAATGCCACCACATAGAGGGAGAAGTAGAAGAAAGCCACGTGAGCTGCCAAATTTGAGCTCTCAGATGGCTCCACACTGCCTCCATGTCCTACTTGCTCTTGTGGTGCAAGGATCGATGAGACGGTGAGCATGCCCAACCCCTGGAAACAACAGTTCAGTGTAAGAAATTCAGGCTCCAACCAATCCAGAATACTGTATACCCTTCTGGATAAGATAATACCACATGATATGTGTTTCCTCTAAAAATGAAGTCTAAGGGACCGTAAAACAGATTATTCATCGGATTATTGACATGGATTATCTACTTTATTATAGAGATAAATTAAATATTCTGACAAATAAACATAACAAATAGCTTAAAACAAGTGGTCTAAGTAATATGTGAAGAAAATATTTTTAGAGAACATATATTTTTTGAAGCATGGAGGTGGAACAAATAATTCGTAGCAATAATCCAATGAAGAGAACTCTGGCTGTGACAGCGTCTCACAAATCAAAAATATTTTAGTCGCACTTCTGGGGAGATTCCTTTTGTTTTGAAACAGAACATTTCATTTCACCTATCAATTCACTGCGGAACTGACAACTAGAATTAATCGGATTCTAGTCCCTTTCTGAAAGGTGCACATTTGTGCTAATAGTACTTGTGGTTAGTAGTATCACTGGCCACTCTACTATGGTGTATTTCGCTGTGTACGTCCGATTTAGACGTAGAGACCGGGTTTTAATCTATTTTTAAAAATAAAAACTCTACTATGGTTTATGTAGGCAATGATTATAGTCGCATACCAAGATGTAGAGGAGGGAGGCACAGACGATGGTGCGGTAGCGGCCGAGCCAGGAGTCGGCGATGGCCGAGCCGAGCAGCGGCAGCAGCATCGCCATGCCGATCCACACGTTGATGGCCGCCGCCGCCGTCGCCGTCGGCTGCCGGAGCGGGCCGGTCAGGTAGATCACCAGGTTCCCCATGATGCCGGAGTAGGCGAGCCGCTCGGCGACCTCCGCTCCTGCGTCTCACTGTTACGTGCTTTCCATTTAAACATAAAGTCTCTAATGAGCTGCGTGCCATACGCACCGATGATGAAGAGCGCGGCGGGCCACCGGCCGGAGCTGCCGCGGGAGGCCGGGCGGCCGACGTGGTCCACGGCGAGCAGCGGCGGCTCCGGCAGGAGAGCCTGAGCCTCCGCTTCCATTGCACGCTCCGCTCACTAGCTGCTAACCTCTCAACTGCTGTGAGTGTGATTTTCACTTAGCGTGCAGCACAACCAAAGAGATGATATCCAACACCAGCCATTTAAAGGCAAATAAGAGAATCTCAAATCTTGATACCCAACACCAGCCACTTTACCGCAAATCATCAACAAACGCGTGCAAATAGACGTCGCGGTCGCACGGCGGACGGCGCCTGTCGATGAGGACAAGGCACCTAAATTCTGCCGGCGTCCTTCCGCCGTCCCGGGCAAAAAAGGAGAACAATCAACAAACCTAATAGTACTCCTCCAACTTTTGCAAGACAGAGTAATAACCGTCACATCGATACTTTATACTCCTCTTTCCAAAATATAAGGGATTCTAAAGTTTAAATTTATCCTAAATATAACAATCTAATACCTATAAAAATTAATATTTCTACTAAATTATTTGTACTACTTATCTTCATTATCACCTAACCAATTCAGATCTACACCCCACCCATTACGAGGAGACAAATAATTTTATTTACCCCTCTTTAGTAGCTATGCCAAAGACTAAAACTTGCTATATTTTAGAATAGATGGTGTATATTATTTGACCATCATAACTTCACAACTATCGCACTCGTAACAACATTTTCACTGTCATCATTTGCCCTACGGCTAATAAACCATGAAAAAATGAATGAAGTAACTAAAAGTAATTTACAGATAAAACTTTTGTATCTATGTCCCTAGTGATTTAAAAGCTAATGATAGAAAATAAATTATGATAAAAAACCTAAAATCAACTCTAAAATTAGGTTTTAAAATTCAAATTTTGACTGTAGTTGATAAGCCAAAAAGCAACCAATGGAAAGTAAACAAATTTCGGAACAAAGAATTTCGGAGGAATTTTGAAGGATTAGATTCCTATGGACAGAATTCCTATACGACCATTTGGAACAAAAGAATGTCTCTTCCAAATTTCTTTGAATTTCTTTACGATTGCCTCAAATCATAGATTTTGGAAGATTTCCCACATAAGGTCCAACATCTTGGAAAAATTCCTTTATGTAATCTCTCTCTTTTGACTTGTGTTTTTTTTCTTGTGCTCCATCCGAATGGTAATTCCTACAGTTTCCTATGTTTTGTCATCCATAGTAATTGATGTGCTAAGACACTCAAATCCTACGTTTTTTCTATTACTTTGTTTTGAAAATCATGTATTCCAAAGAAGCTTTGAGTGTGCTAAAGCACTCAAATCCTATGTTTTTTTTTATTCCTATGTTTTGAAAATTCATGTGTTCCAAAAAAGCTCCGAATGAGTTTACTATCCTTAAGAAAGTACTAAGGATACATATTTTTTAATTTAAAATTTGGTACTAGGTAACAAGGTATCAAGTGACAGGAAATTTGGGAGCAGTTCCTCTGACATAAAGTCAGAGGGACGTGACTCACTGACATCTGAGGCCCACCCTCATGAGCCCACGCGTTAGTGACACACATCCCTCTGACGTACGTCAAAGGAGCCTCGTCGAGGAAGTTTACCCTAAAAATTTTGTACTATCTTGGTAACTCTCAAGGATTGTACAATTTCTCCAACATTTTGCTTCAGGATATTACTTTTAACTTACAAAAACAATTTTTACTTGCTGAGGTACCTAGCCTAGATCTTCTTGTCCATGCGAATGGTTCGAGCCTTCAAGCAGCAACTAACGAGCAGAGTACGGACACTCCCTCTTGCAGGCACTGTACAGCAGCAGAAGCAAGCTGCAGGCCTTTATTTCCGCCTGAACGGCTTCGAAAGTGATATGCCAACAACCGACAGGTCTCAGCCAGTGCATTTTCAGCAATGTTCATATCTATTGACACACCCTCACTGTACTGAGATGCCCTTCTTCTTGTGAACATACACTTGCGAAAAGTGTAGATAAGCAGCTAACCCGAGACACTGAGCACAGCCAGGAGCCAGTAGAAGTAATCAAGATGACCTCGGTTCAGATTATCCGAGAGCCAGCTATCTCCAGTCATGCAGGTTACCTTGTCAATTGCATACACAAGAAAGCTGCTGATGAAGCTCCCAATCCCAAATATGCTCAAGTATAAAGCAAGGCGTAAACTACGCAGACCATCTGGTACTTGATCATAGAAGAATTCCTGCAGGCCAACCATTGTGAACATGTCAGCCAAACCTGATAGGATAAATTGAGGGACCACCCACCAGAAGCTCATAGGGATTGTGGCTTCAGGATTGTCCACTAGGCCAAAATCTCTTGCTATCATGAGCCTTTTCGTCTCCACAAGGGCAGCAACAACCATCAGAATCACTGAGATAGCCAATCCAATTCCAATCCTTTGCAACATTGTGATGCCGCGAGGGTTCTTTGAGTACCTCCTAGTAAGTGGAACAAGGATTCGATCATATATAGGAACGGAGATGACGACCGACACACTAATCAAGCTTTGTAGGGCAGCAGCTGGTATCTGTAGTTCACCTATCCACCTATCTAGTGTACTTGCTTGCTTAGTGAACAGTGTCATCCACTGGGCAAAAACAATTGCATCAATCAGGCAGGTTGCTCCTATTGGGAACAATTTAAGCACCGCAGTGGCTTCATCAGGAAATAATGCCTTTTCAGCATCATCCTGGACTCCCTCGGATGATGATGATGCTTGCGGGCTGTGAAGATCACCTGATGATCTGCATGTCAGAGGAAGAAAGAGCAAATATGATTGTAGTTTGCAATGGGTGGGGGATGGCTCTGTGAGCCGTTTCATTATATACATACTTTGAACACCATGATGCGCATAACCATTCAATCTTTGCTAGAAGTGATTTTCCAACCTGGCCAAATAGGCCTGTGTTACTTCTTAGAGGATAGAAGCGGTAAGTCTTGGTCCCAAGCCAGAGTACTGCAAGAGAAAGAGACATAGCAATGCAAGGGATTCCAAACCCAAGCTGCCAGCCTATGTTATCTTGAATGTAATTCAAGATTGAAACTGTAACGATATTGCCGCCATATGTACCAAAGTACCACCAATTGAAGAATGAGCTCCTTGAGGCACATTCTTCAGGGTCATTCTCATCAAATTGGTCGGCCCCAAATGCTTGGACACAAGGTTTGTGGCCACCTTGAGCAAAGGCCACAATATACAGGGACAAGTAGAAGAAAGTTACATGAATGTCCATAGTTGAGGATACATTACTATCTGCATGATCTCCAGATTCTGCTTGTTGATGTGGTACAAGAATTGGTGATAGTGTGAGCATGCCAAGTCACTGGATTGTGAATACAATTCAGTGAGAAATCTACATACTAATAAATCCAAGAAACTCAATTTTTTCTCTTAAGCAAAAACTAAATAGTATCATTTTATCACAGTGATGCGCATGCTCATCATGATGGTGATGCCCATTTATCATCGGGAAGAAAAGGAAAATCTTTAGCTGAATTATTCCCTGGAAACCCTCAGTGCTGCAGATTTAAACGCAACAAACATGCCCCCTATGGTTATCCTTTATACATAGAAACTGTAGTGGTTGCACCGAGATCCGTTGGAGTTATGGGAAGATCACGTTACCAGATCTAGTTACTATCAAAATTCCAAGTAAACTCACAAAATCAGAGTAGCATATGTTCAGCATTGTCGCAGATTCAGCATAACAATGGCAGTTGAGCAAGACAGACAAGAACAGCCGACAGGTGGCACTGTACATACCAGGATGTAGAGGAGGGAGGCACAGAGGATGGTTCGGTAGCGGCTGAGCCAGGCGTCGGCGAAGGCGGCGCCGAGCAGCGGGAGCAGCATCGCGACGCCGTTCCACGCGTTGATGGCCCCGGTGGCGGACGCCGCGGACTGCCGGAGCGGGCCCGTCAGGTAGGTAATGAGGTTCCCGGAGATGCCGGTGAAGGCGAACCGCTCCGAGATCTCCACCCCTGCGACGTCCACCGAGGATTAGGTCAGGAGAGAGAAGGCGGTGAGAGCGTGGCGGTGCTTGCTTCGTTGACTCGCCGCCGCCGCCGCCGCCCTCGTTTCTCGGGTGAGCGTCTATGGTACCGATGATGAAGAGGGCGGTGGGCCACCGGCCGGAGGTGCGGCGGGAGGCCGGGCGGCTGAGGTGGTCCACCACGGAAGCCGCCTGCGGCAGGAGGGGCTCCACCGCCGCGTCCATGGCCGGTCCTGCCCAGCTCGCTCGCTCGCTGTCCCGTTCGGAGATTTTTTCCTCTTCTGATCTAACGCGCGTGGCACGCTAGTTCGTTGGCAGTTGCTATCCCGTTCAGGAAACATTTTCCTTTTTTAATTAAAAGACGTGGCACGTGGAGAAGCTGAGCAGCGCGAGCGCGCCGTACGGTACGGTTAAAAATAAAAAATAATAATATTAAAAAAATCGAGTAAACTTTATACTAATAATTTAAAACTTTCATCTCTAATTTAAAACTTTCAATTCAATTTTCGAAACTTTTAACTCAAATTTTAAAACTATCAACTAAGAATTTTAAAAAATCTATTTAAATTTTGAAATTTTTAACCTAAAATTTAAAATTTATATATTATTTTATAATTAAAAATCATTAAGCACTAGGCGTACGGCCTGCCGTGCGAGTTACCTAACCACGCGCATGTTCTAGCTACGATATACCGTTCTACTGTTTGAATTTTTTTTATCACCTTTGCTATTCATTAGCCGTTGGATTCATCTTCAACATCCAACAAGCATGAGGGAGAAGATGACAAGGACTCACCGGCAAGGATGACGGTGACTTTCTTCGGCGACGATGGTAATGAATTCATTGGCATTAGCGACTTATGCTTTGTCGGATTACGGTTTTGAGTTGAGGTGATAGGCGGAAGATAGGGGGCGATGAGAACGGCTTTAGAGAGATGGTCGGGATTGTGAAAGATCGGAGTTGACAGCGGAAATTGATGGGCGACGAGGCTGCATAATTGCCATCATCGCCTCGGAGGAGAATGATTGACGGGGTCAGCGGCAAGGACAATAGAGGCCTTGTGATTAAGAGATGGGGAAAAAGAGGCAGAGTAGAGGAATGGTGCTGGACTTGCAGAAGACAGTAGCGGTGGCAAATTTGGGGAGGTGGTGTGGAGGGCGTGCCCGGCTGGCCTTATCGGCCTTGGCGCTGCACCGTCGAGGCAAAGGGTGGCGGCATGCTGGGTTGGAGGGAGTGAGGAGAGAGAGAGGGGGGTTAGATATATAAAGAACATAATATATTTTGGAGCAATCCTGACGTTCTAAAAAAAGTAGTAACAGATTTTATGAACGATAGAGTAGCAAGCCCCTTCTTTATATGCTACTAGCTTGGTACGCGTTGCCAACCATTTAACCACTTTTCACATTTACAGAAGCCGGAAGAATCATAGGCTCATAGCTCGGCTTTGTTCTTGTAGACGTATCGCTTTGCAATGTACACGGCGACCTCAAAGGCAGCGAGCGCGGTGAGGATTGACTAGAAGTAGTCAAGGTGAGCGCGGTTGATGTCGTCGGAGAACCAGCTCTCTCCTCCACTCGTCGTCGTCCAGTCGATCGCCGACACGAGCATGCCGCTGGCGTAGCTTCCGACGCCCAGCACGCTCAGGGACATGGCGAGCCCGACGCAGCGGAGGCCGTTGGGCACCTGGTCGTAGAAGAACTCCTCGAGGCTGATGACGCCGAACACTTTCGATATGCCGATGAGGACGTACTGCGGCACCAGCCACCACACGCTCATCGGCACCGTCGCGTCGGGGCGGTCGATCAGGCCGGCGTCGCTCGCGGCGCAGAGCCGCTTGGCCTCGACGAGCGCTGCCACGACCTTGGCGAGGCAGGATATGGCCATGCCAGCGCCGATGCGCTGGAGCTTGGTGATGCCCGCGGGGTGCCTGGTGAAGCGCCTCGCGAGAGGCACGAGGGCACGGTCGTAGACGGGCAACAGGGTGAAGAAGGTGACGCTGATGGCGAATTGCAGCGGGGCGGGCGGCACGACGAGGCCCCCGCCCGCGCCGCCGACGCGTCGGTCCATCGTGCTGCCCTGTTTGGTGAACAGAGTGACCTCTTGCGCGCCGATGATGGCGAACACTATGCTGGTCATCCAGATCGGGAGCAGCTTGACGACGAATCCCTTGCCATCTACCTCTTCTATGGGTAGAAGCCTACATGAATAATATCAAATTGTTAAGAGAAATTTTATGCCACGTCAAGATCGCAATTTGCATTCGTGCTCACCGTTCTGTGCAAATGGCTTCCTTCCGGGAGAACACCCACTTCGTCCACGCGCGCGCAGCCGCGGCGGACGTCTCGGCGAGCCGAGCGAGCGGGGCAGCGTCGACGGGTTTCTCTGCGCGGTACGACCCCGTGCCGAGCAGGAAGACGGCGAGGTACACCACCATGGTGGCCCAGCACGCGGCGAACCCGACCGTCCAGCCGACGTTGTCCTCGACGTAGCTCAGCACCGTCGTGGCGACGGCGTAGCCCCAGGATATGGAGAAGTGGAACCCGTTGAAGTAGGAGCTCCGCAACGCGTTCGCGCTGGGGTCATCGCTCGCCGCCACGAACTGGTCGGCGCCGAAGGCTTCGGAGCAGGGCTTGTGGAAGCCCTGCGCCAGCGCTAGCAGGTAGAGCGCGGTGTAGAAGAAGACGAGGCGGAAGGGAGACAGCGGCGAGGAGCAGGCGGTGGCCGCGTCGTTGCAGCCCGCTGGGTGAGGGTGCGTTGCTTGCAGCGTGGATGACACCATTAGCATTCCCAAGCTCTGTCGTTGACATTGGAGTTGGGTAACGTAAGTGTCAGATATGACGAAGATATATCGAATGGCAACCAACTTAACTTGAAGAAAACTCTGGGAATTTAGATCAGCAAGTCTTACAGAAATATATGATTATAATCCGATTCTAACTTTAAAGTATAGAATTGATTTTTAGAGGTTTCCGGCTTCACTTTCATTGCACGACTCTTTTTAATGATTGTTTAGGGGATAATAATGATTTTCATTGCAAGTCTTTATTCTTGCAGCAGTAGCGGCATGATCTGGTGCTCGAACTCGCCATTAAGCTCCCTATCTAGGTGCTCAAGCTGGAGGGCAGCAAGAGATGGTGTATCTAAACTGCTAGAGGCAAGCAGGGAAGCGGAGGGAGAGACGGTGGGGATGGGGATGACGAGTCTGCAGGAGGAAGAGAGAAGGAGAAGAGAGAGAGAGAGCACCTGGTCTGGCTGACATGTGGGCCTCTAGTCCAAATTGCATGCTCTGGTAACAATGGCTAGTCTAAAGTGAAAATGTCTCCTAATACCTAGCCAATTGTGAAACTTAGGTAAAAAAACTAGTCCAACACGTAATTCACTCAAATTTATATTACCTCTCTCAACTATGACTTGAGTGTGAGTTTTCTCCCTAAACCACAAAACCAAATATACAACCTCCCTCAATTAACAATAATACCGGTTCATTTTGTCTTCCTGAACAGTTTCGGTGATTTCATCCGATCTGGCCACACTTGGGCTGAGTGGGACCCACTTGTCGGTGAGTCTTCATCATGCTCATTCCCCTTTCTCTCCCTCCACTCTCTCTCTTTCACCCGACCGGATCTCGTCTCCCTGACCGTCTCTATCTAGCTCCCCCGATACCGCTTTCTCCGCGAGCTCCCCCGTGCCACCTCCAGGCGTCGCCAAGCACAACCACCATCTTGAGCTCTCCTGCGACTTCCATGAGCTCAACCCGCGGGCTGTCCTCACCGAGCTTGTGGGGAGCCGTGGTGGTGCCAGAACTTAGGGTGTGCGGAAGATACGAAGCTCGTGGAGCAGGCGGAGGCGAACCCCGGCGGAGATAGAGACCCCGCGGAGGCAAAGATTCAGGCGGTAGTTGGCGACCCACATCTGGGTGCCCATGGAGCGGCATGGCATGGTATGGCACATTCTCCTTCGACATAGCGAGCAGCACGTGGTCCAAGGCCTCAGGCCCTTCGCCGACCTCATGGCCCATGCCACCATCGCACGCGCAGGACATGTAGGCCCTTCGTTATCCAGGAGGCGTAGGCGTAGGCCACTGTGACCCCTCCATGCTAGCCTCAACGGCAGCGTCACTCCTCGGGAGAAGAGGGAAAAGAGAGGGAGCTCCTCCCCTGCATCCGTCTCCACCGCCGCCGTTCTCGCAGACGCCTGGCCTATATTATTTTATCTAACTCGGCATAAGCAGACCATGCTAACGCCGCCATGTGGACGAAATCACTGTCAAAACTGGTCGGGGAGGCCAAATAAATCAATATTGATAATTGACGGAGGTTGTACGTATGGTTATATGATTCGAGCCATAATATAAACTTCTTTTCTTTCATTTAGGCACCGCTCTTATCATTTTATAGCTTGAGCTACTTTATCAATTTTTATAAGCGTATTTTTTAAACTGCTAAATAATATGTCTTTTATAAAAAAAAAATTCTATATAGAAGTCCTCTAAGAAGCAAATAAATTTATTTTCTATATTTATAATAGTTAATATTAATCATGTACTAATAACAAGTAATATTTTCTTACGACAATAAGTCCAAGCCTAACCTTCTATTCAAATGTTCAAACGGTGCCTTACAACAGATTGGATCAGCTTACAGCCGTTGGATTGGACCAGCTTATTAGGTGAAACGGTGTGTTCTAAATAACTTTTTGGCTTGGTTACTTCCTCGGTTTCCATAAGCACGTTTTTCAAACTACTAAATGATACGTTTCGTGCGAAAGCTTTCTATATAAAAGTTGCTTTAAAAAATAAATAAATAAATTTTCAAGATTGTAATAATTAAAACTTAATTAATCATGCGCTACTAACTTATCTGGTTTTATATGCCGAGAAAGCTAAGCCACATCCGCCGTTCCGAACAAAGCCTAAGCCATTGAATTGTGACCGTACTGTAATAAGCAATATGGTCACAATTTCTTGCTAAGGAGAAATACTTTTTTCATCTTAAAATAATAAAATTTAAATTTAGATTCATGGTAGTAGAATATGTCATATCTAATATATTTTATTATTTTGAGACAGACTCACAAATCCAAAGAGTGGGATCGGTTCATGATATGACTTATGAGGTGACAGGTTGGGTATCCGAGTAGGTTGGAAACTTGGAGGTACATGGCACTCACCAGCAGATAGAGCACGTCGGCGGCCACGACAGCGCGGTACCGCCCGAGGTGCGAGTCGGCGGCGAGCGCGCCGACGAGCGTCAGCACCAGCACCGTCCCGCCCCAGCTGTTCGCCGCCGCCGCGGCCGCCGCCATGGACATGCCCATCGGGCCGGTCGGCACATGATCAGGTTGCCCTGCACGCCGTAGAACCCGATGCGCTCCAGGAACCCGACGGCTGCGGAGACCGTACGTCGCAGCAAGGAATTCTTGAGAAAAATTCAGGCAAAAGTTGACCTGTATGCATGACGATGCCAGCAGCACGGCGCGAAAGGCCGGCGAGATTACCGATGACGAAGTGCGCGGCGCGCCAGCCGCCGCGGCCGTCGGGTTTGGCGCCGGCGGATGGCTCGTCGGAGCGTGCGAGGAGCCCGCCGGACTCCATGGCTGACTCTCCGCTCCTGCTCTCCCCCCTGACCTGTAGGCTGTTGGCACGTACATTTTGATACTTATAGCTGTTGTCATGTGAAGATATTTCGATCAGATTTTTTTTAACATGATCCAAACACAAACGCTCGTGTACACACATACATTCTACATGTATATTCTATCGTTATAAGCACGTCGAAAACTGAACCAATATATCTTTATATTAATAAAGTTATTGTTGTCGTTTTACTGTCTATCAACGGACATATTATTTATCAGTAGATAATAGTTACTTATAAATACGAGTGTTCGTACTCTGCAGCTACATAAATTACATATCAATGACATGTCTGTTTTTTAATGAAATTTACGCCGGGCAGCTCTGCTCATTGGAATATGACAAGATAAGATTACATAAAGAAACAAGTAGGCGTCACGTGCCTTCAAAAAAGTATATGTGTCACTATCTTCAGCAGTTTTCCGCTGTGTGGCACAATTATTTGCCGATGACTTGGCTGTGAGCAATTTTTAGCATGAGGGAAGCTGCAATAATATGGGTACTGCTTTTGTCGCAGAATCTACATATTTATTCTGTAGTTATTGTTCAGAAATAAAAAGGTTTCGAGTAAATTACATTGAAAATACAAGAACTTAATCAGTAGGTGCAATTAAGTACAGAAACTTGAAAATTGAATATACTGACACAACAAATTGACTAACAGCCTGTTCGCAAGGGCTTAAACGCAGTTTTTTCTCTCGTTTCTCGTGTACACATTTCCTAAAACAATAAATGATGCGTTTTTTTAAAAATTTTCTATATGAAAGTATCTCAAAAAAAATAAATAGATCTATTTTTTAAGTTTTTAATAGTAAATACTTAATTAATCACGCGCTAATAATGTTTCTCGTTTTACGTACGACTTATAAACCAGAAAAATAAGCACTTTAGAACACCACCTAAGTGGGTGTATTTATAGTCCGAGAGGGTGCCATGTAGAAAAATTTTACCATATCAACCATCCACCAAGCGAAGAGTGCCACATCAGCTAGATATGACCCCTTCAAAAATTGCACTAAGTTTTGCCAAAACTTAATGCTTATAATTTTCGACACGAATTAATTGTGTAGGCTAACGGCTGCGGGAGGGCATGGATGAGATGTCCTCGAATCTAGTAGTGGCAGCGGGCTTCCTGAAGCTAGAAGATGGTGGTCGGCTTCTTGAAGATCACAGTTGTAGTCGGGAGCTTACGAGAAATTTGGGATTATGTCATCCTCAAAAGTAGGCTTCGCTCAAATTCCATCATCTAAATGGGATTCGATGAAATATCACCCTTAACCGGTGGGTGTTCGCTACAATGGCATCCTAGACGATATTGTCCTTGGGCTCTCCTCCTTCTCTCTCCAATGCCGGAGTAGCTCGCCGGCGACCACTGCACGCCATGGCCGCTATCAAGCACGGTGTAGAGGATCCACGCAAGTCTCCCCGTCGTCATTCTCCTCCTCCTTCTTGGGTATGGCACCGCAGTGGTGTAATTTCAGGGGGACGAAGGGGGGCGAGGCATAGGAGTGTATAGATCTAGACCTCCGGCTGCACTGGGGAGGTGCTCCAGTGAGGCGGCAACCCGACGGGTAGACGAGGGAGTCGGAGGTGAGGCAGCACCGGAGATGTTGCGACTGCTGTGGCTGACGGCAACCATTCTTGTTTCTTTCAGCTCGCTCCTTGTCCTCCTTCTCCTCCTCAATCTCCTGCAGCACCAGCGCGCCCCACGGTGGCGCGGTCTCCACCTCCTCGACAGAGCAGGGAAGCAGCGGCAGCAGTCGAAGCTCATCTTCCTCTGCATTGCCACCAGGCGGCGCAGGTCAGAGGAGGTGGCCCGACGAGGTAGGGGAGGAAGCCAGAGGTGAGGCTGCATCGGAGATGCTGCCTGCTGTAGCTGGCAATGGCCATGGCATGCATGGTCGCCGGCAAGCTCCTTGGGCACTGGAAGGAGGAATAGGAGAGCCTAGGGGCAATATTGTCTAGGATGGCATTATAGTGAACATCCACCGATTAAGAGTGGCATATCAACTTGATTCAATGCTGAAACCATCTGCTCTGATACCACTTGCTATAAAAGTTAGCCGATAAAGCGGAACGATAACTAACCTCTCCGATCTTGTCAGCCATTGATCAACCATAGGCATGCTAGATGATGACACAGGAACACATGATATTTGTTAATGAGGTTCAGCTGTTTAGCTTAATCCTTAGGGCTCTGATTAAGGATGCTCCTCTCTAATCAAGATAGTACACCTAGCCGCTATAAGCCCATGACCTCGCCGCCATCCTCTCCCTGCGCGCCTGCGCTACATTGTCATCATCATTGTTACATTGTAGCGTCACCCTCTCGATTTAAAGGGTTGCCAGGTTACAGAGTCCGACTCTAACTCCACCTCCTCCCACCTAATACAACCCCAAGTCCAACTGTAACCTAATAGGAGTAGTAGAATTACCATGACGATCCACCGGTCCTCTAGACTTGGGTTTCTTCTTTTGCAGCTTCACTGCAAGCCACCGACGAGCCTACGCCAGACTGGCCGCCACCAAAAGCAACAGCTATCCTAATTATTGTTTCCTTCGGGACTCCACCTACAATGGTGCATCCTCGCAACTTGTACAGATGCGACTCTACCTTCTCTCCAGTCATCATAGTCGTCTTGTCCTTCATGATTTTCATGGTCTTCTTATTCCGATTAGCCTAGAATATTAACCATTATTCATGTAAGTTTCATTTAAATGTACCATGACATAGTGAGAAGATCACTATTGCTATCCGAGTTACTTAAAGTAGTTACCACATTAGCCTTAGTTTTTTTTCTTCAGTTCTACATTATTGTCTGTATAGTGCGTACTCTATATGTGTTGTTTGTGCCTATGCACGCTCCGCAGTCGCAGCCTTCATGTTCACCGTCCACGACCACGTTGTCCTTGGCCCTGCACGTCCATTGCACCATGCCACGCTCACTGGCTTTGCCCTTCCGCTACTGGCCTCCCTGCCGCCGCAGATCCATGATCATCGTGTGCATCGGACGCACTGTCCGTAGCGCTACCCCCTCCGATCTCTCCGGTCGCCTTCAATCACGTCCGACCTCGTCTTTCGGTCATGTTTCGCCATTGTTGGTCTGATCGCGAGAGAAGTCGTCACCTCCGCAACGTCCTCATTGTTGCCATCGATCGCATCGCCACGGTTGACGAACTCTTGTCGATGCGCGACCTCACCTTGTGTTTCCTCTTTTGCATATCAACTTGATCCAATACTAAAACCATTGGCTCTAATACCACTTGTTATAAAAGTTAGCCGATAAAGCGAAACGACGACTAACCTCCCCAATTTTATCAGTCATTGATCAATCATAGACATGCCAGATGATGACACATGAACACATGATATTTGTTAACGAGATTCAGTCGAAGCCTAATATTTACCGGGGCTCTGATTATGGGCGCTTCTCCCTAATTAAGATAGTACACCTAGCTGCTACGAGTCCATGATCTCGCCAACATCCTCTCCCTGCGCGTCTGCGCTATATTGTCGTCACCATTGTTATATTGTAGCGCTACTCTCTCTATTTATTTAAATAGTTGCCGGGTTACAGAGTCCGACTCTAACTTCACCCTCACCATCTAATACAACTCCAAATCTAGCTATAACTTAATAGGACTAGTATATTCAATACTTATTTTAGCATATCTATCAGTGGATTAAGTATTGTTTGCTTGACTCACAATGCCTTTGCAGCCGGCCTTGCAGACGATGCCTTTACCCCTCTCAATCGTTGCCCTCCTACCGCTGCCTTCCGATATGTTGAGCAGATCATGTATTCAGGTCGAGAAACAAAGGATAAGAGAGGCACACCCATTTGTCAGGGGTAGTCAAAACAGAATAAATAATTAGAATATAAGAATTATTAGGAGTTTTTTTAAATGGGATGAGACCACATCTCTATAATATGTCGATGCTGAGGTGGCACTCTAGCCTAGGTGGATGGCTGAGTGCCAAAATTTCCAACGTGGCAACCTTTTGGACTTATAAACATACCCACCTAGCTAAGTTGTTGTATCCGTCTGTTCACTTTACAAGTTTTTACATTTAATCGCATCCATCGCTCAAGTTCTCGTATCATTGACGTAATTTACTATATCTAAAAGAATAAGCTAAGAGTAATTTTATAGTACTTAAGAAGATATATTTTTTAGTATAAATTTTGGTATCTCAAATACTTAGGAGATAATAAAATTTACACTAAAAATTTTAACACCTTGGACCTTCAAATTTCTCATAAGCCAATGGGACTCGCATCATCTATCATAACAGCACCTGTTCTTGAGGCACTGACATATGGGTCCACGATCTCTGTGGTAGCTAAGAGGAATGTACACATAACCCTTTGCAAAATAGCAGAACACCAGCACCTCTAAAGCACTAATTCCGGCCAAAAACCAGTAGAAATAGTCAAGGTGGGCACGGTTGAGATTGTCGCGGAACCAGCTTTCTCCCCAATTCCTCGTCGCCCAATCGATCGCCGACACAAGCATGCCACTCGCGTAGCCTCCCACGCCCAGGATGCTCATGCACGCCGCCAGCCCGACGCTGCGGAGCTTGTCAGGCACCTGGTCGTAGAAGAACTCCTCGAGGCCGACGAGGGTGAACACAGTGGCGAAGCCGATCAGGACGAACTGCGGAACTATCCACCACAAGCTCATGGGCACCGATGCGTGCGGCTGGTCGAGAAGGCCGGCGTCCATGGCGGCGCGGAGCCGCGCGGCCTCGACCAGCGCCGCGACGACCATGCCGGCGCCGACGCGCTGTAGCGTCGTGATCCCGGAGGGGTGCTTGGTGACGCGCCTCGCGAGGGGCACGAGGGCGCGGTCGTAGACCGGGACGGTGACCATGATGGCGAGGCTGACGAAGCTCTGCAGCGCGGCGGGCGGCACGACGAGGCCTGCGCCGCCCGTGCCGATGACGATGCGCCGGTCCATGGTGTTGCCCTGCTTTGTGAAAAGGGTGGTCATCTGAGCGATGACCACCGCGTACACCACGCTGGTCATCCATATCGGAAGCAGCTTAGCGACAATTCCCTTGTCAGCATCATGGCCTCTCGGCGTGAATAACCTGAACCGGTAGAAGATGTCAATGGCGAATTGGCGATGGCATTTTGTAACCAGTCCAAACTCCAAAGGGGCAAGGGAACTCACCTTGTCGTGTCCATGGCGTCCCTGTGACGAAACACACCGGCTGTCCATCCCTTCGCCGTCTCGGTGAACGTTCTAGTACGTCGCGGTTGCTCCGGAAGGTAGGTTCCCGTGCCGAGCAAGAAGATGGAGAGGGACACGAGCATCATGACCCAGCACGCGCCCAACCCGACGGCCCAGCTGATGTTGTCCTGCACGTAGCTCATCCCGGCCGCCGAGACGGCGTAGCCCCAGGACATGGAGAAGTGGAGCCAGTTGAAGAAGGAGCTCCGGGACGCGACGCCGGTTGGGCTGCTCTCGGGGAACTGGTTGGCGCCGATGGCCTCCGCGCACGGCTTGTGGAAGCCCTGCCCTAGTGCCAGCAGGTACAGCGCGACGTAGAAGAATTCCACGCGGCCGGCCGGTGCCGGCGATGAGCAGACGGCGGCTGTGTCGTCGCAGGGCGCTGGCTGAGCGTGGACTGGTGGTAGCATGGACGAGACCGTCAGCATCCCAAGACCCTGCCCAATCATTTTTACAAGTGAAAAGGTCACTGAAAATCCGAAAATGTTGGAGAGTTGGAGTCATTGGAACACCTTTTTCCCTTTTTATTTTTGAAAGGTCGAGTCATTGGAACACTAATTTTGCCTACGAAGATGATGTTTGCAAGTACTCCATCTCCCTCCAGTTTGAAAACGAGTAGTATTTGTAAACTGGAGGGAGTAGTTAAAATCGTCTAATGCCATGTTGTTCTGTGAATGTTCTGCTATTAGTGGTCACATGTTTATGGTTTGTTCATAGTTCACTTAATTGAACATTCAACCCTACCAAATTTTGGTAGAGGAACAAACCAAACAGTCTGACTATCACTACCTTACCAAAATTTTGGTAATTCTGAAAATTTTGACCTTTAAAAAGTCTACAAAAATTTGGTTTGGTTGTATACCAAACGCATCTAACACTACAAAAAATTTGGTAATGCAAAAATGTATCAAATTTTAGGCCCCATTTGATTTAGAGGAAAAACATAAGAAACTAGAAGGATTCTAATCCTATAGAAAAAGTTCCTAAGAAAGCCTATGAAACAAAAGATAGAATCATATCCTTTCATTTGAAATTCATATGGAATGGATAATCCTATGAAGATTTTGGAGGAAAATAACTAAGAGGTCATAGCTCATGGTTTCAATGCTTTGTCTTTTGCAATCCTATGTTTTTCCTGTGTTGCAATCAAATACTTCTTATAAAGTTCTCATGTGGTTTATCTTTTTTAGGAATTGAGAATTCATGTCATTTAATTCATGTGGTTTTTCTATTTCTGTATTTTAAGTTTTCTGCGATTAAAAGGGAGCCTTAGTAATATAAAAAAAGTTTTTGGTAGGATTGAAAGTGGCAAGAAAGTGAATATGCCGAAAGCCTGTAATGTCCATATTTTCCCTTTGTTTAAAACTATTTTAAATAAAAATCTAATTGCAAAAATTTGGCTCTTAATTGGATCTAGGATTAATTGTGCCATGTGTGATCTCAAAAAAATTTCCTCAAAATCAGTCCCAAGAGCCTCTTTAATAAGTCCCCTATTTTTCCTGATTTCACAATCCCATTTAAATTCAAATTCTAAATTTAAATCCTCAAAAACAAACCCAAAAAAGTCCCTGGAAAAATATTAGATGGCACTGTACAAGTTGGGCCGCTCTCTCTCTTTTGGCCTACTCTCTCTCCCCTCCTCGCTGGCCCGCTTGGCCCAACCGCCCGCTCGCGGGATTAAAATCCCTGCGAGCCCCGCATGTCAGTATCTCAAGCCTCCGCTCTCCCTCTCAGTCGCCTGATGCCACACGTGGACGACTGCGATCCCCTCTTCCACCACGGCCCCGCCTGTCAGTCTCGGCGACGTCATCTTCTTCCTCCTCCCACCGCCCGCTCGCTCTCTCTTCTCTCCCGAGCTCTGTCAATCCCTCCTCGCCCATACCTCCTTGTCACGCCTTCTTTAAGCCCTGGGCACCATCGTCAACCCCTCCGTCCCATCCCGCCAGAGCCCCGGTGAGAAATCCGTGCCGTCACCTCAACCCGAGCGCCGGAGTCAAAGAAGACATGGCTGTTGCAGCCTTTTTCCTCGCCGCCGATTCCCGGGAGTCAATGCGCACGCGCAAGCACGTCGTCTCGTCGCTTCGCCATCATCTCCCCTCCCCGTTTTTTTCCTCTGTCGCGCGTGACGCCATCCACAGTGAGCTGCGCCATTGTTGAGTCTCATTGGTCGAGCTCGAGCTAATCCCCCCGTTGCCACCGTCTCTGTCCGACGTCCACTAGCGCCATGGCTTCTTTATAAATAGGGTAGCACCCCCCTCTCCTCCGGCCACCAAGAAACCAAGCCGAGCTAGCTCACCACCGAGAACCGCCCTCCGCAACGTACTGACCTGAGCACCGCCACCGTTCCAGACCCCAATCAGCCTATCTGCAGCCACAACCGTACTCTCCATAGTCCCGCGACTCTCCTCCACCCATCCCCTACGCCGATTAGCCCCGGGTTGGGAAATCCCCAATTTCCATGGCCGCCGTCCGCCAATGTTGCCGCTTTGATTTCACCTTGCCGTCGAAGGTAGAACCCGATTCCTCATGCTATTCCCTTCCCCTCAACGCACCGCACTCAGACCACCTAGAAGCCAAGCTGTCCGCTGCCTGTATGGTCGTCGGCGGCGACCATTTGTCCTCAGCTGTCGCCGCCCCTACTGATCGCCGTCGACCTCCCTCCTCCGCCGCCGTGACGCCCATCCGAATTGTCCCACCTAATTCCCCGTCGCCTCCGCATCCCGTCGCCGTCGGCTGCTCGCCGAGATTCGCCCCCGCCAGCGAGATCGGCTCCGGTCGCCGTCGGCCGTCGATTCCTACCGAGGTTAGCCCGTCGGTCCACGTCGACGTGGCGTGCCACATGGGCACCGCGTCAGCCAACGCGGGTGTTAACGCCAAAATTTGGTAAGGACCTGTATCAGATTCGGTCAAAGGGAAAATTGCAGTCAACTGGCGGAAATTGATCCAGAAGAGACCGATTCCGGGAGGGAGCCGTGAAGACCGCTGTATGGCAGTTATTTACTGTATCTATTAATAAGGCAAGTGTTTATCTTTAGGAAACCTGACCTCGTGTCCGGTCGGGTCTTGTTAGCGTTTTCTGTTATAATTAGGAAATCATGTACCGTGTCCAATAAGGACTCGTGTAACTTGGGGTATAAATACGTACGCCCGGGGACCTTGTAAATTATCACTCAATCAATACAAATTCGGCGCATCGCCACCCTTCCGACGGGATCTTGCTTCTCGAGCCGGGCTGCATCGGTTAAGTTCGACCTCCTGCGAGAGGGTAAGTCTCGTCACCCCGGCTACCTATCGGCTAGGACTTCCTCGGTTAGGTCTGATTTCTAGCCGGTTTATGGTAGTCGGCTTACCACGATATATTTATTTTATCTATGGCTGCATCAGTTCAGTTTGATCTCATAGATTGATTAGGTATATCACATCACGCGTGCGTAGATCGTATCGGCTTACTAGGAGCGGTTTATCCACAGTTTGTGCTGCATCAGTTGGGTCCGACCTACTAAACTGCCAGCGATAAATCGTTCCTGCTAGGTTGATACTTTGTGCGCAAGCGTCTTATCGGGGTGTATAGCCAGTAAGTTATCATGTTTTAGCATCACGATCGCATCAGATCTATCGGCTTATCGAGATCTCGTTATCATTATCAGTCTGTGCTGCAACGGTTGGGTCCGATCTACTAGATTGACAATAATAACGTTACTCTTAATAAGCCGATGGGTTTTATGCGATGTTGTTATCGGAGTGCTTAGCCGATAAGTTATCTCTTATTAAATATAGCCGACTATGCTGCTTGCCTTGTTATACATTCTTGCCTGCATTACTGTTACGATCGGCTAAGGGCTAGCCGATTGGCTTACTCTGCTGATCCGAGTGCGAGCACAAGCAGATTCCCGGGCACGACCTCAGCCAAGTTCCTGGGTACGACCTCAGGTAAGGACCCGGGCACGAGCATAGGTAAGAACTCGGGCACGGATACGAACAGCGGATAAAGATCCCGGGCGCAGGTGCGAGCAAGGGCCCGGGCACGGGCGCGGGCAATATCTTCGCGGCGATACCAGTAACTTTAACCATGATCGGCTGGAGTTCATTTAATCTATTTACTTACGCATCCTGCTTGTTTATTTTATCAAGTTTACAACCGATTTTTGAGCATCCCTTCGATGATCGGCTAGTTTAGTACTGTTTATTATGCTATTGCTCATGCCATCATCGGCTTCCAGTCGATGTGTAAGTGCTATAGTGCAAATCGGCCATCGGCCGATGAGATGAGTCCAAGTCGGCTTCCAGCCGATTGGCTCACAAATTTGACATCTTTTCTCCTTGTCAATTGCAGGGTCAAATTGACTGGCACGCCTACGAACCTCAAGATTTTAGGACCTGCACTGGAGTGAAGCAAATCTCCCAGGCCTTCGCGTGTCTCCAAGGCGCCGGATGGCCCCGGCGGTTTTCGGCGTCAACAGCGGGCCACCCCGGGCCCCCTTGGTATCTCCCCGACGCTGACAAACCGATCCCACCCATCAGCGTCCCCGTCTCTCTCCCTTGACATTGACAGACAGGGCCCACACGTCAGCACCTCATCCTCTCTCTACCACTGATAGTCCGGTCCCATATGTTAGCTATTGTGTCCCCATCCGTTCTCTCTCTCTTTCACTGACAACCTGACCCCACCTGTCATCCCCTATCCTCTCTCTCCCACTGACATCAGGGCCCCACCAGTCAGCCTCTGTGTCTCTTTTTTTTATTTTTTTCTTTTATTCCTTTTCTTTCCTAAATAACTTTAATTCTTTTATTCACAAGAAATTGATTTAAACTTTGAAAAATCATAACTTTTAAACCATAACTCCGTTTGAGCCTATTTAACTCTCAAAATTTTTCTAAAAATGAGATATACACACTGGTACTATTAGTTATACCTAATAGGTCCTATTTTGGGTGTTTTTGTTTATTTTCCAAAACTCAAAATCTTTAGAAGTCATGTTTGCAAAATAACCTTAGCCTTTTTTGCTAACCCCTTGCATGCCACATATTTTTCGTGATTTGCTAAGTACCTTGTGTACTCACCCTTGCCTATATTTCCCTCAGAAGTATGTGAAGATAAAGACCCCACCCTCAGCAAGTATTATAAGGAGTAAGCCCAGTATGACGAGTTTTAGGGTTTTGGTCTAGGTCCCAAGCTTTGGCTTGTGGGTATTAGGTCTATTCATGTTTTCCGTTGCCTACTTTTGTAATGTATTGTTGTATGTCTCGGGTTTTGTCCGGACTACAAACTGTTCCCTGGGATTGGCTTTGGGCCTTTCCTGCGTAGCTTAGGTGGACGGCGAAGAAGGCCCCCTTCTGGGGGGCGCGAGCCATTAGTTGTAAGGACTATGTGAAATAAATGAAACAGGTTTGGCAATGATCCACCGATATCTTGTCTGTACCAGCTGGTCTCCTGGGACTGGTACATGTATTGCAGGTAAAAGCGTTCCTCTTCTGCTGGCCTATAGGGGTTAACGGGAGAGGGGCGTTACAGAGGTGGTATTAGAGGCTGGGTTTGGCCCCTAGGAAAGAAACCCCACGTTAGGGAGGCCCTAAGGACTATACGTTCTAAAAACTATTTGCGAAAAATTTTCTTACTTCTTTCCTCCACTTAGCGAAATTTTGAAAATTTTTACTAAATTCTTTTCTTGTTTTCAAATTGTAGATGGCTACTAGCGGCACTCACCTTTCCTACGGTGAAGGCTAGGGAGGTTTTGTCGAGATTCTCCGAGACTTGGCTCACTACCTCGGATACTCCACTCCACAGTTCGTAGGTTTCACTGTCGCCACTGTTCCTCCCTGTTGCCGCCTTACCCTTTGCCTCTACCCCCTCCGTCCTGAATTACGCCGTCACCGTTTCGTGATGGTGAGGCCTACCCTTCAGCTCGCCTACCAGGACGTGGCCTTCACGGCCATCCGTCGCCTTTGTGACCAGTACTACCCTGTCCTCAATTCCTCTCGTTTCCGCCTTCTTCCCCACCGAGTTAGTGGATCGTCCACTAGCATCTACCCTTGTACTTGCCATGAGCCATCTCCTTCCTTGACACGCTTTGTCGAGATGACCACCACCTTGGACCACCAGTACTGCCGTCTCTTAGAGGCATACCGCAGCCTCGAGAGACACTACCACTCCCTCCAAGACCGCATCCCTCCATTCCCATGCACCTTGACTTCCGCCCACTCCTCCGACTTTCCCGACGCCACCGAGGGATACGCCGCCAGCTCCCAGAGTTTCTCTCCAACTCCACCTTCCTCTCCACCTCGTTTCCGACACCGCATGACTGCACATGAGTACCTCGCGTAGTTTACTCCTCGCCTAGCCACTACCCCTGCAACAGCTGTGTCGATGCTTTGCACCGGCAATAATACTATGGGGTTACTCGGCGACCTAGAATTCGGTGGATTGCAGAGGAACACGGGAGAATTATACTGGTTCAGGCCCTCGATGTGAGGTAATACCCTACGTCCAGTTGAGGTGTTATTCCTCTGAGGTGGATTTGTGATCAATGATCTGGTCTGCCCTCATGGGGCGCCCTACCTCCCTTTATATACTAGGGGACAGGGGTACATGGTAAGGATCCCAGTCGGATACGACCAAGGGATTTCCTTATTAGAGATAGAATCCTATCCGACTAAGGCTATGTTTCCTTATTGTACAAGGCACAGCCTGCCGGGTGCTATCTTATCTCTAATTACATGATCTGGCCCATCCTCTATCCGAGTGGCCCATGTGCTTGTAGTGAGGTACCCGGGGCCCATGGCTTCCACAGTAGCCCCTGAGACCTTCATAGTTGAGTCACAGCTGATGCCGAGTGCTCATCCTCCACGGTGAAGGTTACCCGAGTGCGATGCTCCCGAGTACTCTTTGTCCGAGTAAGTCTTCCCGAGTCCTGCTTCATGTCAGCTGGCAGCGAGGCTATGAAGGGCTTCATGTAAATATATGAATAGTGTGCGCCGAATAGGCGCACCTATTAGGTGTAGCCCCCGACTTTGTGCTTAATTGTGAAGACAATTAAACATAAAGTCAAAGATCTTTAACCTGGAAGTCTTTCCCGAGTAGATTACTACTGGTATATGAGACTCTTCGGTATCATGTCAACCGGAATATAATTTATAGTCTTGCCGAGTAGGAGACTACTCGTATATAGGACTCTTCGACTTTATGTCAGTCGGAATATGAGTTTATAGTCTTTTCCGAGTGGCGTCCCACTCAAAAGCTAGACTCTTCCGCATCATGTCAGCGGGAATAGATATTTATAGTCTCTCCCGAGCAGTGCACTACTCGAAAGTTAGACTCTTCAGCGTCATGTCGGCTGGAATAATGTTGCTCATGGCAACTGATGGCCATGCATGTAGGCCGAGTACCACTTTATGAAAATAAATCCATGACGTGGTCAGGTGTTCCCGAGAAAGATACCTGCGTCCCCAATTTTAATGAAGACCAGCTTATGATCCTAGTAAGGATATATCCTCGAGACCTGGTGGATAAAACAGATACCCAAACATATATGTTTAGCAGTAAGGTTTTCATGAAGCATATCTGTTTACCTCATCGATTCCTGTGGGTAGCACCAGCGCTATAATTTCAACTCAGCCTGCGAGCGGCCCACATGGAGCATGCTACTGTAGGAACTCATGTCTTGTCGGCCCAATACCAACTGTGCAGGCCTGGGCCCATCTAGTCGGTTCAGGCTATAAAAGGATGGGGAGAGAGAAAAAGATTCCATCGTCTTCCCCAAAGCAGCCAATCTCTTCGTCTTCCACCTTCGCGCCTAGCTTTTCGCCTCCCGCCCGGCTAGGGTTAGTAGCAACTGTTCCCCACCCGGACTCGGGCGATTTCAATCCTCTTCGTTTATTCCAAGCCCCCGATTGTTTTCCCCCAAATCCCAACACCTCCAGTCATGCCGAAGGCGACGAATCCTGCGGGTGCGCCAGGGAGTTCTTGGCCGATCTCGGATTGCGGCTCGGTGAAGCTGAGACGGCTGGAGAGCGAGCTGAAGTTGCCCAGCCAAGAAGTGATCCATTGGCGGTCGGCGAGGGACGAGTCGAGCCCCAACCCCCGACCTGGTGAAACGGTAGTTTTCGCCTCTTTCTTTGATCGGGGCTTGTGTCTTCCGTCGTCTGATTTCTTCCGCCGCATCCTTGATTTCTACGGGCTGGAGTTGGTGCATTTAAATCCCAACTCAATCCTTCAGATCTCCATATTCGTTACCCTTTGCGAGTGCTTTCTGGGTGTTGAGCCCCATTTCATCCTCTTCCGGCACTTGTTCCATGTCAAGCCCCAGCCCTCCAAGAGTAACATCAGTGTGATTGGGGGGGCTGGTCTTCAACTAAGGAGTGATGGGAAGAAAACATATATCGATTTGCCCTTGAAATCTTCTCTGAAGGGCTGGCACAAGGAGTGGTTTTACTGTGCCGATCTAGCTCCTTCCTTGCGCCCGTTTACTGGTATGCCGCCGACGGTGTTGCCAAGCTGGTCTTCGGAGCCAACCTTTGAAGAACTGGGCCAGGCACATATATTGCTGACAAAGATAGATGACCTCAAGAGGGCCGGCTTGACAGGACCCTGGGTGGCTCGTCGTTTCCTGACGAGGCGCGTCCAGCCGCTGAAGTTGAGAAGCGCTTTCGGCTGGGCCTTCAAAGGTAAACACGATCCCGACCGGGTGAGCAGCAAGACGGCGGACAAGGGGGCAGTGACCGATACCTTGTTTGGCTACTTCTCTGAAGGGGTCGTTGCCACCGAAGATGATAACCGCCGAGTTGCCGCCTATAGCTTCATCCGGCCGCGGACCAAGGTAACCTTCTACCTTCTTTTGTGGTGAACGCCTGTGGAACGGTGATTGTTCAACCTTGCGTGATAGTACCTCGTCGACTTGCTTGTAGTGGCATGAGGAATTTGATGAAGACTCTCGTCCATTGTCTGCGGTCGCGTCGAAGAAGAGGGCGAGGAGTCTCTCTGATGCCCAACCCGACTCCAAGAGAGCGGGGAAAAAGCCGATTTTATATCGGGGCGAGGGGGCCATGACAGCGCGCGCCGTGAGTGGCAGCTTGAAGATAAAGGACACTGCTGCCACAACGCCCACACGGTCGAGTCCCAGGCTGAGATCAGCAGGCTTGGGCTCGAGGTTGTCGTACTCAGCAACAGCGCCGCCCAGGGGCCAACCAGAGCAGAGGCCAATCGGGGCGAAGGAACCCGAACCAACCATACCAGAGTCGAGGCCGACTCAGGCTGATATGCCTCTGCCCTCGATGACTCCGACCGGGGCGAGTGCCGATGCTAGCGCTTCGCCAGAGGAGCGGGCAGGCTGGCAGGAAGTTGAAGTTCTCCAAGAGGTGCGCTACTCCGGGCCTTCTGTAGTCGTTGTATGTTAAAATACAGCCCTGATGTCTTGCTTCGTTGTGCAGGAAGCGAGCCGATATCGACCTCAAAAAGGTTGACCCGTCTGCTCCTCTTGATGAGTCCGCCCCAGTCGAGCCAGCGGCAGCGGACACACCTGCTGAGCCGGCGGCCAGCTCGGTCGCTGAGACCGAGGTGGCTCCGACTACAGGGCCACTACCGCCACTCGACCAAGAGGTGGTTGTTGAAACTGAGGCCCCAGCCCCCGAGGCACCGTACGTCGCGGAAGCGGGGGACGGAACCCCCGAGCCGGTCCCCGATGTTGTAGGGGAAGGCGGTGCCGAGGCCAGGACCCCGTCGCCATCATGGTTATCGTCATCGCCATCGTCGCCGTTGCCGCCGCCGCCGGAGATCCCGCATTTGCCTCGGATCAAAGCTCCCCCACGTGCGATGCCCCGGACCTTCACGTGGACCACACGCGACGGCACTATGAAAAGCTTCCGGCTCGATGAAGTCGTCGCAAGGAGAGAGCGCGAGAGCCTGATTCGTGCCGCCATCAACGGGTCCCAAGGGGTCGCGGTATGATTCTTGTAGTGAAGCTCCAGCAATCTTCTTGTCTTGATGTTTGACTCTGTCGTCGGTTTGTTCCTTGTCCCGAGCAGAAGCTCGTCGACTGCAACGAGGCGATGACGGAGATCCTAGTCGAGATGGCTCCCCACCTCACGGAATTGCAACAACTCCGGGCATTGAAGGCCGAGATGGAGGCGCGTCACACGAGGAGGGAGGCCTGGCTGAAGAGCGGCGCCGATCAGCTCAGGGCTGAGACATGGTGTGGCGCCTCCCGACTAGGTGGAAGGCCGATAAGAAGGATCAGAGGGGTACGCAAACAATCTTGAGCATATATCCCGACTGGGACCGGTTGATGTATTCATCCAGCTCGACGTCGATCCGGAACGCTCGGTGGTGTTGGTTAGACATGACTGCACGATTGAGCTCTTGGCTAATCTGTGGTGCAGACCTCGAAGCGGAGTTAAAAACTCGAGCGGAGAGGGAGTCGCAGCTGAAGGAGGCCGAAGAAGCCAAGGCCGAGCTTGAAAGGGTCAAGGGCCGACCTGACAAAGGCCAACCCGGGACCGAGCTTGACTTTCGGGAGAAGTCCGAGTTGGAGAAGGCCGTCGTCGAGCTCGGTAAGGAGAAGGCCCCGAACTGGGAGAAGACCGTGGCCGGGTGGGAGGCCGACTACGAAAGTAAGTCCTCAATATTTTCCCGACTGTCAAAGATCTCAACCAATACATTAGTCCCCACTGTGTGTAGCCGAATCTGACAAGAGCTTACTTGCCAGCCGATCTGGGCAGGCATGAGGGTGGAGCCAACGTCCAGGCCAGTACCGGTTCTAGGACACGGAGGAGATAAGGTCAATCAGGGAGTCACGGTAGAGGCCCTCGTCGGGTCCGTGAAAGGGCTCCTTGACCTTGTAGATCCCCGCCCGGTGGGACCAGCTGTGCAGAATTCCTCAAATAATGGGGACGTCTCGAGGACGCGCCGAGTGCCCTGAAAAGGTACCGAACTCAGACGAGCGGGTTGCCGCCGGCGTGGCCTAGACCCTAGCAATGACCAAGTCCATCTACCCGAGGGCGGACATTGAGGCCATCGGGGAGGGATTTTCCGAGGAGACGACGCCCGAGGAAGCGCTGGAGCTGATCTCACAGGCGAAGCCGACTGCTGAAGCGATTACCCAAGACCTGGGTCTGTAAAGGCAATACATTTTGTAGTCGGTGTATATATATGCTTTCATATACGATCATGTGTAAATATATGTGTCGTGCCGCCAAACTTATTATTCGGTTGTCATTAGCTTTACCCGACCATGTAGCATGCACCGAGTTAGTTCGATAGAACTTGATAAAAAACGTTCGGAGTAAGATGCTATACTCGGGCGAACGCATCAGTCGTGGCAAGGCTTCATAACCGGGGTGAAATAAGCTTGTATGTTATTGACAGAACACATATATACATGCAGCCCCCGACTCACTACTCGGTTGGAACAAGCGGCGTAGTGAGTCAGGAAAAACTGTACACATGGAAAATGTAAAACTCAGGTATAGAAAGGACGTAGCTGTTCTATATTCCATGAGTTGGTGATGAGGACGCCGTCTTTGGTCTTCAGTCGGTAGGCGCCTGGCCGCGTGATCTCGGCTATAATGAACGGCCCTTCCCAGATAGGGGATAGTTTGTGCCTGTCCTTGGTGGTTTGTATCTTCCTTAGAATGAGATCCCCGACCAAAAAGGCGCGGCCACGGACATTGCGATTGTGGTAGCGACGCAGGCCTTGAAGATACCTTGCCGACTGGATTGTTGCGGCGTCTCTTGCTTCTTCCAGCTGATCTAATTCGATCAGTCGGGTGCTGTTGGAGTCGTCTTCGGAGTAAGCCCGGATTCGCGGAGAGCCGAACTGTATCTCTGTCGGTAGCATGGCCTCGGTACCGTAGACCAGGAAGAAAGGGGATTGCCCTGTTGCCCGACTAACCGTGGTTCTGAGAGACCAGAGAACGGATGGTAGTTCTTGTACCCACCGACTCGCATATGGTTGTAGTCGGTCGTATATCCTGGCCTTGATGCCTTGTAAGACCATGCCGTTGGCTCGCTCAACCTGCCCGTTGCTCCGCGGGTGTGCCACAGATGCATAGCAGATCTTGATGCCGAAGTCGTCGCAGAAATCTTGGAATAGGCCCGCCGCGAACTGAGTGCCGTTGTCGGTTATGATGCGGTTAGGGACCCCAAACCGGTATAGTATACTCAGGATGAAGTCCTTTGCTCGTGCCGCTGTGATTGTCGCGACGGGTTTAGCCTCAATCCACTTGGTGAATTTATCCACTGCGACGAATAAATGCGTGAACCCTCCTGGCGCTTTCTTGAATGGCCCGACCATGTCGAGCCCCCATACTGCGAATGGCCAAGAGATAGGGATAGTCTGGAGTTCCTGGGCGGGGAGATTTGTCTGTCTTGCGAAGAACTGGCAACCCTCGCACTTGCGAACGATGTCTTTGGCGTCTGTGACTGCGGTGGGCCAGAAGAATCCCTGCCGGTAAGCCTTTCCGACTAACGTCCTGGATGCAGCGTGGTTGCCACATATGCCCGAGTGGATTGAATGCAGGATCTGCTTGCCTTCCTCGGTGGTGACACAGCGCATGAGGACACCGGATGCGCTCCTTCGGTACAGGTCTTCTCCGACTAGCAGGAAGCTTTTGCTTCGACGCTTGATCTGCTCGGCTTGACTGCGATCTTCTGGGAGTTCATCGTCCAGGAGGAATTTGAGAACAGGACCCCTCCAGTCTTGACATATGTGCAGCACTTCGTCGGTGGTCGGGGTAGGCTCGCCTCCCGACTGCTCTTGTGCCGGTTTCTTCTTGACTGATGGCTCCATAAGTTGCTCGACAAAGATTCCAGTCGGAACCGCTTCTCGCTTGGATCCCATGTTTGCCAGTTCATCGGCCGCGTCGTTGTATTGACGCAGGACGTGTGTGATTTCCAGCCCGTCGAACTTGTTTTCCAACTTGCGGACCTCCTGACAGTATGCCGCCATTGTGTCGTCGAGACAGGTCCATTCTTGCATGACTTGGTTGACCACGAGTTGGGAGTCTCCGCGCACAACCAGTCGACGTATGCCGAGTGATATGGCGATGCGGAGCCCGTGAACAAGGGCCTCGTACTCGGCGACGTTGTGGGAAGCCGGGAAGTGGATTTGTAGTACGTACTTCAACTTTTCGCCAGTGGGGGATGTCAGTATGACTCCAGCCCCGGCACCGCCGATCCATAGGGAACCGTCGAAGTACATTGTCCAGTACTCTAGCTTTGTTGTTGGTGTTGGGAGTTGAACTTCTGTCCACTCGGCCACGAAGTCGGCTAGAGCTTGAGATTTGATAGCTGTCCGTGGCTGAAAGGTGATGTCAAACGCCATCAGCTCGAGTGCCCATTTAGCGATCCGGCCGGTGGCCTCGCGATTATGAAGGACATCCCCGAGTGGAAACGCTGTGACCACCGTGACTTGATGTGCTTGAAAGTAGTGCACCAGCTTTCGGACTGTGATGAGTAGGCCGTATAGCAGCTTCTGGACCTGCGGGTATCTTGTTTTGGAGTCGGTAAGGACCTCGCTGACAAAATAGATTGGCCGTTGTATTTTCTGAAGATGACCCTGTTCGGATCGCTCCACTACCAGCACCGTGCTGACTACCTGTGTTGTTGTCGCCAGATAAAGCATTAGTGGTTCCTGGGGCAGGGGTGACACCAGCACGGGGGGTGATGTGAGGAATTCTTTGAAGTCTTCGAAGGCTCGCTGGGCTTCCGGGGTCCACTGAAAGGTGTCTGCCTTTTTGAGGAGCTTGAAGAAGGGCATGCCCCGTTCGCCCAGTCGGGAGATAAACCGACTGAGTGCCGCCATGCAGCCTGTCAGCTTCTGGACGTCTTTAAGGTTGGTCGGGGGTGCCATGTTCTTGATGGCGTTGACTTTCTCCAGGTTAGCCTCGATGCCGCGGTGCGAGACGATGAAGCCGAGTAACTTCCCAGACGGCACCCCGAAGGCGCACTTGTCCGGGTTCAACTTCATCTTGAATCTTCGAAGGTTTTGGAAGGTTTCTTCCAAGTCGGCAATGAGGTCTTTTCTGGACTTGGATTTGATCACCACGTCGTCGACGTAGGCTTCCACGTTGCACCCGATCTGGGTGTGCAGACACCGCTGAATAGCCCTTTGGTAGGTTGCGCCTGCGTTTTTCAGACCGAACGGCATTGTGATATAGCAATACGCTCCAAACGGCGTGATGAAAGATGTTTTTAAACAGTCTTGTTTCCTCAAGCTAATTTGATGATATCCCGAGTAACAGTCGAGAAAACCGAGTAGGTCGCACCCCGCCGTGGAGTCAACCACCTGATCTATCCTGGGAAGACCAAATGGGTCCTTGGGGCACGCTTTGTTGAGGTCGGTGTAGTCGACGCACATGCGCCATTTACCATTTTTCTTCCGGATCAGGACTGGGTTGGCCAGCCTGTCCGGGTGGTAGACTTCCTTGATGAAGCCGGCTGGGAGGAGCTTGGTGATTTCCTCCCGGATAGCATCCTTGCGGTCTTGAGCGAAGCACCGCAGCCGTTGCTTGACCGGCTTGGCGTCTGGCTTTACGTGTAGGGCGTGCTCGATCACCTCCCTTGGTACGCCCGGCATGTCGGACGGTTTCCACGCGAAGATATCTTTGTTGGCTTGGAGGAAGGTGACGAGCGCGTCTTCCTATTTGGGGTCGAGTCCGGTCCCGACTAAGGCAGTCTTAGAGGGGTCGGAAGGGTCCAGGGGGATCTTCTTCGTGTCAGAGTCCGCTGAAATTCCCGACTTCGCTGCTTTTTTCGCCGGAACTGGATCTTGATCAACTTCGGATGTAGTGGCTTGCCGGATGCTGTTGCGCCCGGCTGCTGCTTCTTGTGTTTGAGCCAGCTCGCAGCTCTCCTTGTCGCAGGTGAAGGCTTGCTTAGCGTCGCTGCGGAGGGAGAGGACTCCTGCTGGCCCAGGCATCTTCAGCACCATGTACGTGTAGTGCGGTATCGCCATGAATTTGGCGAGGGCCGGTTATCCGAGAATCGCGTGATACGCGGTCTCGAAGTCGGCGACCTCGAAGGAGATGTTTTCTGTACGGAAGTTGTCCCGCGTGCCGAAGGTCACCGGCAAGGTTATCTGCCCGAGTGGGGTTGATGACAAGCCGGGGATTATCCCATGAAAGGGCGCGGTGCTCGGCCGTAGCTCTGAACGAGGAATTCTCATCTCGTCCAAAGTTTTGGCGAACAGGATGTTGAGCGCACTGCCTCCATCGATGAGGGTTTTCTTCAGCCTGATATTTCTGACGATCGGGTCTAGGACGAGTGGGTATCGTCCCGGGTGGGAAACCCGATCTGGGTGATCTGCGCGGTTGAAGGTGATGGCCATCTCTGACCAGCGCAGGTATTGGGGGGTATCCGTTGTGGAGACCGCGTTAATGTCCCGCGCTGATAGCTTCTGCTTGCGCTTGGATTCGTACGCGAGTGGCCCCCCGAAGATATGGTTGAGTTCGGCTTGGGGGTCCTGGAAATCATCAGCCGGACCCGAGTCTGGCTTGTCTTTGTCCTTGTCGGCGCTAGACGATGAAGCTTGCTCGGAGGCAAACTTCTTGAGCATGTGGCAGTCCTTGGCCGCGTGCCGGCCCTTGGGGTGAAAGGGGCAAGGCCCGCTCATGACTTTCTGATAGTCGTTGTTCCGCTGGGGCCGCGATCGACTGCGCTCCATGTTGGCCACCTCGTTGTCAGACTTCCGCTTGCGGCTGCCAGGCTTGTTCTGAGGCGGCTCGTTGTCGGCTTTCGCCCTGTTGTCTTTTTGTCGGGGCTCCTTCTTCTCGTCGAAGGCCTCTGCGACGGCTTCAGCCGAGTCGGCGTATTTGTTAGCCATGTCGAAGAGAGTCTGGACAGTGGATGGTGGCTTCCGAGTGAACTTCGCGATGAGCGGGGCGTCTTTTACTCCCTTGCGGAAGGCGGCGATGACGACCTCGTCTTTGATGCTTGGGATTTGGTTGCGCTTTTCGGAAAACCTTTTGATGAATTCACGTAGAGACTCGTTCTTTTTCTGATGCAGCTGGTAAAGGTCGTGCTCGGAGGCTGGTCTCTCGTAGGTCCCCTGGAAGTTAGCGATGAACCGCTCCCTGAGTTGTCCCCAGGAACCGATCGACCGCCTTGGGAGGCCTGTCAGCCATGTCCTCGCCGAGTCGGATAATGCGACTGGGAGGTAGTTAGCCATGGCTCTGCTGTCGCCCCCAGCAGCTTGAACTGCTAGGATGTAAACGGTGAGCCAGGACTCTGGGTTGGTCTTGCCGTCGTACTTTTCGATTCCGGTAGGCTTAAAGCCGACTGGCCAGCGGACATCCTGTAATTCCCGAGTAAAGGCTGGAATGCCTTCATTATCGTGAGGACTTGGGATTCGATTTTGGCGGTGTAGCCGCTCGTAGTGGAGACCGAAGCGCTCGTGTTCATCCTCCAGTCGGCGGCGTTCATCCTCTTCGCGTTCTTCGCGCCGGGCCCTTAGGGTGTGGCGAAGATCGCGTTGTAATCGCAATCGGAGGTCTTGATTGGGTCGGCGGTCGTATTGGTGACGCCGCCGGTTGTCGTAGTTGGTATTGCCGAGTGTTGTTTGGCGGGACTCTTCGTGCTGCAGGGCGGAGCCGGCCGCCCGTCGTCGTGCTGATGCAGATGACTCCGCCGCTGGAGAGCCCGTTCGACGGGTCGGTATGTGAGTGTTGCCTGACTGTTCTTGCTGCTGGCAGGCGGCAGCAGTTATCATCGCCTTGATCTTGGCGATAGTTGGTGTGGCCTGATGATCTGGCCCAAGCTGGAGCGTGTCCAGCAGAGTTGCGGCGGCCACGACGTTCTGTTGTGGCGTGACGAAGACATCGTGGTCGCCGACTTTGGTTTGGAGGATCTGCTGCTGGGCGGCTCGCCCAGCCTGTCGAAGCCCGTCATTGTGAGCTTGTCGGTTGGCCTCCTCTTGTTGTTGTAGTCGGCGTGCCTCCTCTTGCTGCTCCTCTTGCAGTCGGCGCACCTCGGAAGGTGGCGTTGAAGCCATGAAGATCTCGCGGGGGAGGAGGAAGCTCGCCAAGGTGGAGTCCGAGTTGATGCTCGAACCACCATCCGACTTAGTGTCGGACTCCGAGTAGTTTATTGGAGTTAGGACGACTCCGACCTCCCTAGATCCAATCTGAAACGGTGCATGACCGTGTCCAAACTGAATCGCTGGAGGTCGGGTCTGCTGCGCGGGTTGTAGATGCACAGCTTCACTGAATCCGTACGGGAGATTGACGATCTCTCCCCCTCTCGGCCCAACCCGCGCTGGCTCAAGGCCTAGCGCGAGTCGGACGCCGAAGGAGAGAGTTGTCCCGATGTCCGGCGATGTGAGGGGCTATCGTAGTAGATCGTCGAAGGAGATGGCGACGTCCCTGGGGCCGACTGGCGCAACGTCGGCTAGCTCCTCAGCTGGCAAGACCGGATCTGCCTCAGCCAAGGAAAGGTTGCCGAGTTGATCGGCGACGAAATCAAGGCTCCCGAAGGTGATGGTGTCTCCATTGGAGAACTTGTCGCCCTTGACTCCATTGATGGGATCCATCGAATCTGTTGATGAAGAATTCGCCGGGCCCCTACCTGGCGCGCCAACTGTCGATGCTTTGCACCGGCAATAATACTATGGGGTTACTCGGCGACCTAGAATTCGGTGGATTGCAGAGGAACACGGGAGAATTATACTGGTTCAGGCCCTCGATGTGAGGTAATACCCTACGTCCAGTTGAGGTGTTATTCCTCTGAGGTGGATTTGTGATCAATGATCTGGTCTGCCCTCATGGGGCGCCCTACCTCCCTTTATATACTAGGGGACAGGGGTACATGATAAGGATCCCAGTCGGATACGACCAAGGGATTTCCTTATTAGAGATAGAATCCTATCCGACTAAGGCTATGTTTCCTTATTGTACAAGGCACAGCCTGCCGGGTGCTATCTTATCTCTAATTACATGATCTGGCCCATCCTCTATCCGAGTGGCCCATGTGCTTGTAGTGAGGTACCCGGGGCCCATGGCTCCCACAAGCTGCCCCCGCCACCACTGCTACTCCAGCCGACACCCTCGTACCGGCCCCTGCACCTATCGCAGCCGTCCCACTGTCGGTTACTCCTATCCTACTGTCCTCCCACCTTCCCGTTCCGTTTGAGGAGGAGGATCCTTCTGAGCGTGTGCTGATCGGGAACGAGGAGCAGGAGTAGAGCTGTAGTAGTATGTAGCAGTAGGATGTACATAGTAGACGCCAGACCTTTTGTACCGTTGCCAACTCACTAGGAGTTGTGGCGAGTAGTGCGTGTGTGTTATGTATGGTAGTCCGTGTCTTGTATGGTATGCGTCCAGTCCTTGCGACTTGGCCACCCCTTTTGTATATAAATAAAGTACTTATGTTTTAAAAACCAGTTTGTGCTTGTGTGCTTCTTTCTTTCTTCCTTTACTCCTTCTCTTCATCATTCTTCTTTCTTCCCTATAGATGGCTCGCCGCAACCAACGACAAAGACGTATTCCAGCTCAATATGGATATGAGGATGACCAAGTACCGGTTCGGAACCGAAGAAATAATCAACAAGATCAAGAACAAGGATCTGAGAATAACGTAATCTCACCCCCTCACCTTGACCCAGCTCAACAAGACTTGCCTCCACCCCCACCACTAAACGTAGACCCGCAACAAATCCTAGCTATCCAAATACAAATCCTACAAGGAATAGCACAGAGTCTGGCCATTCTCCAGCAAAACCCTCAACAAGCCCCACTAGCTCCACAAAATGGAAGGGCCAAACTCACGGAGTTCCTCCGATCCCGTCCTCCAGAATTTTCTCAAACCGCTGAACCAATGGAAGCCGATGATTGGCTTAAGGGTGTGGAATGGAAACTAAACTTAGTGCAATGCACTCCCATCGAGAAAAGGCTATTCGCAGCGCATGAATTAAGGGGACCCGCCGCGGATTGGTGGGACAACTACTGCGCCGCCCATGAGGATGCCTCGACCATCACATGGGACAAATTCGCAACCATCTTTCGGGCAACCTATGTACCCGAGAGCATTATTGACATGAAGAGGGTCGAGTTTGAGCAACTCAAACAAGGATCTTTGAGCATAAATGAGTACTTGAGCCATTTCAATAAATTAGCTCGGTATGCTATCGACGAGGTGAACACAAACAAGAAGAAGATCCGATGATTCCTCAAATGCATGAATGTGGAAATACGGATCCAACTTATAAGCCACGATTTCCCCATGTTCCAGCAAATGACCAACAAGGCATTATTGGTGGAAGACACTCGCAAGGAAGCCGACGACTATCGGAAGAGAAAGATGGCTCATTCCGGATCAAACCCTCGTGGTGGGCCACGACCAAAGATGACCCAATCAACCCAATACCGTCCGGCTATCCCACAGTATAGTCGACCCACTGGGTACACTCCCCGCCCACAGATGCCACAGCAATCCAGGCCAAGCAACTACCCCTCAGGATCTAGGGGGAGTAACCCTGTCCCAACTACTACCCAGCCAAGGAACCCTACCAATCTCGCTGGGATAAGGTGCTACGCCTGTCACGACTATGGGCACTATGCCAAGGACTGCCCCAAGAACAAGGAGGCCACCGCATCAACGCAATCGAACATCAGTACTGCCAGGGCCCCCGCACTGGCACAAGGAAGGGCTGCTCCGTAGGCCAGCGGGCAAGCTTCTCGTACGACTCCAACCTTTGGAAGGGGCCGAGTGAAGCACATTCAGGCAGATACGGCTCAGGAAGCTCCAGACGTGGTCATGGGTACGTTTCTCCTCAACTCCATACCTGCAGTTGTTTTGTTTGATTCGGGAGCTTCCCATTCGTTCATCTCTTGAACTTTGGTGAACAAAAATGGTTGGGAAACCTGGGACATAAAGGTACCGATGATCGTACATTTCCCAGGAAGGGAGATGAGATCGGATCTATCGTGCCCAAAAGTAACCCTGGAGATAGAAGGGGTTAGATTCCTAGCTAGCCCCGTCGTCCTAGAATCCCAAGAATTAGACTTGATCCTAGGAATGGACTGGTTGGCTGAACACAAGGGACAAATAGACTATGCAGATAAAACCGTGACCCTACAAGAACCCAATGGGCAAGAAGTTAAATTTACCCCTTCAGAAACCCGAAGGACCCGACCAATCCTGACCAGTCTTCAAGCCACCCCCGTAGAAAGTGTGCCTGTCGTAAATGAGTACTCAGATGTGTTCGCTGAGGAGCTACTAGGAATGCCACTAGATCGGGAAATAGAATTTTCTATTGAACTAGCACCGGGAACCGCTCCCATATCCAAACGACTGTACCGAATGGCTGTAAATGAACTGGCCGAACTTAAGAAACAAGTTGAGGAATTAGAAGCCAAAGGTTTTGTCAAGTCAAGCACATCCCCTTGGGGAGCCCCAGTGCTCCTAGTTAAGAAAAAAGATGGAACTCAACGGATGTGCGTAGATTATCAAGCCTTGAACGAGATAACCATAAAGAACAAATATCTGTTACCTCGGATCGACGACTTGTTTGATCAGCTTAAAGGAGCTACCGTGTTCTCCAAAATTGATTTGAGAACCGGATACCATCAATTAAAGATTAGGCCACAAGACATACCCAAAACCGCCTTTTCCACAAGATATGACCTATATGAGTATACGGTCATGTCGTTCGGGCTCACCAATGCCCCGGCCTACTACATGAATCTGATGAATAAGATATTCATGGAGTATCTCGATAAGTTCATCGTGCTATTTATAGACGATATCCTCATCTACTCTAAGGATGAGTGAGAACATGCCGAGCATTTGAGACTGGTCTTAGGAAAACTAAGAGAACACAAATTATACGCCAAATTCTCAAAGTGCGAGTTTTGGCTAGATCGAGTGGCTTTCCTAGGACACGTCATCTCGGCCCAAGGAGTGGAAGTGGACCCAAGTAAGATTGAGACCGTCCTTGCTTGGAAGTCCCCAACCTCAATCACCGAAATCAGAAGTTTCTTAGGCTTGGCTAGGTATTATCGAAGATTTATTGAAGGATTCTCCAAGATAGCTAAGCCTATGACTGAGTTACTAAAGAAGGAGAAGAAATTTGAATGGACGGAAGCTTGTGAGAAAAGCTTCCAAGAATTAAAAAGAAGGCTAACCACCGCCCCTGTCCTGACCCTACCCGATATTCGGAAGGATTTCGAGATATATTGTGATGCCTCTAGGCAAGGACTAGGGTGTGTAGTAATGCAAGAAGGAAAAGTGGTAGCCTATGCCTCTAGACAGTTAAGGCCACATAAGATGAACTACCCAACTCACGACTTAGAACTCGCCGCCGTAATACATGCCCTAAAAATATGGAGGCACTAATTGATCGGCAATCGGTGTAAAGTATACACCGATCATAAGAGTCTGTAATATATATTTACTTAGACTGAGCTCAACCTTCGACAAAGAAGGTGGCTAGAATTGTTAAAAGATTATGACCTAGGGATACACTACCATCCCGAAAAAGCCAACGTAGTGGCCAATGCTCTAAGTCGAAAAAGTTATTGCAACCCCTCCCTAGTGCGGTCTCCTCAACCGGAATTATGCAACAAGCTCCGAAAACTTTGGGTAACTGTGGTGAACAAAGGAACACTCGCCACTCTGGTAGTTCAGCCTACCCTGGAAAGCTTAATTCAAGAAGCCCCAAAAGAAGATAAGGAAATCAAGGCCATTAAGGAGAATATCCCCAAGGATAAAGCCCCTGGCTTCTCGATAGATGAACAAGGAACCCTATGGAATGGGAAAAGGATATGTGTACCCGATAATAAGGAGTTAAGAAACCTTATCCTTAAGGAGGCCCATGAATCCGCATACTCGATACATCCCGGGAGTACAAAAATGTACCAAGATCTTAAAAACATTATTGGTGGTCCGGGATGAAAAGGGATGCCACCGAATACGTTGCCATGTGCGATATTTGCCAAAGGGTAAAAGTGGAACACCAAAAACCTGCAGGATTGTTACAACCCTTGAAAATTCCCGAATGGAAGTGGGAAGAAATCGGAATGGATTTTATAACTGGCCTACCAAGGACGCCCAATGGGTACAACTCAATTTGGGTGGTCGTTGATCGACTTACCAAGGTAGCCCACTTCATACCCATTAAGACCACCTACACAGGAAAGAAACTGGCAGAGTTGTATATGACCAAAATAGTATGCCAGCATGGAGTTCCCAAGAAAATAGTGTCAGATCGAGGGACCCAGTTTACCTCAAGATTTGGGGAACAATTACATGAGGCCCTAGGGGCCCATCTTAACTTTAGCACCGCATATCACCCTCAGACGAACGGTCAAACTGAAAGGGTGAATCAGATCCTGGAAGACATGTTGAGAGCATGCGCCCAAGACTTTGTAGGGACATAGGACCTCTACCTACCCTATGCTAAGTTCTCTTATAATAATAGCTACCAAGCCAGCATCAAGATGGCCCCAAATGAGGCACTATATGGACGCAAGTGCCGTACCCTACTCTGTTGGACCAATGTGGGGAAGAAATAAATATTTGGGCCTGATCTCCTAAAGGACGCAGAAGAAAAGGTAAAAGTAATAAAAGAACATCTGAGAGTAGCCCAATCTCGACAGAAGAGCTACGCCGACAATCAACGCCACGACCTAGAGTTCGAAATTGGAGACCACGTATACCTGAGAGTATCCTCATTGCGTGGTATGAAGAGATTTGGTATGGCAGGAAAGTTGGCCCCTAGGTTTCTAGGCCCCTATCCTATCACCGCCCGACGAGGAGAAGTTGCCTACCAGTTACAGCTACCCAGCGAACTCGCAGATGTGCACAACATATTCCACGTCTCCCAATTAAAGAAGTGTCTTCGCGTACCTAAAGAGCAAGTTCCCCTTGAAGGCATCAAGTTAAACAAGAACCTAACCTATGAAGAACGTCCAATCCACATCCTAGAAGAAGCCGAGAGACGGACGTGATGAACCTCGACCAAATTTTACAAAGTGCAATGGAGTAATCAGTTGGAAGATGAAGCCACCTAGGAGCGAGAAGACCACCTTCGTGTAGAATACCCTGAGTTATTCGCTTAGATTTGGAATCTCGGGTCGAGATTCACTTTAGGGGGGTAGGTTTGTAATGTCCATATTTTTCTTTGTTTAAAACTATTTTAAATAAAAATCTAATTGCAAAAATTTGGCTCTTAATTGGATCTAGGATTAATTGTGCCATATGTGATCTCAAAAAAATTTCCTCAAAATCAGTCACAAGAGCCTCTTCAATAAGTCCCCTATTTTTCCTGATTTCAAAATCCCATTTAAATTCAAATTCTAAATTCAAATCCTCAGAAACAAACCCAAAACAGTCCCTGGAAAAATATTAGACGGCACTGTGCAAGTTGGGCCGCTCTCTCTCTCTTTCAGCCTACTCTCTCTCCCCTCCCCACCGGCCCGCTTGGCCCAACCGCCCGCAAGCGGGATTAAAATCCACGCCGGCCCGCATGTTAGCAGCTCAGGCCTCCACTCTCCCTCTCAGCCACCCGATGCCACACGTCGACGGCCGCGATCCCCTCTTCCGCCACGGCCCCGCCTGTCAGTCCTAGCGACGTCATCGTCTTCCTCTTCCCGCAGCTCGCTCGCTCGCTCTCTTCTCTCCTGAGCTCTCTCGATCCCTCCTCGCCCATACCTCCCTGTCTCGCCCTCTTTAAGCCCCGAGCACTGTTGTCAACCCCTCCGTCCCATCCCGCCAGAGGCCCGGCGAGAAATCCGTGCCGTCACCTCAACCCGAGCATTGGAGTCAAAGAAGACATGGCTGCCGCAACCTTTTTCATCGCCATTGAGTCCCGGGAGTCAATGCACACGTGCAAGCATGTCGTCTCGTCGCTTCGCCATCATCTCCCCTCCCCATTTTTCGCCTCTGGCGCGCATGACGCCATCCACAGCGAGCTGCACCATTGTTGAGTCTCGTCGGCCGAGCTCGAGCTAATCCCCCTGTTGCCACCGCCTTTGTCTGTCGTCCACTAGTGCCATGGCTACTCTATAAATAGGTCAGCAGCCCCCCTCTCCTCCGGCCACCAAGAAACCAAGCCGAGCTAGCTCACCGTCGAGAACTGCCCTCCGCTGCGTACTGTCCCAAGCACCACCACTGTTCTAGACCCCAATCAGCCTATCCGCCACCACCACCATAGTCCACACAGTCCCGTGACTCCCCTCCGCCTATCCCCTACGCCGATTAGCCCCGGGTTGGGAAATCCCCAATTTCCACGGCCGCCGTCCGCCAATGTCGCCGCTTCGATTTCACCTCGCCGTCGAAGGTAGAACCTGATTCCTCCCTTTATTCCATTTTCCTCAACACACCATGCTCAGACCACCCCGAACCCGAGCTGTCCGCCGCCTGTATGGTCATCGGCAACGACCATTTGTCCTCCGCCGCCACAGCTGCTGCTGATCACCGTTGACCTCCCTCCTCCGCCGCCTTGACGCTCATCCAAACCGTCTACCTAATTCCCCGTCGCCTCCGTATCCCATCGCCGTCGGCCGCTCGCCGAGATTCGCCCCCGCCGACGAGATCGGCTCCGGTTGCCGTCGGCCGTGGATTGCTGCCGAGGTCGGCCCGTCGGTCCACGCCGACGTGGCGTGCCATGTGGATACCGCGTCAACCGACGCGGGCCACCTCGGGCCCCCTCGGTATACTCTTTCCCGACGCTAACAAACCGGTCCCAGCCGTCAGTGTCCCCGTCTCTCTCCCTTGGCACTGACAGACAGGGCCCACACGTCGGCGCCTCATCCTCTCTCCACCATTGACAGTCCGGTCCCATATGTCAGCCACTGTGTCCCCTTCCGTTCTCTCTCTCTTTCATTGACAGACCGACCCCACCTGTCATTCCCTATCCTCTCTCTCCCACTGACATCAGGGCCCCACCAATCAGCCTCTGAGTCTCTTTTCTTTTATTTTTTTTCTTTTTTTCTGTTTTTTTCCTAAATAACTTTAATTCTTTTCTTCACAAGAAATTGATTTAAACTTTGAAAAATCTAACTTTTAAACCATAACTCCGTTTGAGCCCATTCAACTCTCAAAATTTTTTTAAAAATGAGATCTACACACTGGTACTATTAGTTATACCTAATAGGTCCTGATTTGGGTGTTTTTATTTGTTTTCTTTTTGCGACGCGTAGAAACCGCTACCGAGGAGCCGCAGATCGAGGATTTCGTCGAGGACCCACAGGACCAGGAGCAAGGCAAGTCACCCTTGACCATATTGAACCCATGATTTAAAAATTATTTTGATTTCTGAAATATGCATATTTAGGAACACGACTATTATCGGCTGCGATTCGCATGCCGAATCCGTCAGGCCCAACCTAATTACTGCATAATACACTCCTTGAATAAATTGTTGCTCTGTCCTTTGTAATCCTGTCGTCCTGGTATTCGTACTTAAGTACGAGACCGACGACTCTATTTTTTTAAAACTAAAAAATTTGACGATGGGAAAACTAGGGTTTATTTAAAATGGTTTTAAATCTCGACACCCTTGGTCGAGCGTTTGAGAAATAAACTTGTTTTATAAAACTTGGTCATGGATCGTCGCTGCCTGTGTGGCTCTGACCTCACATGACATATAAGGACCATTTTTTTGGGGAATTGCACTGAGCATAATACAATACGACCACACGGATGGAATGGAACACCCCTGGCCGAGTAATTAGTATTCTCAGGATCATTCGGTTGCTAATAAATGTGGGAGCAGCTGGGTGCCATGAGGGCGATATACCCCCGTCCCTGAGTACCAAAAATGAGTTCCGGGTACTTGGTTGAGTGAACCCATTTATAGGGCAACGTGCTATCCTAGGAAGGCTTCGGAAAGGCCTTGTCGCGAACCTCCCTGCTTGACCAGTGTGGGAGTAAGATCGCGTCATGTGGGTAAAGTGTGCACCCTTTGCAAAAGTTTATAAACTGTTCGAACAACCGTGCCCCCGGTTACGGGCGGATGTGAAATGATTCCTCTAGTATAAATATTATTTTACACATATCTGTGCAATTATTTTACGGGTTGGGAGTCGTTACCAGAATCGATCTGTGTGACTGATGGATGGTCTGTGTGGCTTGAAACGGGCCTGTGTGACCCGGAGTGTTGACTAACACCATAATTGAGTTGTTTGAGTTAAGTGACATTTTTTAAAATAAGAATCCACCTAAATGGAGGTACTAATAGAGAGTACGCTCTAAATCGAAAAATGTGACCAGTCTCTGACTTGTGGAATGGGTTGAGACGCGAGTCTCTTCCCTGTTAACTTAATTGTAGTGAGTTGTTGCAAAGCAACTTACAGAATGGATTAAAGCATGAGCTTCTTTCCAACAACTTAAAGAGCACACTAGAAATTTTCCAAAACTCAAAATCTTTAAAAGTCACGTTTGCAAAATCACCCCAGCCTTCTTTGCTAACCCCTTGCATACCACATATTTTCCGCGACTTGCTGAGTACCTTGTGTACCCACCCTTGCCTATATTTTCCTCAGAAGTCTATGAAGATGAAGACCCAACCCTTAGCAAGTATTATCAGGAGCAAGCCGAGTATGACGAGTTTTACGGTTTCGGTCTAGATCCCAAGCTTTTGTTTGTGGGTATTAGGTCTATCTATATTTTCTGTTGCCTACTTTTGTAATATATCGTTGTATGTCTCGAGTTCTGTCTGGACAACAACCTATGTAAGGACTATATGAAATAAATAAAGGAGGTTTGGTAATGATCCACCGATGTCTTGTGTATACCAGCTGGTCTCCTGGGACTAGTACAAGTATTGCAGATAAAGGTGTTCCTTTTCTATTGGTCTATACTAGTTAACAGGAGAGGGGTGTTACGAAGTCCAAGGCCGGTTAAGTAGTAAACTGTTGTTGGCTTTAGGCACAGATGGGATGGCGTCTTATCCATAGAAGTGCAGCCTTCTGCTGTGTTCTTTTGTTTTTTTTAGCAAACCACTCCAGGGGAGTCCCCCACAGTTTTAATTTTATATATTAGAAGGTATCAAAATAATTACAAGCTATGAATCCATTGTTCTAATACAGATTTCTCCAAAGGACTAAGCCTATGTATAATAGAAAGAGACCATTCCTAAAAAGAAGACTCCAAGATTGTACAGAGGGCGCCAAGTTTTGAAAGATGAGACCATTTCTCTGTTTCTAAATATGTCAAGCAGCATAAAGAATTTTTTTCCACAAAATGTAAAGAACAATATGCCAATCTCGCTATCTATAGCATTTCCCCAGAACTCAAAATTGTGTTCAATTCAATGTTCAGTTTGTTCCAACATCCTCTGCTGAATGAGCACTTAAAAAATAAATGCATACTTGTCTCCCTTATGCTCTAATTACATAGGGCACATGTGAGATCACTTCCTCTTGGGGCACATTTCTTTCTATCTAAAATGTCTCTTCTATTTAATCTATCAATAAGCAACAGCCAACCAAAAACTTTTACTTTCATTGTGCATTTACTCTTCCAGATTCATTCAAGATAATCCGGTGGCTGGATATGTATAAAATTGATAGGATATACTTTTTGGGAAAAATAAATAGTCTTACCCCATATGTAAGTTCAAACATCAGCATCTTGCCCTATCACAATAAGATTATCTAGCTCCTGAATAATCCTTACTCCTGATAAGCCCACTCAGATAAAGGTAGCTGTGTTCTTTTGTTGTCGAACTAATGTCGCCTTTTGGCTATTTCTATTGATGGAAATGGGTGAGGCCTGCCTCTCTATTTTTTTTTAAAAAAATATTTTTTCCTACTACACGAGTCACCAAGTTACACCATGATAAACTAAATTAGATACTAAATTATGGATATACCGAGAGGTGCCATATTTTATAGTACAGAATTTAGTAACTCCCGATACCTAGCTTTACACTGCAGAATGTGATACCTCCTCGGAGACTTATAAAATCACTTGGTCTTAACAACCAAATTTGGCACGAGTCAAAGTTGTCAAATTTGAAAAGACCAGACCTTTCCCATTAAGGCCGGTCTGACTCTCTATGATAGGCCGGTCCAACCGCAAGTATGCGGGCGGTCAGATTGGAAGCCCCGAGTCTAAGTCCAAATAAGGCAGTTCTTGTGTTTTCTTGTTTAGGTCCTAAATGATCTCTAAGTCTAATTGGATGTGGAGAAGACTCTGTGGAGGCAAGATCAATCTCTTTATACAGGCTATGGTTGATTCAACTAATCTCTTTCTCCCCCAACAATTTATCAATCGAATCGTTTCTATTTTTCTACTTTTTAGCCATGTCTTATACTTACCTTTTACATAGTGTTCTAGTTTGTCCATCTTTGTCGATTTGAACCGTAAATCATTCACCTTCGCTATGAGAGTGCGATGTCCTTTATAGGTTTATCCTGTAAACCTTTCAATTCACTCACAAGATAGATGTTTACCCCATATCGATCTAAATCGGCCTAGAGGCTAGTTTTGATCTCTAAATTGGCTCCGCTAGCTTTTTTTATTTCTAAACCCATCTTAATTAGGAGCTTCTCAAGATTAAGGTGGTTAGTGACCCCATAACACCGCAAATCATTAGGTGAATTCCATGTTGGCCCAAAAAAGCGCCAACACTTGTCAATTATCGCAAGCTCACTAATAACAATGAGACATCAGGAAGTATATTTTACACCTAGGTGTGAGTGCATGTGACTTAAATAGTTGTGCAAACATTTCATAAAATTTGATAAAATAGATTATGATAATATAAACCACTACACAAGCATGCAAGTCCAAATTTAATCTACACATGAAGAAACAAAAGCAACAAATTCTATTTGCGTTGCATAGGTACTATTTATTCTAATTTATTATTCTTGTTCATCTAGTTGTAGATCTATTTTAGCCTTGCATGTTTGTGTATAGACTTGTGTAGTGTCCAGGGTTTCCCTTACCATTTGGAAGAGGTTACCGCTCCCTACCGCCTCCTCCCTCCTCATAAGGTGGTTACCGCGGTAACTGCAAAAAACCATGTGAATTTTATCTCTAAAAATGCGGTAACCGTATGGTAAGACACAGTAACCGAGTTCTTTTGACTTAAAGAAAGAAAATCATAGAGAAAAAGAAAATTACAACTCCACATTTGATAACAATAAAAATGCCACAATATAATGTTCACACCTTCAAAGATTATAGTGACCACAATATAATATCTATGAGCATCAAATCTAGATTTCGAAACAACGTTGCCTTGTAGTCATGACAAAATATGGAGTTAGCTTAGCATTTTTTACAAAATTTTATCACTAGTTATCATTAGAAATTATGTGCTACCTATAGGATTTTTTTGGGATTTTTTCCTCTTTTTCTAAAATTTAAATTCGAACAAATTTTGTGAAACCCTACCGCCGGTAACCTTACCATTCCCTATGGGAACTGCGTTTACCGTGGTATATTGGTGCTTTGGGAAACCCTAGTTGTGTCATCCTAATCGATATTACTAATTTTTTTAAAAAAAACTATAACTATTTAAGTCGCATGTAAATAGTACTCCTATGTCTGCAAATATTAGCATTTTTAGAATAATGGTAAGTCAAATAGTTTTAACTTGACTGTCAATAAAAAAAATCATAAAAACTGATGAAGTAAAAATAATGTTACTGAATTTATCGTTAATCAAACTATCATAATATATCTCTCTTTTTATTTGAAGTAATATTTAAATTGTTACAAGGAGGGAGTAGGTGCTATTGCATCTAAGTGTAAAAAAAATAGTCCGATGTGATATGGAGCAGCAGCGCAACATAAATCCTAGTAAACACGAAACTCGTCTAAGGTGGTGTTTGAGTTAGTTTATTTTTCTGATTTATAAGTCGCACGTAAAACGAAAAATATTATTAGCGCGTGATTAATTAAATATTAACTATTAGAAACTTAAAAATTGGATCTATTTGAATTTTTAAAGATATTTTCATATAGAAAATTTTTTAAAAAACACACCATTTAGCAGTTCGAGAAACATATTTACAAGAAACGAGAATATAAGCTACCGAGAAAAGCTCTTACGAACAGCGTGTAATGGAGCATTCATTAGAAAGGGTTTGGAAAAAGTTTCAGCGCACGTAAAACGAGACAAGCAATTAGCGTATGATTAATTAAGTTTTAATTATTATAAACTTAAAAAATAGATTTATTTGATTTTTTAAAACAACTTTTATATAAATTTTTTTTAAAAAAATATTATTTAACAATTTAAGAAACATACTCATAGCAAAGAGTAGTTTTCTCTCCTCTCCCATTACCGCCGAACGGTGACTAAGGAAAGCGAAACCCACTAAACGCATGTTCCAACGTAAAATTCGAGGAGGTTCACCAACCGTGAGATAGAGGCATGCCGGCGACCACGACGGCCTGGTACCGGCCGATCCACGAGTCGGCGACGAGCGCGCCGAGCAGCGGCATCATAAACGCGGTCCCTCCCCACGCGTTCACGCCGGCGGCCGCCGCCGCCGTGGACAACCAGCGGCCGGTGAGGTACATGATAGGTTGCCCAGCACGCCGTTGAACCCGATGCGCTCCAAGAACTCGACGGCTGCAGGCGTAGAAAGTGAACGGCCAAACCAACACATGCAGACGATCGAGTTTAGAGATTTGAGCTTGGAAGGCTTACCGATGAGGAAGAGCGCGGCCGGCCACCCGCCGCGGCCACCGGATTTGGAGCCGGTGGACGGCTCAGCCTGAGGTAGGAGGGCGTATTGTGCCACTGGATTCCATTCCTCCTTCCGTCGTTGATGCGAACTGCGAAGTGTTTCGTTTGGTCTGGTTGATCTGGTGGCATATTTAAAAACGAGCCTTCTGCCAAGGCTATGCAATTTAGCTTAGTTACATGTGACTTCTAGTTGTTTCGTCTTTGTTTGTATTATGCCTCTTGTAATACTATTGTTCAACAACAAGAAGAGAATATGTTCGACCCATTCGATGAATTTTTTTTCAGGTCGAATTCAACTCGGCCCACCATGCTCATCAGCTCACCATCTCGCTCTGTCCATACTGATCAGAGTACGATTCTAAGGTGTTTGGCTGCTAGCCACACTTTGTCACATATTTGGTAACAAGGATCGATCAATTTAGCTTAATGTTTGGTGTACCGCCATATATTTGGCTTGCCACAAAAACTTAGCTTAGTACTCTGATGATGTCATAGATACATGCTTTGCCAAATCTTACTAAAGTTGTGGCTAATAATTTGCTAGCCATAAAAATTGTGGCATACTAGGCTGCGTTCTAAAGGGCTTATATGGCTTAGCTTATTTTGGCATGCAAAATGAGACAAGTCATTAGCGTATGATTAATTAAGTTTTAATTATTACAAACTTGAAAAATAGATTTATTTGATTTTTTTAAAATAACTTCTATATAGAAAGTTTTTACATGAAACGTACTGTTTAATAGTTTGAAAAGCATGTTAATGGAAACCGAGGGAGTAGCCAAGCCAAAAAGCTGTTTTGAATACATCCTACATCTTAGAGCAACTCCCAAAGTCTACCCAAATCTGACTCTCTAAATGCCCATATGACTAGCTAGCCAAAATAATCCCTCTCTATATTATCTTTATATTATCTTTGTACTCCAACAATCTCTCTATTTAGACTCTCCAATCTAACAGTGGATCCTACGCGTCAGCCTCTGTTCCTTCTCTTCTTCCTCCTTCTTCATCCCCTCAGGCACGTCGGAGGTAGGGGCCGGCACCGACGGGGGGAGGGCAGGCGCGCGGTGTCTTGGCGACTGGCGTGGCCGGGCTATCAGTTGCGACACAGCGACATACAGATTCAGAGATCGCTAGCTCTCGATCTCGCCAGCCGACCGGAGATCCTCTTGATCGGCAGCTATGCTCCCCTACGCGACAGTGGCAGAGGCGGAGGCTGCGTTGGGGCACGCCATGACGTGGGCGGAGGCCTCATAGTTCCGTTACTCGGTGGCGATGCCGGACTACTTGTTAACGCCAAAATTTGGTAGGGCTCTGTGTCAGATTCGGTTAAGAAGAAGATTACAGTTAACTAATGGAAGTTGATCCAGAAGGGACCGAATCCAGGAAGAAGCCGTGAAGACCACAGTATGGCAGTTAATTGTTAATTAGGCAAGGATTAATATTTTATCTTTAGGAAACCTGACCTCGTGTCCGGTCGGGTCCTGTTAGTGTTTCCTTTTATGTTTAGGAAATCTTGTACCGTGTCCAATAAGGACTCATATCAACTAGGGGTATAAATATGTATGCCCGGGTGCTTTGTAATCTATCTACATCTCACAGATCAATACAACTTCGGCGCATCGCCACCTTTTTCGACGGGTTCTTGCTTCTCGAGCTGGGCTGCATCGGTTAGGTCCAAACTCCTGCGAGAGGGTAAGTCTCGTTACCCCAACTACCTTATCGGCTAGGACTTTCTCGGTTAGGTCCGATATTCTAGCTGATCTACGGTAGTCGGCTTACCACGGTGTATCTATTCTGTCTACGGCTGCATCAGTTAAGTTTGATCTCTTAGTCCGAGTGGATATATCACATCACGCGTGCATAGATCGTATCGGCTTACTGAGAGCAATTTATCATCAGTTTGTGCTGCATCGGTTGGGTCCGACCTACTAAACTGCTAGTGATAAATCGTTCCTGCTAGGTCGATAGTTTTTATGCAAGCGTTTTATCGGGATGTATAGCCGATAAGTTATCTTTTACTATATAAAGCCGACTACATTGTCTTGATTATTATTTCAACTATCTACACTATCATCGGCTTTCCAGCCAATGCACATGTTCTATTGGCAGTCGGCTGGCTTTTTATTTGCTTATATTATCATCGATTCTATCATCGGCTTCTTAGCCGATGCGCAAGTGCTGTTGGTAGTCGGGCACGCGCGAGGACCCGGGCGCGAGCATGGGCGAGGACCTGGGCGCGAGCACGAGCGAGGGCCCGGGTACAGGCACGGGCAGTACTTTAGGTGCAGCGCTAACAATCACTATTGCAATCGGCTGAAGATTAGTCAATTCATTTATTTTGCCTATTTATTTTGTCATCGGCTTACGGCCGATGTTCCAGTATACAAGTTCTATCGGCAATCGGCTGGTAGGATTCTTATCAGCCGATTGAATCACTGATCTAATTTTTTCTATCTCCTTGTCAATTGCTGGGTCAAATTGACTGGCACGCCCGCGAACCTCAAATTTAGGACCTGCACTGGAGTTAAGGAAATCTCCCAGGCCTTCGCGTGTCTATAGACGCCGAACCAGATCGTCGGCCCCCGGCGGTTTTCGGCGTCAACACTACTGCCTCTACTGCCACAACATCGCCATCCTTCTCGTCGTCTACACGCTGGCTCCGCTGCCACTTGCGCTGCTCAAGCTCCGCCACCGCCACTAGATGTTGCCGCACATGGTGCAACCCCACGACTGGCACCTGGCAGCCGCCTTCCTCTGTTGCTACACGGCCACCGCGCGTGTGCTGGTCCTCACTATCAGCCCGCTCCAGCTCGTCTCCTACCCGGCGGTGAGGGCGGTGGGGATCCGGATGGGTCTGCCGCTACCGTCGGCGGGGAAGCACTGTGGGTCCCACACAGATGGCCAGCACTTTTGATTGGCCAGCCAGAGAACCTATTTAGTGTAACACCCACGCCCTGGCACCATCTACCGTGACAACAGAGAGGAAGCACCGCAGGAGATTGGCGTGAACCAACTCCCACAGAACCGCGATGCCGGTACCAATCCTAGGAAACTTTACTGGTACCCGTGGCCAACGGAGATGTACCACAGCAATTAACTAAATAAATATATATTATACCTTTATAAGTTGCGACTTCGGGCAAGCTCTGGGCAGCAACTCTCAAACAGCACAGCAGCGGAGCGACAGCGCAGCGAGAACCCAATCCACAAACAACGGCTTGGAATTAGGAAAGAAACCCTAATCTTCACTTCGACTTCACTCTTCCTGAATGAGGGGAGAAAAGAAATAGGCTGAGTACTTACGTACTCAGCAAGTCATGGAAAACGTGAGTTATGTAGGCTATCAAAGATAGGCTAGGGTTTATTTCGCAAACTTTTTCATTTGAAAACATTTTTGAAAACCTAAGTGTGAGTTGTCTCAATGTAACTGGAATGAGGCTCTCGCCTCGATCCTGTCCACAAATTGCTTTTCAACAACTCAAGCGGACGAATCAGATTTTGAAATGTTTTCAGGTATTCGTATACCGCCTATCAGATCATGACAGCGGTTTAGTGGGTCTGCGCTCAAGCAGCTTTCCACTGTATTCTCATCTATTTCTTTACTTTCACTTTCGTCCTTTCCGGGACGTAATCAAATTTTTCCTCTACTATTTTCCTTTCACTTTCGTCCTTTTCAGGACGTTACCTCATCTCATAATTCATCTCAGAGGCTCCTCGAGCCTTTCATAATCTTATCTCAAATCACACACTGTTTCCACTCGGAAGCCTAATCTATGATGCCTTTTGACATCCCGAGTCACGTAGTCCCGTTTCGGACCACTCAGGTCATCCATCAGCCACTAAGGCCGATTTTGGTAACGACTCCCATACCACAAAACCACTTTCACAAAGCATTGGCAAACAAATCTACGCTAGAGAAATCACCTCACATTCGCCCATAACCGTGGGTACGGCAGTTCGAACAGTTTATAAACCTTTGCAAAGGGTGCATGCTTTACCCACACGACGCTAGCTTACTTCCCGCACTCGTTAGCGGGGAAGGTTCGTGACAAGGCCTTTCCAAAGCCTACCCAGGATAGCACGTTGCCCTATAAATGGGTTCTCTTAACCAAGTACCAGGAACTCATTTCCTATACTCAGGGACGGGGGTATATCGCCCTCTTGGCACCCAGCCGATCCCACATTTATTAGCAACCGAAAACGATCCTGGGAATACAAGTTACTTGGCCAGGGGCGTCACATTCCACCCGTGTGGTCATACTGTGAGATGCTCGGATGAAATTCCCTAAGGAAATGGTCCTTATATGTGAATATGAAGTGCCATCACACAGGCGATCACTTTGCACCGCGGATTTTCGCAATCAATTTTGTTTTGCAAACTCGCCAACATTACATGTCGGGTTTTTAAATCTTTCGTAACCCTATTTTTCCCAAATCGATAATCAATAGTGATGTGGGTAGAACCATCGGAGTCCATGCTCAGAGAGCACGATAACCAAGGTACCACGGGGAGGAGCGACAAGGAATAGGATATCAACATCTCTACAAGATTTATGCAACTACTAGGAAGGTCCGTCGGTTCGACACATAAATCGAGGCCGATCAATTTATCGTGCGCCCTAGCAATGCTATTTTGTAAACAAAACATTTTAAATTTAGGAGCAATATGGTCAAGGAGTGACTTGCCTCAGTCTTTGTCTTCAAACTTCGCGAAAATCTGACATACGACCACTTTTGAAACGTCGACTATGCACGAAACAAGAGAAAACACATAAAACTAGATAAATAAAATACTATTATTAATAACTAATAGTGCCATGTAGTAGATCTCATTTTTAGAAAAATTTTGAGACTTGAACGGGGTCAATCGCAGTTACGGATCAAAAGATATGGATTTTTAAAGTTTTGGGGATTTTCTAGAATATAGAAAAGGTTTCATTGGACTTTTGGAAAATTGAATTTTTGGGGAAAAGTGGCTGACAGGTGGGGCCCTTGGTCAGTGATTGGGAGAGAGAAATTGAGGGCTAGCCCACTTGTCCATAACACACAGAGAGAAAGAGGGCAGGGCCCACATGTCATTGGAAAGAGAGGAAGTCAGGGCCCATATGGCAGTTGTAACACCCTGAAATTATCCCTATATAAAATATTGTGGCAAAAGGAATTTTTAGAAATTAAATTAAAAGTCTCAAGGAGTGAAAAGAATAAAATCAGAGGAAATTCTAAAGAAAAATGGGCTGAAAATAATTTTATAAAATTCTTTGCTTAATTATTTAATTTCTGGAATTTTCAGGGAATTAATTGATTAGGGGAAGTATTTTTGGCAAAATAAATAAACTCACAGCATTAAAACAAAAAGAAAAAGGTTTTAAAAACCTCTCCACAGTCTCTAGGCCAATTCCGGCCCATTAATGTGCGCAGCCCACCTCCCTCGCTCGCGCGCGTTGGCCCGCGGCCGCTCGCGTCGCCCGCAGCCACCGACAGGTGGGGCCTGCCTGTCAGGTCGTCGCCTACCTCCAGCCGAGCAGCACTGTAGCACCCAAGCGCCGCTGCCGCAAATCTCGCCGAATCCGCTCGTCTCGGACTCGGTCTCTCCAAATCGGTTGAGGGAAAACCGAGCCCCTATCTCCCTCTACCTAATCCCCAAGAATCCGGAGCCGAATCACGCGTGGAACGGAAACCCGAAGCTTCCCGAGTTGGTCCTCTCTCCCTATCTCGTCGCCGCTGCAAAATCCGTCGGGACCGAGCCGGACTCTGCCTCTCTCCGCCTTAAATAACGATCCTGGAACCCCTAGGGTTGTTTTCGCCCTTTAGATCGAGCTCTAGCTAGCCCTAGCCGCCTCTCCGCGTCTCGCGCTTGCTCTGCCGCCGTCGCCAAGCTTCGTTCGCGTGCCGCCGTCGCTCCAGCCGCTGTTCAAGCCCACCGCCGCCTCGGTTAGGTTCGCCGGACCCCGCTGAAGCCAGGCTGCCGCCTCTTAGCCCTCGGGAGTCGCCGGAACGCCGCCGTCGATGAAGACCCGAAGCCCTCCGCTGCCTCAAGTTCGCCGCCGGCCATCTCCGTCGCCGTTCTTTGCGGTTTCGCCCTCGGTAAGGACCGCCTCGATCCCCTCTAGCGTTTCCTGGTCTCCCCGTGCGTCACCGCACTGCCGATCGCCATCGACCATCGGGTCCAGTGCTGCCGCCGTCGCCGCCGTCGCTATAGCCGCCGTGGCCGCCGACATGGTCGCCGTGTGTGCGCTAGCTCGGCGCCACCTCAGCGCCGATTAGTCGATCCGATCGGGTTTAACCGTAGCCGTTGGATCTCCTCGGTTAGATCGTGGCCGTCCAATCGTAGTAATGTTTGACCTTGACACGTGGCTAGATCTTGGCCGTCCGATCCAAACCCTAGAACCCTAGCCGTCGGATTCCCCTCATGGACCATGGTGGACTCAGCACACCATGGACCCTACTCCTCTCTCTTGCCGACAGTGGGCCCCACTGGTCAGCCGAGAGCCTCCTCTGTCCTGTGACGTCATAAATCCCTTTTCCCGAATAAAATTAATTCAATTATGACGCAATAAATCGGTTAATTCTTTTAAATAGGCTGAAAAAGGGTTAAAAATTCTAAAAATCATAACTAATTCATACGAACTCGGATTGAGGTCGTTCAAGTCTCTAATTTCTCTAAAAATCATGAACTATCCATTAAAAATATAATATTATACTGTTCATGTGTGTTGATGTACTTTTTTTGCTTTTTTTGTTTGTTACCTATAGCTATCGACGTTCAGGAAGTGACGCAGTTTATCGAGGCAGGTGTTGAAGACTATGTGGAGCTGCAAGGCAAGTCACACAGATTCCTCTTTCTCATTGAACATGTTGTTCCTATGATTAAAGCTATGTTTTTCTTCAATGCTGCATTTATTTTGGAATGTCATCGGGACAGGGAAACCCTAACCTTTGTTTATGGCCCCTTTGATTTGATCACTTGACATTGTACCTATGGGATAATTTTGACTAGCTACCTTTATTTATTGGTTAGCTAGAATAACTCTAGGACTCTACTTAGCCATGCCTAGCAAATAATATAATAACTTATGGGTTGTCACAGTAATTTCTATACTCCTATTCAGTCACATGAAATGATGTTCCATTTACGGCAGTGGTCGTACGAGGACATTTTAATGGTTCACTAAAAATTGAATAAATGGTGGGTTGTGAGTACCAGAGTTGAGAATGTTGCTAGCGGTGCTCATGATAGTTAAGGACCGGTTCGCAGACTACTTGTTGCGAAGCAACACTCGTGCTAACCACAAGCCAGCATGGGTAATGGTAGAATCCAATGTGTAGTACGTTCAACCGGGGTCCACCATGGTGTGTTGTGGCTGTGTCAATAAGACCATCATGGCTGCGTCAATAAGTCCATGACTTGGGCGTTGGATCATTTCCCAGACTCAGAACCCGATCAGTTCTGGCTGAAAACTGGTGGTCCAGCGGGTGGCTTCCTTGTTGTGCGGATTACATGGAGGGTCCTATCACAATTTCTTTCCGAGGTACCGTGGTGGTATCAAGGGGCACAGTGATGTGCTGTGGAGTTGTGTCTTGTGGGTAAATTGGTACATCTCTGGCCAGAGTAAAACTATTCGAATAGCCGTGCCCACGGTTAAGGGCGGCCTAGCAATGTTTCTGTGATTAGTCCTACACTATTTACACTTAATGGTTGAACAGTGGAACATGTGTAGCTCCAGGTTGGAGTGGTAGGGCCTATACCGTTTTGGTGAGCGGTATAGTGTTGATTAATACTGCCATTTAACTAATGTTTTATTACTCTCTCAAATGTTTTAGTTTTTGCTTTTATGCAAACTTGAGCCATATTATGCCATCCTTTGTTATCCTATGCACTTGCATATTTGCTGTGTGGCTTGCGGAGTATGTCATATGCTCACCTTGCAATCAACAATCATTCAGAGGAGGACTACAGTGAAGAGGACTACTTGGAGGACTGAGAGGAAGCCCGGTCAAGTGCGTGGAGTGAGAATCGTCACGTTGTTATTTATTTATCCACTATTAGAACCTTATTGTTTTGAGAGGTACCATTCGCCTCTGTAATAAATGCTTACGCTATATAAACAATTACTTTGATTATCAATTTTGTCATGTGTGCCTCGGTTGATTCCTGGACGAGGGTTTTCACACAATAAAACTCCAGAATTTTGGATGGAAATTCTGGGTGTGACAGCAGTGGACCTAGATGGCAGAGAGAGATAGAGGGGCTGACAGGGAGGTCCCACATGTCATTGACACAGAGAGGAGAGAGAAATGGATGACAGGGAGGGCCCACATGTCAGTGTGATAAGGAGGGAGTATGAATATAATATCACAGTGCACTTATCAGACAGGTCCACATGTGTAAACGCCCAAAAATTCGTAACCAGAATTCTGAACATTCCTATGTATTAAATCCCTATCCAGGAACGCGGTAGTCGGCGACGCCCGTGGCGACGGCGACGTGCAATTGGAGTCGGTGGAGCACGGCGGCGATTCGGGAACTCAGCGCAGAGGGGGTTAGGGTACTCAGCAGATGTGGGCAACTGAGGGGAAAGGGAGGACGGAGCACGGGAAAGGTTTATATGTACTTGGCTGCGGGAGTTCGTGGTCAAGTTGGCCGAATTTCACGGGGACATGGGGCGGCGGCCGCGGCGGCTAGTGGGCGCGATTCATCCGTGGTCGTGGGCGAGAAGGGCGTAGAAGGTGGGGGAAACGGGTAGGGACTCGGTCCGTGGCGTTTGAATCAAGGGCCGAGGCGCGAGGGGGCGGCAACGGGTGCGGGTCGGACGGGCGAGGCAGCTCACTCTCCCCCGGCCGATTCGGCCGGAGGTTGGGGACGAAGCTGACAAGTGGGGCCTCGGTCCCACATGTCAGCGGGAGCGGTGAGACGAACGCCTGTCACACCCTGATTTTAGTCACACTAAATTATACCTGAGAAAATGCCCAAGAAAAATAAATTTAAAAAAGGCTAAAGGAATTAATTAAATGTGTGAAATGCAAAACAATAAGATACTGTGGCTGGGAACATTTTTCCTATATTCCCCTTGCCAAAATATATTAACTAGACTTTTAGTGGAATTTTCAGAGCACAGGAACCATTTTTAATAAATCGAAAACGAATATCGAAATTAAATTTGCTCTGGAAATTAATTTCCTCTTCCTTTTCTCTCTCTTTTTCTTTTTCCTCCCGCTGGGCCGCGGCCCAGTACTGTGCTCGGCCTCCTCGCAGCCCGTGCGCAGCCGCGCCTGCCTCTCGCTGACCCCACCTGCTAGAGCCCGCCCCGCTCCCTCTGCCGCTGCGCTTTGGGCCCGCTCGTCAGGCCGCTCCTCCTCGCACACCTGTGCGCCCCGCTGACAGGCCGGGCCTGCCTGTCAGCACTGTCTTCCTCCTCCGTCTGAATTGGGCGGAGGGAAAAAATCCCCTCCGCCGTCCGATCAGCGCCGCTTCCTGCTCCCTCGCTCGCCCGCACCTGGTTCAAACAAGGGAAGACCGAGTCCACCCCCACTCCCCACGTTCTCCGGCGCAGCCGCCCCCGCTCGCCCGTGAATCGTGCACACGACCCCTTCGCCGCCGCCCTCATTTCAGAGCACGATTGAGCCATTACGGCCTCGATCTCACTCGCCCGCGTGCATAAAAAGCTTCCTTGCCTCCACCCCCGTCTTTTCCCCAACATATCGAGCCTCCCCGTGCCCTCAAACACCACCAGCGCGCACCCGAGCTTCCGTCACCTTTCACCAACTCTGGCCATCGTTCGCCGCCATTCCAGACGCCGCCAAGCCGCACCGCCACCGCCACCGTCTCCGCCGTGCTGAGGAGCCCGTCGGCCGCCATTCCGTGGAAGCCGAAGCCCACCGGAACGCTCCGTCCTCGTGCACGGTGAGCTTCGGCCCTCTGTCTCCTCTCCGGCCGGCCAATTCCGCTGCGCCGTGCCTCCTTTCTCCGTCCTAATCCGTTTCTCGTCTTCCCCATCTTCTAGGACATCTCGGCCGCTGCTTCTTGCTCATTCGCCGCCGTCGGAGTGCTGTTACCGACGCCATCCCAAAGCCGCCACCGCTCCCGCCTCACCGCCGTCGTCCCCGCGTCGTCGCTCGTCGCCGTGAGCCGCCGGTGAGACCCCTTGCCGTTTCCCCATTCCTCTCCGCTCTCCACGTGCCCGCCGCCGCGTCGAGTGCGCGCTGCCGACGGCCATTGGGTCACGTGTGCGCCGCTGCCTCCCGCTCAGGATAGCCGGCTATGGCCGCCGTCCCCGGGGGCTGTCCGATCCGCCGGGTGGCAGATCGGGCCGCCCGTCGGTTGCCCACGTGGCCGCCGCGTTGGTGCCACGAGTGCGCCACGTGGCGCACTCGTTTTCGGCTCAGTGGACCGAGTCCACCGTGCGCCACCCTCCTGTACGCCACTGACCGGTGGGGCCCGCCTATCAGCGCCGGCTTCCCGGTCCAGTGACGTAATAAATCGTTTAATTGCGCAATAAATCGTTTAGTAACTAGTTTTACATTGGAAATAACAGTAAAACTTCAATAATTCATAACTAATTCATACGAACTCCGATTAAGTCCATTCAAATTTCATTAAATCCAAAAAAATGTCAAGAATCTATTAAAAATATTCTTAGCTCATGTTTGCTTGCCCATATGTATTGTTTTTAATTGTTTGTGCATTGCTTGTTATAGGATCCGACGTCGGTGACCCTCCAGTGTATTATGAGGTTGTAGCAGAGTACGTCGAGCCGGAGCAAGGCAAGTCACACTGTTATCTTGATCATTTTGTATCTATTTTTCGCTAAATTGCTTTGTTTACTTAAATAAACTGCATTATTTCAATATTTCATGTGGATGGGTTATAACCTATATAATGATAGGACTGTGCCCTAGTTTTGAAACCTGAACCGTTATCACCTGGGTAATAATATGATTAGATTACTGTTCTTAGGATGCTTAGCCATGCTTAGCAACATAGGTCACTTGGGAATTAAATATTATCTTTTTATATGATTCGACTCAATGTTGGAAAAATAGAACTTTGGAAAGGCTTTGGTTAAATTGCTAAAATTGGACCTAAATGGTGGGTTGTGGGTGTATGGTTCTGCTTGTCACACCCATGGCATTTAAGGACCGGTTCGCGGGAACCACTTGGGCTACTACCCGTACTTTTCACAAGCCAGCGTGGGCAACGGGTGGGCTTGTAGCGTTTCTTCTCCCTCTCCTAGGCACCGAAGATGAGGGTGGGCGTGATGGAGTTGGGTCGGCCCGGAGTAGGGTTGATCGGCTTCCGGATTCACCGTGGCGCAAGGGGGGTAGCCTAGCCAATATGGTGTGCCCTGTCGGCAGGTGCAACCTCAGCGTGGTGTGGATGGTTAGGGAGAGGTTGCGTGAACGGTCCTATCACAGCCTCTCACGGGGCATCGTGGTGATGCACTGGCACATGGGAACGTGTGTGAGGCTGTGTCTTGTGGGTACAGTTGTACACCTCTGATCAGAGTAAATCTATTCGAATAGCCGCGCCTGCGGTTATGGGCACATTGGTCAAGACTCACCGTGATTAGTCTCACCTTTAGATAATTAATCTGGTTTTGTGAAATTGGTTTGGTTTGGGTGGAAGGTGTGGAGTCCGGTCAACGTGGTGTAACGTTGATCGGTGGTGGCCGGTTAGCATAGTGTAACGTTAATCGGTGAAGACTGGTGAGCGTGGTGTAACGCTCATCAGTGACGCCTGGTGAACGTGGTGTAGCGCTCATCAGCGCGGCCTGGTCAACGTGGGGTAACGTTGATCAGGGAGACTGGTAAACATGGTGTAACGTTGATCAGTGGAGACCGGTTAACATGGTGTAACGTTAATCAGTGGAGTCCGGTTAACATGGTGTAACGTTAACCGGAGGAGTCTGGTGAACGTGGTGTAGTGTTCATCAGTGGAGTCTGGTCAACGTGGTGTAACGTTGATCAGTAAGGGATGGTTGGGCCTGGTTTACGTGGGTAACGTGAATCGGTGGAGAATTAATATTGTTAAATTAATCAACCTTTTACTGTTTGTGAACTACTACTATTTGCAACTGCTTTTACGCAAATCAAACCCTAGCCTACCTTTGCTTCCCGTGCATATACATAATTGAGGGTGTGATTTGTTGAGTACTGTGGGTGGTACTCAGCCTTTCTCCCTTTTCCCCCTCTCACTGTTGGAGAACATGTCCGACGAGGATCGCCCTGTGGAATAGGCTGGCTCCGCCGTCAAGGTACTTGTGGGATGGAAGCTGCTGCTCGGCCCGCTGTTTATAGACTATATTTACCTTTTTCGCTGCATTTTTGTAATATAACTTTACTCTGTTTGTAAGACTCTCTCTATGGCAACATGGATTTGTGTATCCTGGCTTTCCTGGACAGGGATTTAATACACATGAATGTTTAGAAGTTCGGTGGTGAATTTCTGGGCGTTATAACGGCGCAGGCGAGCGGACGCTGGCGGTGGGGTCTGCGGCACGAGGGAAAAGAGGAGGCGCAAACTGACAGGCGGAGCCGCGGGGAGGGGGCGTGCGTGCATGGGCTGCGGCAGGCCGAGACACAGTACTGGGCCGGCGGCCTGGCGGGAAGAAAGGAAAAGAAAAGGAAAATGGGAAAGAAAAGAAAAGAAAATGGGATTTCAATAGGATTTTAATTCCGATAATTTGTTTTGATTTATTAAAAATACTTCCAGTGCTCTAAAAATTTCAGTAAAATTTCTGTTAGTGTATTTCTGCTAGAAGAATATAGGAAAAATATTCTCAGCCATGATATTTCATTATTTTGCATTTTACTTATTTAATTAATTCCCCTGGCCTTTTGAAATGATTTCTTTGAGGCTTTTTCTTTAATATATTTTGTGTGGCTCTATTTAAGGGGAAAATTTAGAGTGTGACAAACTTACCCCCCCTTAAACGGAATCTCGTCCTTGAGATTCGGATGTGCTGGTGAAGAGATGCGGATGGGCGGACTTCAATTCATCCTCTCGTTCCCATGTGGCTTCTTTCTCTGAATGATGTCCCCACTGTACCTTACAGAACTTGATCACTCGGCTTCTAGTGTTGCTTTCACTGATCTCTAAGAACTGAATTGGCCTTTCCACTTAGGTGAGGTCTCCCTGGATCTCGATCTGTTCCAGATCAGCCTGTTTTGCTAGTACCCTCAGGCATTTCTTCAGTTGTGACATGTGGAACACGTCATGTATACATGCCATTGAAGCTGGGAGGTCCAACTAGTATGCAACTTCGCCTTTACAAGCTAGCACTTGGTAGGGTCCCACGAAGCGCGGGTCTAACTTTCCTTTGGTTTGGAACCTATGTACCCCACGGAGTGGTGTGACGTGAAGGTACACATAGTCTCCTTCCTCGAAACTCAGATCTCTGTGACGGTTGTCGTTGTAACTCTTCTGTCTTGACTGAGCTATTTTTAATTGTTCCCGGATAATGGCTACTTTCTCTTTCGCCTCTTTTAGTGCATCGGTCCCAAATACCTGGCGTTCACCTGCTGATCCCAGAAGAGGGGTGTACGGCACTTCCTGCCATACAGAGCTTCGAATGGGGCCATCTGCAGACTGTCTTGGTAGCTGTTGTTATATGAGAACTCCGCGTAGGGTAGACTCTTATCCTAAGTCCCACCAAAATCCAACACACAAGCCCTTAGCATGTCCTCCAATATCTGGTTGACTCTTTCAGTCTCTCCGTCTGTTTGGGGATGGTAGGCTGTGTTAAAATTCAGTCGGGTTCCTAGTTCTACTTGTAGCTTCTGCCAAATTTGGAAGTGAGCTGGCTACCGCGGTCAAATACAATCCTCTTGGGTACTCTGTGTAAACACATTATATGGGCCATGTAGAGTTCTGCCAGCCTCTTGCCCGAGTACGTTGTATGCACCGGAATGAAATGGGCAACCTTGGTGAGCCGATCCACGATCATGCAGATTGAGTCGTATCCCGAGGAGGTGCGGGGCAACCTGGTGATGAAGTCCATTCCGATCTTTTCTCACTTCCACTCTGGGACTCTAAGCGGTTGTAAGAGTCCTACAGGCCTTTGGTGTTCTGCTTTGACTCGTTGACACACATCACAAAGTGCCTACAAATTCCGCGATTTCTCTTCTCATGCTGGCCCACCAAAACTTTGTTCTGAGGTCTTGGTACGTTTTAGTGCTTTTGGGATGAATGGAGTACTGCGTCTCATGAGCTTCCCGGAGGATTAAGTCCTTGAGTTCCTTGTTTTCTGGGACACACAATCATTCTCCTATCCAGACTGTCCCGTTTTCATCTTCCGTGAATCCTTGGGCTTTTCCAACTCTCATGTTCTTCTTGAGTTCTTTAATCTCTGGATCATTCGCTTGTGCCCCACGAACTTGATCAAAGAGTGTGGGCCAGGCTTCTAGGGCTGCCACGAATCCAGGGTCAACGATGCTCAAATTCAGACGTTCGAACTCCTGCTGCACTTCCTTGCACGTCGTCTCTGCTAGAGCGGTGTTGCAGTAACTTTTCCTGCTTAGGGCGTCTGCCACAACATTGGCTTTTCCCGGGTGGTAGTGTATTTCCATATCATAATCTTTAATCAACTCCAGCCACCTTCTTTGACGGAGGTTCAGGTCAGGCTGGGTAAATATGTATTTCGGACTCTTGTGGTCCGTATAGATCTCACTGTGGTTACCGATGAGGTAATGCCGTCAAATCTTCAAAGCATGAACCACTGCAGCCAATTCCAGATCGTGTGTCGGGTAGTTGCCCTCATGGCGTAACTAGCGTGACGTATAGGCTACCACTCTGCCTTCTTGCATCAGCACGTATCTTAGCCCTTGGCGAGATGCATCGCAATATACCTGGAAACCTTTCTTGGGATCTGGCAAGATTAGGACTGGTGCCGAGACTAACTTCCTTTTGAGTTCCTCAAAGCCGTGGTTGCACTTGGCTATCTAAACAAACTTTATGTCTTTCTTCAACAATTGAGTCATGGGTCTCGCAATTTTTGAGAAGTTTTCAATGAACTGGTGGTAATAACCCGCAAGCCCGAGAAAACTCCGCACTTGTGTCACTGTCCGGGACGGTTTCCAATTGGTAACGGACTCCACATCCGTTGGATCCACGGCAACTCCCTGGGCGGTGATGACGTGCCCGAGGAACTGTACTTCTTTCAGCCAGAAGTCGCACTTGCTAAACTTGGCATACAATTGGTGCTCTCTCAGTTTCTCAAGAACCAACCAGAGGTGTTGCTCATGTTCTTCTGCTGATTTCGAGTAGATAAGGATGTCGTCGATGAAAACCACCGCGAACTTGTCCAGAAACTCCATGAACACGTTGTTCATCAGATTCATGAAGAAGGCCGGTGCGTTTGTCAGTCCGAAGGACATAACGATGCACTCGTATAGCCCATACCAACTGGTGAAAGCTGTCTTCGGGACATCCTCTTCTCGGATCCTCAGCTGATGATAGCTTGATCGCAGGTCTATCTTGGAGAAGACGGTGGCACCCTCCAATTGATCGAAGAGATCGTCAATCGTTGGCAAGGGGTACTTGTTCTTGATTGTGACATCGTTTAACGCACGATAATCCACGCACATCCGCTTCGTTTTGTCTTTCTTCTCCTCGAAGATGACCGGTGCACCCCAAGGCGACGTGCTTGGTTGAATGTAACCCTTCTGTAGCAGGTCGTCGACTTGCTTCTTGACTTCTGCCATCTCGTTTGGTGCCATTTTGTATGGCCTCTTGTAAATAGGTGCTGTTCCTGGTGCCAAATCAATTCTAAACTCGATTTCCCTTTCTAGTGGCATCCCCGATAGATCTTCTAGGAACACATCCGGGTACTCCCTCACTATCAGGATTTCCTCTATTTTCTGGTCTGGCTTCTTCCCACTTTCCGACTGTTGCTCTGCTGCGACCAAATTTAAGCTTGCTTCCTGCTTCTATGGTACCGGGGACTTGAAGGTAACTGTCATTCCTTTCGGACTGGTTATTGTAACGGTGTGGTCGGCGCAGTTGATCACTCCTTTGTGCTGAGTCAACCAATCCATCCCTAGGATGACATCTAGATCTTTTGATTCTAGGAGGATGAGATTGGCTAGAAAGTGTGATCCTTGGATTTCTAGGTTCACTGAAGGGCTATAGTGAGCTATGGTCATGCGGTTCCCTGGTATATGAACCCGCATGGGGATTCTAAGTTCCACCACTTTTATCCCATGTATCCCCATAAATTTCTTGGATATGAATGAATGTGTTGCATCAGAATCAAAAAGTACTGTTGCAGGTATTTAGTTTACGAGAAACGTACCTAGTACCACTTCCGGTGCAGCCTGCACCTCTTCTACGGAGACGTGGTTGACATGCCCCTTTGTCACCCGTTGGTTGGCGTTGGGGTTCTAGGGAGCTGCAGACCTAGGTCCCATTCGCTTCGGTTTCAGGCACTTGTCGGCGAAGTGACCTGGCTCGTTGTAGTTGAAGCAGATGAGGGTCTTGCCCCGCTGTCCTTCCATGGCTGGCTTTGCGGTGCGGTGCCATTGGTGGGCACAGAGTGGGGTAACAGTTGTGCTACCCGCTGTTGTTGCTGCTGCCTCAAAAGTGCCCTGATTGGAATGGGCACTGCTGGTGGACGATCATGGTGGAAGATCCACCCTGATGCCCCGGCATCACCCTTGGCCTTTGGTGCTACCCCTGGTGGGCTCGGAATTAGGCTGCCTTTCACTTGTGGTCCATCTTGTTGCGCTGATTTTCCTGGTGGATCGCCTTGTCCACCAACTTCTCGAAGTTAGGATAGTCACTGGAGAGAAGCTGGCTGGTCAGCTCGTCGTCGAGTCCCTCCAGGAACTTCTCCTGCCTCTCCGCATCGGTGCGAACGTCCTCTGGCGCATAGTGCGCCAAGCGGTTGAAGTCATGGAGGTACTCCGTGACTATCTTTCTTCCCTATACCAAGTCCCTGAACTCCCTCTTCTTCTGTGCCACAATGCCGGCCGGAATCTGAGACTTCTGGAAGTTGTGATAGAATTCAAACCAAGTGACCTCCGTTGTGGCAGTGCAGGTCATGAGAAAGTTGTCCCACCAAGCTGAGGCAGGACCCTGGAGCTGGTGCGTGGCAAAGGCAACCTTTTCTTGGTCGGTGCATTGGAGGAGGTTGAGCTTCTTCTCGATCGCCAATAGCCAGTCGTTGGCGTCCATGGGGTTGGTGGTGCTGGAGAAAGTAGGCGGCCTGGAACTCAGGCAGTTTAGACTGAGGGGCGAAGACCGGGATGTGAGGTTGCTGGTGCTGCTACTGCAAGTTGTTCTGCTGCATCTGTTGTGTCATGATCGCCATCATCTGGTTCTGGTTGGCCAGAACCTGGGCGAGTGTCAGGTTCTCAGGTAGAGGAGGTGGCATGTGTTGGGGAGCCCATTGTACTGTGGCGCTCCATCCTGTTGATTCATCGCGCTGGCATCGTTGGCAGTGCGGTTACCATTTCTGGTGTTCACCATCTGAAGGGGGGATGGAAATGGAAGGAAAGGAGGAAAACAGGTGGCTCAGAAACAGGAGTGATAATTAGGTGACTGAATTAAATTAACTGAAGTTCATCGTTTGGAAACATAACAAAAGCAATTCAACTCCTAATTGAGGCGGCCATACCACAACAGACGGTATGAACCCCCAACTACCCCAAAGCAAACATCCAGACATTACAACTAAACTTGAAATCAAACTAGAAAAACGATAAAGCTAAGGATGGCGCGCCTAGTGCTCTGAACGGCTCCTACGGTCATCCGAATTATACTCTGGCTCCTGCTCGTCACCCACCTCGTCGTCGGTGCGGGTCCTGGATCCTCTCACGTAGCCCTCACTACCGTGAGCCAATGAACTAGCCTCGCTGCGGGTGCAGGATCCGCTGAGGGAGCTGCCGTCGTCAATGGAGGTGAAGGCCCCATGGATGCTGGTACCTCCCTGAGAGCTGCCGCTGCTTGACAACACGCTGATCATGCCGCCGGTTGGTGTTGGCGCGGGTGCTGGAGCTAGAGTTGGCGCTGGTGTGTGTGGCCCGTTCCTGGAGGCCAACTGAATGCGCACCGAAGGAAGGGTCCTCTTCCTCGGGGTCAGATGGATCCTAGCCCCATCGGGTGACGGCTGTCCCTTAAGCTCTGCGACCTCCTTCTTCAGACGGTCGATCCGGTTTTGGAGACCAATGATGGTCATCCTGTTGGCATCCTCCCTATCGTGGGCCGCACGTACCCAGTTGGCGTGCATGTAGTCCATGGCCCACATCGCCCGCCTCATGTGGACGATGGTGGTGTCATTCTCGTTGTCAACCAGCTGGAAGGTGCTATAAACCTGGTAGTGAGCCTGGCTGGGGAGGTAGCGGTAGGCGGTGGTGCGGAGGGTACAGTGGTGCCTCCGACGTACCTCTCCAATCAGACGGAAAGCGGCCTCCGGGTAGGCATAGTCGTAGATACGCCCGCCGATCTCAACCTCCATAGCTGGTAAGAGGTATAGTTCGCCTGGCAACTCCAAGCGAACACAGTGAGGGAGCTCACCCTCCATGGGCTCCACCGCGGTGTACTCTAGGACGTGGCTGTACCCCCAAAGTGAAACTCATCATGCGAAGCTCTTCAATGAATCCACCCATGTCTACACCGCGTTGGTTGGGGAGACTGTCCATCTATAGAAGGCAAGGAGGGGAATCAATGTATGCTCAAATCCAAATAGAGTGAACAATAAATAATTTGGAAATAAACAACAATTTTATGCATAAAATAATTTTACATATAAACATTATTGAGAATCCGATGAAATAGTATGACAGAACCATACAGTAGCGAATTAATTTTAAATAATAATGGCAAAGCAAGTAAAAATATTTTATGCATGCTTAAAATCGTACATCACCCTGATAACCAATGTTTTTCCTAAAATTTGGACACCTATGCCATAACCCTCGAATAAAATTTCTACCCTAGCTTTGACCTGACTCAAAAATTTTGGACAAATAAAGATTAAGATTTTATCCCAATCCGAGAACAAATCCCTAATTTTCCCTAAAATAACTTCAAGTGCAAAAAGCATATGCGAATCAGAATTTCAGAGGGATCTTAGGGTTTCTATTTGGCTGGTCCTATGGTCAAGTTCGGCTCTGATACCAACTTGTAAACACCTAGAAATTCGTAACCAGAATTCTGAACATTCCTGTGTATTAAATCCCTGTCCAGGAAAGCCAGGGTACGTAATACCAAGTTGCCATACAGGCCTTACAAACAGAATAAAATTGTCTTACATAAATGCAGCGGTAAATATAAATAAAATCTATATACGGCTAGCCAAGTGGGGGCTTCCATTCCACAGGCGTCTTGACGACGGATCCAGCCTAGTCCTTCTGATGATCCTCGTCGGACATATACTCTACCACAGAGAGGGGAAAGGGAGCAAGACTGAGTACCACCATAGTACTCAACAAATCACACCCACAAATATGCACAATGCACGAGAGACAGATAGGCTCAGGGTTTATTTGCATAAAAGCAGTTGCAAACAATGATAGTTCGCAAATGGTAAAAAGGTTGATTAATTGAGCAATATTAATCCCTCCACTGATCAACGCTACATCACGTTAACCAGGCCCAGCCATCCATCCTGTCACTATAGCAAGTTTTAAGTGAATTTATTAAAGTGAGACTAATCATGGTGAGTCTTGACCAAAATGCCCATGACCGCGGGCGCGGCTATTCAAATAGATTTTAATTTTGATCAGAGGTACACAACTGTACCCACAAGATACAGCCCCACACACGTTCCCGTGTGCCGGCGTGTCACCACGACACTCCACGAGAGGCTGTGACAGGACCGTTCACGTAACCTCTCCCTAACCATCCACACCACACTGAGGTTGCACCTGCCAACAGGACACCCCATATCGGCTAGGCTAGCCCCCTCGCGCCACAATGGATCCGGAAGCCGATCAACCCGACCCCGAGCCGACCCAACTCCGTCACGCCCATTCTCACCAACGGTGCCTAGAAAAGGGGGGAAGAAATGCTACAAGCCCAGCCGTTGCTCATGCTAGCTTGTGGAATGTACGATTATTTACCCAAGGGGATCCCGCGAACCAGTCCTTAACTACCATTGGTGCAACCAACAAAACCATGCACCCACAGCCCACCATTTAGGTCAAATTTTAGTAATTTAACATCAACATATCCAAAGTTCCATTTCCCGACATTGAGTCGGACCATAAATGTAAATTAAAGTATTTAAATCCCCATGTGAGCTAAAAGTTTCTAAATAGGGCTATGTATCCTAACAATAGCCTCTAGTCATATTATTATCCAGCTGCAAAGGTGTACAAGTGGAATAAAGTCAGAGCAATTGAAATTGCATTTATATAGGTCACCCTCCCCACATGAAATGATGAAATAATGCATGTTTATTAATTTAAAACAAATAATTTACAATAAATGGGTACAAAATGATCAAGGAAAAAATGCGAGTTGCCTTGCTCCGGCTCGGCGAATTCGGCAACGACTTTATAGTAAACTGGAGGATCAACGGCGTCGGTTTCTATATCAAACAATGCACAAATAATTAAAAATAGTACATGTGGACATTGAAACAAGGCTTGCGTCGAGGTTGTTTATTCCGGGGCCCACATGTCATATGCGGGGATTGCAGGGTAACGAGCGGGCCCACGCGGGTCGGTAACCGGAGAGAAGGGGGCTCCACAGACAGACGAGGGGAGTGAGGTTTAGAGGCATAGGAGATGGCCGGGCATCGACGGCCGACGGTGGAGGCTGAGGGGGCGTCGGCGAACAGCCGACGATGGAGAAGTTGGGCGACCTACGGAATGGACGAGGGACTCGGGTGAAGGAGATGGTCGGCTCGGATTAGGGTTAGAGTGATCGACGGCGGCGGGCGACGGTGACCAGGGAGCGGCGGCAAGGCGCAGCGTCGTGTGGTCGTCGCCGGTGACCCAGGAACGATGGAAGGAGGTCGGGATGGGTAGGCCTGGGAGCGGTGAGACGAGAGGAAGAGAATAGAGGGGACGTTTGGGCATTACTGGTGGCGAGGACTGGAGATTAATGGCAGCGTCAATGGCGGGGCGGCGGCGGCCGAATTGGGTGTTTGCCCAGGGGCGGCGGCGCTCGGATGGAATTGGGGCACGGGCAGACTGGTGCAATGGCGGGGAGCTCGGCGGTGGGTGCGCCTCGGTTGATTGAGTACGGGAGAGGTGAAATTGAGGCGAGTCAGAGCGGCATCAATGGCGGTAGGGGAGGACAACGGCGAGGCAGTGGCGTGGAGTGGGGCGCCGGTGAGGTCCTAGGGTCTATTTATAGGTGGAAACACAGCACATCACGACTAGGGAGAAGGACGGTGCGAAACAGGAGCGGCGAAGCTGGTTCTTCTTGTGCAGCGAGGTCAACTGATGTGACGGGGCGACGGGAGACATGGAGGCTGTCTGCCAAAGGGAAAAAAAGGAAATGGGCGCGGCGACGATGATGGGACGGCGTGCTGACCTCCGGGGCATGGCCGCATGTAGAGGAGACGAGATATTTTCCTCGGCGATGTCACATTCTCCTTATGCTCATTTGATTGAATAGGAGCCAGGCGAGAGAGAGAGAGAGAGAGAGAGAGAGAGTGAAAAGAGAGGGACGCGAGGTAGGGGACGGGTCTGACGTGCGGGGTCCGCGTGTCGGCGTCCGTGGCGCTCGGCCGGAGGGGCTGACGGAGGGGGCCGCTTGACAGCGCAAGTGCGTGCGCGCGTGGCTCGGATGGGGGAGACGCTGTCGAGTGGGGCCCGGGGCCGAGGCACAGGTGTGACGCGTGGGCAGCTATGCGCCAGGCCGGTGGGTCCCGGTCGTCAGCGTGTGCGCGGTGAGGAAACAGGCTGTGGGCCAGCCGAGGGAAAAAGGAGATGGGGTGGCCCAAGTGAATAGGAGTTCTTTATATTTTCTAGGGATTTATGTGGAAGGTTTTTAATGATTTCTAATAGGGATTTAATCCAAAATTTTATATTTCGGACCATAAAATTGTTGAGATTTTGTATGGGAGTACTCTTTGGCTAGGAGTTGAATATATGTGTATATATATTTATTTGGATAATTTTGGTTAATGATTTTTCAGAAGGGAAGGAAGTGAGAGAATTCACGAAGGCTGCAGACTCAATTTAATTTAAATTTTGGGGATTGTGGCTTGGGAATTTTTTTGGGGGACTTTTTGAGAGGGGTTTTGAGGTTTGGTTTTGAGCACCCATATATATATGAGAGGTTTTGAGTTTAGATGTTATTTGGGAAAAGGATAAGAGAGGATATTCAAGAGGGGGTTTAATTTAAAATTGGGACTTGATTCTCAAGAATATTTTGGGAATTTTTGCAATGGATTAGAATTTGAGGACCTCGAGGGAATTTTAAAATTTGAATTTAATTCTTGGGATTTGAGGGTTTTAAAAATTTATAAATTTGGCAAATTTTAGGAAGGGAGTTCTTAATGGAACTTGAATTTTTGGAAGGGTAAAATAAGGGGATTTTTACTGAAAGGCTTCAAAGGCGATTTTCGAAGAGTTTTTGTTAGAGGGTTTCAAATTGCAAGATTTGGATCCGAGTATAGAGAATTTTTGGAAGATATTTGATTTTGAATTTTCCAAGGAAATTTAGAGAGACAGTCGAATTGCAAAATTCGAGTCTCGGGATTTTGAGGGAATTTTTGGAATCGGAGTCATAGGGTTTCAAGGAGATTTAAACTTAGACCTTCAGCACTTAGTCCTTAATCGTACTCAAAAAGCCAAAAAAAATTTAAAATTAGGGTCCCTACTAAAATAATTTTTAACGGCCCAGAAACCGAGACATTATATTTAGCCAACCATATGGCTTGGCAAGCCGAATGATAAGTTTTTGGAGCCCTGTTTTCTGCAAAATTATCAAATTTTGGCTTGGTAAACTAGATGGATAGGCTTTTGAAGTTGCTCTAGCTTAAAAAGTTTGGCAAAATAAGTATAGCAACCAAATAACCCCTAACACTAGAACAATCTTAGAATTTTGTGTACACTCGCAAGCAATGAAGCAGCAGACACCACAAACCGGAGGTTACACGCAGATGCCATCGCCATCAACTCCCCTGTAATCACCATTGCCGTTAGCATCGCCGCCCTTCTGCTTGTAGGAATACACCCGCGAGAAGAACAAGAAGGCGACGAGCTCCACGGCGCAGAGGCCGGCGAGGAGCCAGTAGAAGTAATCGAGGTGCGCGCGGTTGAGGTTGTTGGAGAACCAGCTTCCCCCGCGCCTCGCCGTCGCCCTGTCGATCACCGAGATGAGGAGGCTGCTGAGGAGGTGGCCGACGCCGAAGATGCTGAGGAACAGCGCGAGGCCGAGGCTGCGCACGGCATCGGGGACCTGGTCGTAGAAGAACTCCTGCAGGCCGATCATGGCGAACACGTCGGCGACGCCGATGAGCACGCACTGCGGGACCATCCACCACAGGCTCATCGGGAGCCGCGCCTTGGGCTGGTCCACCAGGCCGGCGTCTATGGCGACGCGGAGGCGTTTCATCTCTACGAGCGCGGACAGGGTGACGGCGACGTGGGAGAGGACGAGGCCGGCCCCGACCCTCTGCAGCATGGTGATGCCCGACGGCCTCCCCGTGTACCGGCGGGCGAGCGGCACGAAGAGGCGGTCGTACACCGGGATGAAGGCGACGATGGTGACGCTGATGAACGTCTGCAGCGCCGCCGGTGGCACCTTGAAGCTCCGGCCGATCCGCCGGTCCAGCGTCGCCGCCTGCTTCGTGAAGAACGTCGACGTCTGGGAGAAGATGATGGCGTAGATTATGCACGACGCCCATATCGGGAGCAGTATGAACACGCTCTTCACCTCCTCGACGAGGTCGCCGGCGTCGGCGTCGCCGTCTCCTTTGCCGCCGATCGCCGGACTGCATCCACCGTCACATCAGGAGATGTGCAAACACACAAGAAAAAGTTTACAAAATCGATCGAAATGTTTTCACATACTTGGTGCGACGGTTTGATCTCCAGCTCTTGATCAATGTCAAGAACGCCTTGCCGACGCGGGCGACCGGGCTGGCCGCCTTGGTGGTGTAGAACCTGTACGACCTGGTGCCGAGGAGGAAGACGGCGAGGGAGACGACGATGACGATGCAGGGGATGCCGAAGCCGAGGTCCCAGCCGACGTTGTCCTGCACGTAGCTGGAGACCATGGTGGTGACGGCGGTGCCGGCGCACATGCCGAAGTACCACCAGTTGAAGAAGGAGCTCCGGGCGGCGCACTCCTTGCCGTCCTTCTCGTCGAACTGGTCCGCCGCAAACGCCTGCGCGCACGGCTTGTGCGCGCCCTCGCCCAGGGCCACCATGTACAGCGCCACGTAGAAGACGGCGACGTGGCCAGAGCGGGAGACCGGGAACGCCGACGACATCGACAGCGTGCCCATGCTCTGAAATCCATCGAAACAATCAGAGCCCAAGAACTACCAATGTGTGCAACATGGTCGAGAAGAAGATCGCACTGACCAGGACGAAGATGACGGAGGCGAGGACGATGGCACGGTACCGGCCGAGCCAGGCGTCGGCGACGCAGGCGAGCGGCAGCGGCAGCATCTGGGAGACCCCCTTCCACGCGTCGATGGACGCGGCGGCGCGAGCCATCGGCTGCCCCAGCGGCCCGGTCAGGTAGGTGATCAGGTTCGCCGCCACGCCCTTGTACGCGAACCTCTCCGCGATCTCCATGGCTGCACCAACACAAGATCATCGGGACGATGTCACCGGTGCATCTAATCGCTCAGATCACCAACGAGAATGATTCAAGCATACCCATGACAAAAACCGACGACTTCCAGCCGCCGGTGGCGGCACGGGAGGCGTGGCGCCCACGGTAGTCGACGGCTCCGGCGACGGTGTCCGCCATGCCGGAGTCCAAGCTGGGACACAAGAGCTTGCTCCGGTGAGCATCCATGGTACAGCTGGTTAGGGCTTTATACGAAACCGAAATCGACAGGCGGCGGCTTAGACAGACGTAATCCCCTTTCTTAACTCTCAATTACTGCTAATCACCTTCCCTAAAACCACCTCCACTTCTACCAAATTTACACACTCATGCAATCCTAATTGCATATCATCGCACAAAACCCCCTTGAATTAGGCTTCTCTTACTAATCGAGCCCTGTTTTATGCTAATGCAGCAGCGCACGCTTGGGCCCGTGTCGCCGCGCGTACGGACTAGAGTCGGCACGCGCGAGCACGGTTCCCTATTGTGTATTTGGGACGGCTTCAGGTAATGTGGGCCGGTGGATCAGGGATGGACGGCTGAGATTTGGCGACTGGGAAGAGGATGGGTTCTTCCCGCGAATCAATACCGATGGCGACTAGACAATGAGAACGAGATGAGATTGAGATGAGCCGGTTACTGCTGCTTCGATCATAAGAACTTTTGGAAAAGCAACGGACAGGAACAGTTGGCAACGAGCCCACGAAATAGCCTGTGCGGGAAACGTTCTTCAGCAGTACGCATCGTTGATATCTTCATCTTTGCTACTTACACTAAGTAGTACTAGTTTGGAGATGGATTTTTATCTCTTCAGTGGACCTTCACTTGTTTCTTTCATGTCATTTAAGTAGTTTTAAAAAATTAACAAATAAATTGATATGTTATATATCACTTCATAAATATGTAAAGTTAAATTGGAATGCTACAAGTTATAACACAAATAACAAATTAAATTTTTAATAGTACGCATATATTTACAGTCATATTTGTTATAACTTATACGAGTTAAATTTGAATTTACTTATTTGTGAAGTAATATGTTATATATTAATCTATCTTATCAATTTTTTTTAATTTTTTATAACTATTTATATGATATGTAAAAAATTGATGAGACGTCACCTCAATGGATAATAACAACACCCCGTACAAGTTTGGCAGGGTAACGACGACTTTTTTTTGTGTAAGATAGAATCCATTGGAGCAAAAACTGGTATATGGTATGTCCCCCAGTGTGTCCACAATTCATAAGCTAACCACCAATCTAATATGTAATACGGTATTCTCTCCGTTCAAAAATATAAGTTATATTAGGTTTCTTTAAAACAAGACTTTGACTAATGATTATTTTATTAGGATATAGTTTTTTAAAACAAATTAATATTATTATATTCGTATTCAAAAATACTACTTATGATATACTTTGTATTAAAAAATAAGATCCTAATAGAGCAATTTTTATTCAAAACCTTTCATAGTAAAACCTAATATATCTTATATTTTTAAATTTTTTTTAAAAAAAAAGCATGGTCCATGCGTTAGCACAGTTCCTCAAATAATATACTCCTAAGGTAGAGTTACATACCAGGTAGGCTACTTCCCGCGCGTGTTGGGACAAACCGCGGCAGAACTGACTTCTCCTCCCGAATGCACGTGCTTGCCTGGGAGGAATGGCCCATGGATGCTTTGGACCTTAGAGTATCTTCAGCAATAGTCTCTATTTTAGAGCCCTCAAATGTTAAATGAGGGCTGCCTCTATTTCCTTTGGACCTCAAAAATGCTCCGAACTCCAGCAACAGCCCCCATTTCTCAGCCCCTATTTCTTTTTCTATTATTTTTCACCGTAGAAATATGCAGCTAGTAGTACTCATATATATATATATATATATATATATATATATATAATATATATATATATATATATATATATATATATAGCAGCAGCGCAGCGCAGGAGGCCGGGCGGGAGGCGGCGCGCAGGAGGCCGGGTGGCGTAGGCGGGAGGCGGCGGGGCAGGAGGCCGACGGGAGGCGGCGTGCAGGAGGTCGGGCGGCGCACAATAGGCCGAACGGGAGGCGGCGCGCAGGAGGCCGGGCGGGAGGCGCCGTACAGGAGGCGAGGCGGGAGGCGGCGGGGCAGGAGGCCGGGGGCGTAGCGGCGGCAGGGCGGCGCAGGCGGGAGCGGCGGGGCAGGAGGCCGGGGGGCGTAGGGCGGCGCAGGCGGGAGGCGGCGAGGCAGGAGGCCGGCGGGAGGCGGCACGCAGGAGGCCGAACGGGAGGCTGCGGGGCTTAAGGAAATGTCGTAGGCGCCAAAAAAACGTCGATAGGGGCTGTGGTGTAGAGCCTCCAGGACTGGGGGCTTTGGGGCTGGATTTGGGGGCCTCCTTATTTTAGGGGCCCTATTAGGGTCCCTGCTGGATCTAAAATTTTTGTCTCACCGCCCAAAAACTGTTTGGGGGCTGAGTTTGGGGTCCCTGCTGGAGATGCTCTTATGGATGCAGGGACGGATTTTTCCCATTTTTCCTATTTAAATGGCTATGATAGATGGAAAATTACACAAGACTAGAAATCGGAGTGCCTATTAGCGCGCCTACTAATTTATCCTATGTATATATACTTTTTTACTTCCTTTAGAACACAACGTTTTTTGTGAATTTTACATAATTGGTTTATTCAATGGGAACTGCAAGTGACTACATAAATTACAAACTTTTGTATATAATCTTTTAGAACTTGTAGATATGTGTCTTAGGATAATGATTATAGATTTATGTTTGTATTATATAATATAATTTATTTATGTATCTAATTTTGAGAAACTGTGAACTAAGCTCAGTTGGTAGGTTGCTTGTAGTGAAATCTGTCCATCTGAGTTCTTTTAGTACTGGTAGACGATGTATCTATCAACAACAGAGTGTACGTGCATGTATACGAGCGTAAGGTGTCTTGTGACAAGTGTTCATTTAATTTCATTATTTACCTTATTAGTTTTCTATAGAAATATAGAGTATCAATGTGGTTAGGTTACCTTCTTCGACTAACATAATTCATCGTATTTCAGTAAAACCATAAATCCGTCTACTCCTTTTCCTTTTTCTTTCATTGCTTCTTCTCTTTTCTTTATCTCTCTAGTTGGCGCACTTTTAATCATCTTTGCAATGGAACTATATATAAACATAAATTGATCGGTTAGTGTAACGCCCCGGTTTTCGGGCCGTTAAAAACTATTTTAGTAAAAATACTAATTTCAAAAATTTTTGATTCTTTGTGTGTGCTTAAGGATTAGTGCCGTATATCTCAGTTTAAACCTCCTTGAAACCCTAAAAACCTCGGTTCCAAGCCCTCTCCAGATTCCGAGACTCGAATTTTGCCTTTCGATTGTCTCTCTCTAAATTTCCTCGGAAAATTCAACATCAAAATACCTCCCAAAAATTCTCTGTACTCGGGTTCAAATTTTGCAATTCGAAGCTCTCTAATAAAAAACCCTACGAAAATCGCCTTTGAAGCTTTTCATTAAAAATCTCCTTATTTTTTTGCCCTTCCAAAAATTCAGGATTCCATCGAGAACTCCCTTCCAAAATTCGCCAAATTTATATATTCCTAAAACCCTCAAATCCCAAGAATTAAATTCAAATTCTAATCTTCCCTCGAGGTCCTCCAATTCTAATCCATTGCAAAAAATCTCCAAATTCCCTTGGGGACCAAATCCCCAAAATGCAAATCGCAATTCAAATCTAGACCCCTTTTAAATCTCCTCTTATCCTGTTCCCAAATAACATCCAAAATAAAATCTCTCATATATATATATGCCCAAATCCAACCCACAAAAACCCTCTCAAAACTTCCCCAAGAATTTCCCCGAGTCAAGTCTGAAACCTCTTTGAAACCTTCCCTACGATTCTTCCATATATGTGTATATATACATACATATGTGTATATATAAAAGTCACAATTCAAATCCCCTTGATTAATTCCTGAGAATATTACAAAAAAATCAAACACCAAAATCTAAATTAAAATACCCTTTCAAACTCTCCAAAAATCCCTCAAAACAAATCCGTGGAAATTATCAAAATTTACTGTTCCTTGGGCTGTCCCCTCTTCAGCCCACTCGGCCTCTACCGCGGCCCAGCCGAATCTCCCCCCCCCCCCTCCCTGTTGACGACCGGGCCCCACCAGCCAAGAGAGCCCCACGCGCGCACGTGGCGCACGCTCTACACTCTCAGGTCCTACCAGTCAGATGCAGCCGTCGTCGTCTTCCTCCTCGTCTTCTTCTTCCTCAGTCTCTCTGCTCTCTCTCTCTCTCCCTCTCTCGATTCTTCTCAGCTCCCCCGACATAGGCCATCGCGCCCATAGCTCTCTGCCCCGCTAACCTGAGCACATGCGGCACTCCTCATCAACGCTGCGGGACCCGAGCCCGGCGCAAAACGCGCTCCACCGCTCGCCCTCAAAGTCAAAAGTCGGCGAGCTCGAGCTATTTCCCTCTCTGGCGAGCCCCAAAGTCAAGGCGCACATGCACGAAATCCCGTCGGGTCCTATCACCATCCTCTCTGTCTCCCTCCTTCATCTCTCGTGGCTGCACGAGGAAGCTCGATGACACTGGCCAAAGGAACGCCGCAGCGCCCCGTCACGTGGGCCAGCCTCACCGTGGAGCTCCACCGCCCTTCTTCCTCGTCACAAGCGCCGCTCCCAGCCTTTAAATAGACGAAGGACCCCTCCATTTTTCCCCACCCAGAGCCTCACCCCGCCGCGATTTCTCTCTCTACCGCCTCCATTGCCGATTCGGCCCTACGTCAATTCCGTCGCTCCCGAGCCTAATCGACCTAGCCGCCGCCACCGTTGTGTTCCCCGAGGTGCAGCGGCCTCGCTCCGTCCTCGCCACCACCCGAATACCGCCGTGGCGGAAATCCCCAAACCGGCCTCCGCCGCTTGCCATTGTCGCCACCATCTAGCTCGCCGCCGTCGAAGGTAGGAGCCAATCCCTTCCACTCATCTCTTCCTCTCGTTACGTTGCACCCAACCGCATCCATTCCCTAGCCGCACCACTGGTGCCGCCGCCTCTTCGCCGCCGCACGACACTGTCCTCTCGCCGTCGCCCTTTTTCCCTCGTTGCCAGCCACTGTCACGCCTCAATCCGTCAATCCGAGCCGCTCACTGCATTCCCCGTCTCCTCCGCTCCCCGCCGCCCTACTCCCCTTCCTCTAGCGAGCCACCGTCCGCCGTATCCCATTGGCCATCACCGGCCGTCGATCTCCTGGCTGCCGTCGCCCCTAATCCTCTCGGGGGCCACTGACAGGTGGACCGGCCTCCTCCCCTCTATAAACCCCTCTAACCCATGGCCCTACACGATTTTAATATATATAACCCAATGACAGTGGGCCCCTTTATATTTTTAAATCCCATGGCAAGTGCCCCCAATGACATGTGGGCCCATGCACAGTGAACCACCCAATAACTCCCTCTATCTCTCAGTGCATGTGGGGGCCACCCTGCTCTCTCTCATGTCCCACTTCCATGTGGGCCCTCCCTATCATCCATTTCTCTCTTATCTCTCCCCTACCTATGACAAGTAGGCCCACCCCTCAATTTCTCTCTCCTCTGCCACTGACCAAGGGCCCCACCTGGCAGCCCCTATTTCCAAAATAATTTCTTTTTCCAAAAATTCAAATAATCCTTTTCTTATTCCAGAAAATCCCCAAAACTTCTAAAATCCATATCTTTTCAACGGTAACTCCGATTGACCCCGTTCAAGTCTCTAAATTTTTCTAAAAATGAGATCTACCTCATGGCACTATTAGTTATTAATAATAGTATTTTATTTCTAGGGTCTTGTGTGTTTTTCTCTCGTTTTGCGCGTAGTCGACGCTTCAGAAATTCATCGGACGTCGGATTTTCGCGAAGTTTGAAGACAACGTCTGAGGCAAGTCACACTTTAACCATATTGCACCTAGATTTAAAATGTTTTGTTTGCAAAATTGCATGGTTAGTGTGCACGTTAAATTGTTTGGCCTCGGTTTACGTGTCGAACCGACGGACCTCCCTAGTAGTTGCATAAATCCGGTAGGACGTTGAACCCTATTCCTTGTTACCCCACCTCGTAGTACCTCGGTAACCATGCTCTCTGAGCATGGATTCCGATGGTTCTACCCACATCTCTATTGTTTGTCGATTTGGGAAAATAGGATTTCCAAAGATTTAAAAACCTGACATGCGATGTCGACAAAATTACAAAACAAAATTAATTGCGAAAATCCGCGGTGCAAAGTGATAGCCTGTGTGGTTGCATTTTGTATTTACATATAAGGACCGTTTCCTTGGGGAATTTCATCCGAGCATCTCACAGTGTGACCACACAGGTGGAATGGGACACCCTTAGCCGAGTAACTAGTGTTCCCAGTATGGTTTCGGTTGCTAATAAATGTGGAGAGCGGTTGGCCGGTGCCAAGAGGGCGATTACCCCCGTTCCTGAGTATAGGAAATGAGTTCCTAGTACTTGTTGAGAGAACCCATTTATAGAACAACTGCTATCGTGGGTAGCTTTGAAAGCCTTGTCGCGAGCCTTTCCCGCTGACGAGTGTGGAAAGTGAGCTCACGTCGTGTGGGTAAAACGTGCACCCTTTGCAAAGGTCTATAAACTGTTCGAACAGCCGTGCCACGGTTACGGGCGAATGTGAGGTGACTCCTCTAGCGTAGTTTTGTTTGCCAATGTTTTGCGAAATTGATTTGTGGTATGGGAATCGTTACCAGAATCGCCCCAGTGGCTGAATGGATGACCTGAGTGTCTGAAACGGACTGTGTGACCCGGGATATCAAATGGCATCATAAGTTTAGGCTTCCCGAGTGAAGCGGTGTATGTTTTGAGTTTGAGATTAAGGATGCTCGAGAGCTGCTGAGATGAGTTATAAGATGAGATAATGTCCTGGATAGGACTAAAGTGAAAGAGGAAAAATGAGATTACGTCCTGTAGTGGACGAAAGTGAAAATAAAATAATAGATGAGAACACAGTGGGAAGCTGCTTGTGGGCAGATCCACTGAACCGCTGTCGCGATCTGACAGGCGGTATAAGAATCCCTAAAATCAATTAAAATCTGATTTGTCTGCTCGAGTTGTTGAAAAGCAATTCGCAGACACGATCGAGGCGAGAGTCTTCTTCCAGTTACATTGAGACAACTCACACTTAGGTTTTCGAATATGTTTTCAAATAAAAAGGTTTGCGAAATAAACTCTAGCCTCTCTTTGATAGCCTGCATAACTCACGTTTTTCGCGACTTGCTGAGTATGTAAGTACTCAATCTATTTCTTTCTCCCCTCATTCAGGAAGAGTGAAGTTGAAGTGAAGATTAGGGTTTCTTTCCTAATTCCAAGCCGTTGTTTGTGGATTGGGTTCTCGCTAGGCTGTCGTTCCACTGCTGTTGTTCTGTTTGCAGGTTGCCGCTCAAGGCTTGCCCAAAGTCGCAACTTATAAAGGTATAGTATATATATTTATTTATTTAGCTAATTACTGTGGTACATCTCCGTTGACCGTGGGTACCAGCAAGATTTCCTAGGACTGGTACCGGCATCGTGGTTCCGTAGAAGTTGGTTCACGCCAATCTCTTGCGGCGCTTCCTCTCTGGTATCACTGTAGGTGGTGCCAGGACGGGGGTGCTACAGTTAGCTATATAAACCTATGAGATGTTTTGATATGAATAAGTTCTAATCTTTTAACTGGGTATGAAATTATATTCAGAACTTTTTACTGGATGTTTTGATATTGTTTTCATTGTCATGCACTTTATTATTTCAACATTTAATATAAATTTGATAAAAGCCAGTAATACATGATTACATATAACAAATAGAAATTTTACCTGATTATTTGTTGATAAGATATAACACAATGAATTAAAAGTTCTATGGACTTCATTATGCTATATCTTCTCTAATGAAAAAGGCTTCTCTAATGAAAAAATATTACTTTTCTAATACACTTTTCTAATGTGTAGTAATATTTTTAATAGTAGTATTAGAGAAATTAAGTGTTGCGTATGCTTTTTAGGCACAAATTTTCAAAATGGATGAAGCTCACCACAAATAAATGGATGAGCTCACCGGTCAAAATGTCCTAGCTAAACAAAATTGGAGTAAATGCTCCTCGATTTTCATCATTTATCACATATATTTTCACTTTGAGTTAGTACTGCTTATTCTCTATCTACTTTATCTCTTCATCTGCCATATGGACGTATGTATATCGTCTCTATTTTCTCACCATGCACCAACTGATCCCCTTATCACCTTTCTAGTGTCTACTTTTCTCACCACGCACCAACTGATCCCCTTATCCCCTTTCTAGTGTCTACTTTTCTCACCACGCACCAACTGATCCCCTTATCCCCTTTCTAGTGTCTATTGTTCTTTCTATTAGTACCACAAAAGCCCGCTCAGGTCGGTCACCCTCGTTGGAGCTGCGGCTTGTGTGCGCCGCTGCTCGTCTTTCTCTTGCATCAATTCTACTCTTTCCTCCAGCCAGATCTTGCGCAGGGCCGAGGGCTTGAGCAGCGACTTGAGGAGGACGCTAGCTCATGCGGTGAAGTCGAGCAGGTGGCGGGCGGTGAAGCTCAGCCGTTGGCTAGCTCCTATACACCGGACCTGGCATTCTAGCACAAATGACGATTTCCCCCCTTTTTTTTCTTCTCCATCTTATGCGATGTATGGGTTGCTCGGTGAATCTTTTTTTTCCTGTCTTTTGGATTTATCTGTGAATTCGGTTTGCCATGAGTAAGGCCATGGCGGCTCGGTGGTTCAGGCGTGGCCGCGGTTATTCAGAGGCTTAGGTGCAGCACGGTGGGCAAGCTCGACGTTGCCATTGTGGCCTCCTTGGTCGCGGCCATCGCAACTTTCCCTTTTTGTTCTTCTTCTTCATCTTCTTCTTCTTGTTCGTTTTTCTTTCTTTTTCCTTTCCATGGACGTGTGCGTGCTGCCGCTTGACTGACCCGGTGAGGAACGGCTGCCCGGCTTGTCACGCCAGTGAGAAGGTTCAAATTTGAAAATAAATTTTCAGAGGGTTTGTTTTTAAAAATAAAAAATAAAAAGGTTTAAATAATAAAAAAATAATATAGTATCATGTATAGGACTTTAGTGGTCAGCCCTAAAACTTGCAAGATCTGTTACATAAAACTGTGTGTAACAACCTAGGGGGATTTTTACAAATACTTTTAATACTTAGTGGAGCATACGATTAGTAGGAATGAAAATAAAAAATCCAAGAGTCATGAGGCCACGAGCTGGTCGTAGGTGGCCTTGGGACTTGGTAGCGGTGAGCTGCTCATCTGCTCTATCTCTCTCTCTCTTAGTTAGTCTTTTCTCACACACTCGAACTTTCAGTTCCTCTGCTTGCCACTAGCTTGCCTAATGAGGACATCAACACCATCGATATGTCTACACCTACGCATGGAGAAGGTCAACAAGGAAAGAAAGGAGATCAAGGAAAGGGATCCGCGCGGGCTGAAATCGGACTATACGACAATGCCAACTTGTGACGGCCACCACGACTTCATACGAACTCCGATTTGGGAGTTCTAGTACTTCACGGAAATCTTATCAAGTCTACTTTCCAACGGATCCAGATTCATACTCATATCTATTCGGAATCATCTGCAATCGTTATTTTAGTGACGAGAGATTTCCTATTTCAGGTGCTGCGTCACCGTTTTTGGGCCGAAGGCCCATATATCAAGTTTGGTCCATTAGTGATGCATCCTAGGGTTGGAGAACGAACCCAACACCCTGTGGTCGTCCTTCCATCCTATTAATACCTTTAGAGCCGTCACAAACAGATTGTATTTTGTTAGATTAAAGTTAGCGTCGCTACTTTACCGTGTAATCCCGTGATCGGTTAGATCACCGGTTTGCTCGTTTTCGGAACCCCACCGTTTGTTCTCTTGAGTTAAACCTTCATCTTTATTCACAAATTGAGCTGCTTGTTCATCTTATTCTTACTAGTTCTCGATTGCTTACAGGAACAATTATCCTCATGGTTGGGCTGATCGTACATCCGTCGAGATTGCGAACAGCCTCTGGAGTTGGTGTAACGATTGTTAAGGCGCAATGTCCCTGGACGGTTGTAGTCGGATCACCAACATCGCTCCATCCAATTGACTTATCCTCTCATCAAAAGATCGGGATACCCACGTTTACATCATTGCCTCTTCTCTCTCTCTATTTAAGCTGGCGGCGCCCTCCCCATCTCTCTAATCTCTATCTCACTTGAAGATCTGAATGGCTCCTTCAAGCTTGGCAGGTTGGAGAGGAAGGTGGAGGTGGGAGGGGAGGGGAGAGAGGATGCGCAGCTCACAGCTGGTGGCTTGCCATGGCATAGCCTTGGTTGACGCAACACGATGGCATAGGGTGGTTCAATGAAGCCGGTGCGACATGGAGTGCGCTCGCAAGGAGGCTTCCAGGCAACGCCGTGCTCCTAGATCCGTTGGAGGTGGCGACGGTGCTTGTCCTCGAGTGCGGCGATGGCGGTCTAGCTAGTGTAGCTGGTGGGGGTGGGGTTGGACGGCGGTGGGTGGGGAAGCGATTTCTCTGGAAGAAACGATAGGGATCATACTCTTTGCAGAAAACTCCTTTCGAACATCATATTTTACATCTAGGTTCACTGCAGCGATCTCTTACCATTGATCCGCGATCCAACGGCTACGGCACAGGGTAAAACGCTAGATCGAAGGAAGTGCCACATGGTGTAACTGCCTGGCTAAGAATCCGGCGAGAATTCGTGTTATGACATCTCTATTTGAAAGTTTGGATAGGTTTTGAGTTTCTATGATTTTGTAGTCATTTTAGAATAATTTAACTGCATATTTGTTTCAAATTTGAAAAAATCGAGTAAAATTTCTACTAATAATTTGAAACTGTCAGCTCTAATTTTCAAACTTTCAATTCAATTTTTGAAACTTTGAACTCAAATTTTAAAAACTTTCAGCAAAAATTTTAAAAACCCTACTCGAATTTTGAAACATTCAACCCAAAAAATTGAAACTTTCAACTCAGAATTTGAAACTTTCAATTGAAATTTTAAACCTTCGTCTCAACTTATTTATTTATTATCTTATAATAGAAAGTTATTAAGCAGGTAAATAAGCCGCGCCCCGCCGGCCAGCTTGCGCATGCGCCGTAGCATCACACCACCGCTATATTTTATCACTGTTCATGCTGGTCTGTGAAGAATCTAGCTCCTTTTATGTGTGTAGGCCGGCAAGCCGATCGATGCCACTACGCACAGCTACAGCCTCATGGCCAGTCACCGAGTCTGTGAGTCAACTATGCAATACACCACTTAAGAGCCCTCATGGCCGCCATTCCAGAGCAGAAGATATGTATATATCCCCTACCCTATCCTGCCATGCACGCGTGAAATTCAACATCTCATCACAACTTCACAGGGTAAGAAGTAGCAGTACTAAAAAGCAAGAAGATGTTTTGATCATTCGGCACAGGAGACAGGAGTGGAATATAAGACTATAAAGACGCCAAAGTTGCCAACGTTATTAAATCTTAACCAACCCAGCAAACAGAGAGGATTTCGATCAGCTTCACTACGTGTTTGGTTCAGGCTGCAGATCAAAAGCATCCGAAAATCGCATTTTGCACTGCAGCCACTGAGGCCTCACGAGTCGCGATCAAAGGCGACAACGCCGACAGCGCGCTGAAAGTTTGCTGCCGAAGCTGAAGATGCAGAGCAACTGGAACAGAAAAGCTTCACCAGTGGCAGCACCCAACAATGGCAGGTCGTCATTTGCAGCAAAGGGAATGGACAGCATTTATCAGAGTTGATCCAATGGGCCAAACCCCCGGATTCATTGGCAATTTGGTACTTCATTTGGCAGTTAGAAAATCAGTGCCTGCAATGACTAGTATAGCTACTAGCTTCAAATAGACAATTTCTCACCAGAAAGAAAAGCTTCGCATAGAGCCATAGACATGTTAAGTAAAGACGTCCACAGACCACAACCATCTTGGTACGTGCACACTCCATTCAATCGTCAATGCATCACAAAATAAAAATGGCTAATTTGATCTATGCTACTACAAATTTTTCGGTTTTTAAATATATCATTATAATTCATATATTATAAGGATGTCCTTTGTTTGTAATTATAATGCTACCATTAACATACGTATTTTTGCATGTATTTTAAAAAATGTCCTCACCCTCGACCCCTGCCCTTGTTTTCTTTCTACCTTGCTGATGCTATAGTCAACGGCGGTCGGCGGCTTCTTGTGGGCAACTGGGCAAGCATGTCAGGAAGGTGGTGATGCGACACAGTTCACAGGGAAGGCCGACGGTACAGGCAGCTGGCTGCTTATGGAGATGGGGATAAAGGAAGATAGGAACGGACACAGCAGCTGCTTGTGCATAGCGTTAACGAGGCTCCAGGCGGTGGCAGGCGGCGTGGATAGGACGGCAGCACTCTCGTCGGAGTCCGGGAAGAAGGTGGCGGCGGTCGCGATTCGACAGGGAGATTGATGGAGGGGACTCAGGGGAGTAATGGAAGAGAGAATGAACAGGATCCGCGCGGAGGTTCGGAGCAGCTCGTGGCGCGTAGAGGTCACGCCGAGAAAATCACGGCGGTGGCTGATTGGCGCCCAGGTGAAGGAAGGAAAGAATTGGGGTGAGGGTGGACAGGAGGTAGAGAGGGTAATTTGGTCATGAATGGTTTATAGTGGCATAGATGTCATTTCTACAAAAGATCGGTGACATCATTACAAATACACGAATTATAATAGTTATTTTAAAACCGAAGAATTTATAGTAACATAACTTTAAAAAGTAACATGGCATTTTCTACGGAGAATTTGTACAAGATAATTTGTTTAATTGGTTTAGTAAAACGTAACGGTTAGATCTTTTACGCATAACAAAACAAGTCTAGTTTAAATATCAAGGTTTTATCACTTTCTAGGATTTAATTCACCTGTACATACACTTCAGATTTCACAAGAACAGGCACATGAGTTAGCTAGCTAGGTAACCTCTACATGCCATCACAACTATCATGAGAAACTCTCTTCTTATACACATAAACGCGCGAAACGAACACGAAGGCAACCAGCTCCACCGCGCAGAGGCCGGCGAGCAGCCAGTAGAAGTAGTCGAGGTGCGCGCGGTTGAGGTTGTTGGCGAACCAGCTTGCCCCGCTCTTCTTGGTGGCGCTGTCAATGGCGGAGATGATGAAGCTGCTGAAGAAGTGCCCCACCCCGAAGATGCTGAGGAAGAAGGCGAGCCCCAGGCTGCGCAGCGCGTCGGGGACCTGGTCGTAGAAGAACTCCTGCAGGCCGATCATGGCGAACACGTCGGAGAGGCCGAAGAGCACATACTGCGGTACCATCCACCAGAGGCTCATCGGCAGCGCCGCCTTGGGCTGGTCCACCAGGCCGGCGTCCCTCGCGACGCCGAGCCGCCTCGCCTCCACGAGCGCTGCCACGATCATGGCTGACAGCGCCAGCACGAGCCCCGTGCCGATCCGCTGCAGCATGGTGATCCCCGACGACAGTCGCGTGAACCGCCGCACCACGGGCACGAAGAGACGGTCGTACACCGGGATAAAGGCGATGATGGTGACGCTGATGAACGTCTGCAGCGCCGCCGGCGGCACCTTGAAGCTCTCGCCGATCCGCCGGTCCAGCGTCGCCGCCTGCTTCGTGAAGAACGTCGACGACTGGGAGAAGATCACCGCGTAGATGATGCACGTCGCCCAGATGGGGAACAGCCGCAGCACGCCTCTCAGTTCCTCGCGGTGGTCACCGTCGTCATCGTCGACGACTGCAAGAGCGCTGTCGAAATCAAACAAACCGTGAGCCCAAAACATCTCCAGAATTCACACCAACATAAACACAACATCAAACGAGATCGAAGAGAAACATACTCGTCTTTGGATCCTCTGATCAGCGCGACGAATGCTCTGGCGAGGCGAGCAAAGGGGCTCGACTGGGTGGAGGTGTAGTAGCGGTAGTTCCGGGTCCCGAGCAAGAACATGACGAGGGCGAACACCATGACGAGGCAGGGGATGCCGAAGCCGAGGCCCCAGCCGACGTTGTCCTGGATGTAACTGGACACCAAGGTCGTCATGGCGGTGCCGGAGCACATGCCGAAGTACCACCAGTTGAAGAAGGAGCTCCTGGAGGCGGACTCCTTGGGATCGTTCTGGTCGAACTGGTCGGCGCCGAACGCCTGCGCGCACGGCTTGTGGCCGGCCTCGGCGAGCGCCACCAGGTACAGCGACACGTAGAAGATGGCCACCTGAGCGGTGGAAGGGGAGCAGGCGAGCGATTTCGAGGTGTAGCTGCAGCTGCCGTCGCCGTGGAATGCCGGAAGCGCAGACGAGAGGGTCAACATCCCCATGCTCTGCAGCAGTCAATGTAAGTGATCACTGCTGATATTTGTTCCGAGTGTAAAATGAACTACTTTTGATCCTAAAATTCATACCTTGAAACAATATTTTGGACTTATTTACTCAAATTTGAGAACTTCAATCATAAACCTTTAGAAGCAGAAAGGTGCGATTTTGAAAAGTTCGCATATGAATCGCTTTTAAAGTCCTAATTACACATTCAAAGTTCATACTAAAAGATGCAATTTTGCCGTGACTCACAGAATCCACAAAGCCGAGGCCGGAGTGGACGCACTTTCCAAAACGTGCGGCCGCCGACGCCGACGCCGACTGACCCCAAATGGATGGGAGATTTCGCAAAAAAAGTGGTTCATTTGTGCCAAAAAAGGGGAAACGAGTGCGCTTTCTATCGGCGAAAAGGGGATGGGGATCGAGGTGGGGGGAACTGACCACGACGAAAAGGAGGGAGGCGAGCACGATGGTGAGGTACCGACCGAGCCAGGCGTCGGCGACGCACGCCACCAGCAGCGGCAGCAACGTCGCCACGCCGCTCCACAGGTTGATCCGCCGCGCCGCCCCGCCGTTGACTCCCCCAGCGGGCCGGTCAGGTAGCTGATCAGGTTCGCCGATACGCCGTGGTACGCGAACCTCTCCGCGATCTCCACACCTTCACATCAAAAAGGGGGAAAAATTCGTCATCACAGGCCACTCCAAACAGCATCAGATTACTAATCAACCATCAACCGCCTCACGGGTCGGAGGAGAGATTGGGCGTACCGAGGACGAACATTGCGGCGGACCAGCGGCCGGGGGAGGCTCGAGACGCTGGGCGGCCGCGGAAGTCCACCGCGCCGGCGACGGCGCCCTCGGAGCGGGGCAGGAGGAGCGCGTCGGTGACGGCGTGGCTGGCCATCGTCGCGCCCGTACTGGTGGGTTTCGTGTGTATGGTGGATCACTGGATCGGGCCGGGAACGCCAAGATATAGGGGGCGATCCGTTCGCGGCGCGCCACGAGACAACCAGGTACGCCGCGCCGGCGTCCGCCCGCTTTTCACTAAGAAAATCACCACTTTTTTTCTGGCAATTTGCTCGCTTTACAGTTTACTGCTATCGTATCATGCTGCCCCATGACAGAGTTCGACGCCGCTCCGGGCAGTCAGGCACACGGGCAGATCGCGGCGCGGCCGCCCGATTCGAATCGGGCGGCGCTGGCGACGAGAGGTCCGCGGGCCATGCCTGATGTGATTTGCGTAGCTGCGGAGTAGGAGAACATGTAGCTGCGTAGGAGACTAGGTCTGAGCCGGCAAGCGACCGATAGGCCGGAGGCGTAAGGGGAGAGGCGACCTGAACCTGACCTGGCGTTTTGTTGCGAGCCGGTTTGGATGGTTGCGCGCGGCGGAATCGCGTGGGGGAGCCCGGGTCGCTTCGGGATCTCTTGTGAAATATCGCGGCTACTCTAGTACTAGAACACCTCGTATTTTTTTATTCGGATAGTTGGGCGTGATAGTGTTGGTTCTGAAAGAGATGTACGTGACTACGAGATCGTTGCATTATCGCTTCATCCTTGGAGTCGTCTACCGTACAAGATACAGATGGTCTTTTTTTTGTTGCGAGCTGCTTCTGTCATCGCAGCGCAGGTCGCTGTTCATTCTTTGGTCGCCAAACTGACAACATTGCTTCTGATTTCTGGGTTCAGAAAACTGCGATTGGCAGTTCTCTATTCGCATCCAGGTTGGGTTCGAGCTCCAATTCTAAGGTAACGCCAGGGTAGGCCAAACCGCCACCACAGTTTTCGCCCAAATCGTCAAGGTACCATATGGTTATCGGCAATTTGATTTAAATAAATTTCATCTAAATTCAATTTGTTTAAAAAAAAAAAAAAAATCTAAAAAATTCTAGTACGTAGTACTTAAATTATGAATCACTGTGGTGAAAAAACTTTGTGAAAATAACAAAGTTTACTTTATATTTTGGAGCTCCATCTAAATTAAAAAAAAATAAGAGATGGGTTGGGATATAATTTTTACTTTATTTAAGTGTAAAAAGGATAGCATAGGTTATGCAAAAAAAATTATCGTGTGTAACCATGAGATTCATAAATTTTTCCTGATTTTCTATAAATTTTTAAATTTTTAATATATTTTACAATTTTTAGTTTCAACATATCGCAGGCTTACCCATAACGGTTTTCCGTGTAATATTGTGTGTAATCGTGAGATTTGAATATTTTTAATTCAAATTTTTAGAGATAAAATTTATACGGTTTTAAGTGGTTATTGTGGTAATCGCCATATCATGAAAGATGATAATCCTATCCTAAACGATATGGTAAACACTAAGTGTCTTCTTGGATGACCTTACGACTGCTAGGCTGTGAGCTGTGAAGAGAAGAATGTCAGGGAGGACAAGCTGTGAGATCTCGAGCCACAAAAGGACGCCGTGAACTGCCGCGGCCACAGATGAATCCCGGCCGCGTGCGGCCCGCGGCGAGTACGTGCTCAGCGCGTGCCTTGCATGCCGAACTGGAAGTGTCGTCGTCCGCGCACGGGCTCGCGCCACCTCGGACACGTTCTTCTCTCACGCAACAAACGCATACTTACTCTCCACTTGTTCTGTCACTAGGCACAGCAGCTACTAGTAGCAATTTGTAGGCCCTCTCATCCTATCATACTTGCCTGATCTTTCCTAGTGTAAATAATGAGCATCAGTTTGTTTATTTCTCTTCCAGGCTTGCAAGCTGCAATTTCTATGCGCTGTTTGTTGAGCAAACAGGTGTTGTGTTTTGGTTACCTGTCGCTGTGCCCAGCTAGTGCTTTGGCTCGGGGGTTGACAAATAACCACGATACATACTGGATTTTATTACTCTTTCTGTATTAAAATATAAGTATTTATATAATTTAAATTTTATTTTACAATATTAAATATTTTCTAGGCATTTATACTACCTGTTTCATCATTCACCTCTTTCTTAAATTTTTTTCATCTTAACCTCAACCACAATTCATTCTCAACTATCCATCATTTATTAAAGAACATTAAAGTTTTTTCTCTTTAAACATAATCTATGCTCAACAATCTAGAATTGCTCGTATTTTAAAACCGATATAACCCATGCTATTATGTATACTGGCAGGACCATGGCAGCATGTAGTGGTACTATATGGACACGGTACAACAGACGATTTTTACCAAGTTGCACGTCGTTGCCTGGCGTGTTTACTACACCGAGATGCCGCCACGGCTACAACATAGCCATTTGACCACCGTCTGACACGCGGGACGAGCAGCAGGACGTACGTACACATGCAGAGAACTTCGTGAAGTCTTGTGCTGGCTACCCCCAGGGCACGCCGCGCCGTCCGCCTCCGCTCGGCTCCACTGACCGACGGACGCGAGGCGAACGCGGCGCGTTCGGTATGGGCTGAGATGTGGAATTTTTTTATTTTTATATTTATTTAATAAAATATTTACAAAACTACATTTTCATTTCAAAAATTTATAAAAATATACTCCCGCCGTCCTCTGGGAGGACGATATGTCTAAAACGCCTCACATCTAGACAACTGGGCGATATGATGACGGTGGCCTGACACAGGCCGTTGGGCCGGATATCGGCCCACGGCCGTCAGCCATTTACAGGCGGCCCCTTCCGGGCCACACAAAAACCGCCCTCATGTCAGCCCATCTGGAAGGGCGGTTTTAGCACCGGGCAGTATAAACCCCCTCCCAGACTCCAAAAATGTCAAATAAAAATTCACTGAAATTACAGAAAAAAAAGAGAGAGAGAGCTGAGAGCAAGCCTGTGAGGAACGACTTGGAAGGACTAGTTCGGGCGAGGAGAAATTCATGAGATACTATCAGTCTCGCAGCTCGAAGGAGGCTCCGCCACCACAGACACAGGACCCACCAGCTGCCACACCCGTGCAGACGACCCCGCGCTGCCGTGCCGTACCCACCAGACCGGCTGACGTACTCCCAGGGGCAGACTGCGAGCGGCATGGTAGGAAGACAAAGAGGGCTAGAGGTTACGGTCCCAGGGCCCATAGTACGTTGCATTCAAGTGATAGTTTGTCTGTTTTTGTATATCATGTTTTATTAATTCTACGTATACTGAAGAAACCCCTTTATTTATATTAACGCTCGTCGATCGTTTACGATCTATGTTTATGACGAAACTGATCAAAAACATAAATTTTTCAGTTATTCAATTTTAACATAAATTTTTCATTTCAATTTTACGGGCGAAAGTACATTCTGAGTGGTAACAACTAAACACACGTTAATTACATACGAACATAATGAAATTATCCATACAAAGAGTACAAACGGCACATGTCTCTCAAACGTTCTAGTTATCGTTATTTACATGCCTTAGGGAATTTTAAACAGATAACCAAGTAGAGATGTAACCTACTGTGCTACAGCGTGGATACTTCCTCTTTCTTTCCCGCCACAGAATATACCTGTCCGGACAGGATGACGATAGGTCCCACCCGGACTAGATATAATGCAAAACAACAATTTGTACAGTACGGACCGTCCGAACAGGGTGACGATGGTCTGGACTATATACTGTGAAACGGTAATTTGTACAGTTCGGACGTCCGTATATAGCGCGGAACTGTAAGCCGGACAGCACTCTAGGCGCCTGCAAAGTAGCCAGTCCGGAGCCGTCCGTATACAGTGCGGACCGTCCGGACCGACTTTGCAGGCGGCCCCTCGGTGACCCTACAAAACCGCCCTCTCGAGGGCGGAAGGGGGCCGCCTGCAAAATGGTCGGCACGGGCGGCCGTATTTACAGGCGGCCCTCGGCCACAAAAAAAAACCGCCCTCTGAGAGGGCGGACGCCGGCATACCATTTTGGCCCAGGGCGGCCCCCTTGCCGCCCTCTCAGAGGGCGCGCTTTTTTGTGTGGCCCGGGGGGCCGCCGGCCAACGGCCCGTCAGCCACGGTTCTATCAAATATCAGCTCTGGGAGGGCGGTTTCGGACATATCTATCGCACTCCCAGACATCGGGCGGCACAAGGAACAACGATATATTTTTGTAAATTTGATAATGAAAATGTAGTTTGTAAATATTTTATTAACATAATATATACCAAATAAAAAAAATATCCTGGATGTGCGCGCGATGGTGGTGAGTGGGCGACCAAACCGATTTTTACTTTACTAATTAATTTTTTTTTAATTTACAAACTAATTTTCGATTTGATCATTTGCAAAATATTCTCTTGCCGTCCTGGGCTACGGCGGGATTTACAAAACTAAGTTTTAAACATAATACCGCCGTGGCCGGCGTAAGAGGTAATCGTTGCAAATGATCCAATACGAAAACATTACCTTTGTATTAACAAAATTAATTAATAACATAAAAATTCGACCATACATCCGGAGGCTCCAGCCAATCCGGCCTCAGCGCGTACGGTGGTGCATACACGCCGAGAACGTGGGCCTGTTGGCCGTAATCGCCACCCGCCACAGGCCACGGAGATGCGACTTGTTTCTGAACTTCTCTGATGTCAGAACCGCGCTTTGCTTCGACATGTTGAGTACTTCAGGGAGTGTCGATCCTCCTCACCCACGGTTAGTACCGTTCAGATACAATTCGATCGATCTCAATACTCTTCCGTCAACTACACCGGCTATGTATCATTTAATCTTAAATATCTCTCCATCCTATAGATATTTTAAATCTATATTATTGAAATAGAAGACAGTCTTATTGGTAGAGAGACAAAAAAACCGACGTTACCACTTATATAGCCTGATAAGCCATAGCAAGAGATAAATCGAAGCAATCAAAAATAATTTTTATTGAATAAAATTTTAATTATACTGTGTCTTCTGTTACCGATTAAAAGCAGATCTAAAAATAAACTACGATAATCTAAAACATTAAAATTAAATTAAGTTCAAATTACTTAATTTTTACCTGCGTTGATCAGCGAACTTTAGACTGTATGTTTAGAGGTTGTTTGGTTGGATACTTCAATTTACCTAAGCTTGCCATAATTTTTTGGCTAACTTGGCTAAGGTGTGGCTAGCAAAATTGAAGCTACACTCTAGCTAGTATGAGACATTATTGCCACATTTTTTTTTATCTCAATGGCATGTTGGGCCATAAGTATGTCTATGAACCAAACAAACACCTAACTCAGTTAAATTTGTCTAACTTAAAATGTGGCAACCTTAGATAAGTTGTGGGTACCAACCAAATAACCTCTTAGAACACTTGTAGTGCAGGGCACTCCTACAAGAGGTCTCAGAGTGACACGTAGGCTAGGAGGTCCAAATTTTGGTTTTTCCGTAGTGTAAGGCTATCTCCAACAGGAGACCCATTGGGGCACCCAAACTCAAAATAGGTCTTTAGTAGGATACCTATAGCCTCCAACATAGTACCTATACGAAAGACCTATTTTGAATGCAGGAGAGGCATAAACCAAATCTAAGTATTCTCTCTCCTAGAGACCATTCGTAGAAAGGGTTTTTTTTGAGTCGTGTTGTTGGAGAAGACCAAAAATAAGTATTAAACCCTTTGCTTATAGCGCTACCCAAAAATAAATGAGTTTTGTATTTTAGATCACGGTTATTGGAGACAATCTAAAGTGGATTGTTAGTGTCTGGTACTTTCTATTTCACTTTCTATTTCAGTCTTCATATTTTCTTCAATTTATATGGAAGTACTAAATTTTACACTGAACACCCTAGAATCCAGAAAATAATATAAAACCTTTTCCTTCTCTCCACTCTCCTCTTTCCCCTCTCCCCTCTCTGCAACCCGACCTCACCGACGGTGACTCCCCCGACCACGAGCTCCCCCACCGCCGAGCTGCCGCTACTGCTGCTTCGCCTCCGCATCCTCTCCCCTCTCTCCACGCAACGGTGGCGGTCGAGAAGGCCAAGGCTCGTTCCTGTCCTCCTCGCCGCCACTTCAGATTTTGCGGCTGATGGGAACGAGCTCCCGCAGCCACTCCAGTACCGCCTCCTCCGGCGTCACCTCTTCCCCCCCCCCCCCCCCCCCCCCATTCTATCTCTCTCTCTCTCCGGCAACACATCTCCTCCCCTACCACCTGACGCCGGCGACACATCTCCCCGTCCCCCCTCTATCACTATCAAAGGCACAAATCAAAGACGGATCCGCTCAGTGGCTTTAAGACTGGGGCCAACGAGCTCGCTGGTGGCTAGATCCATGGTGGGCTGCGCGTGTGGATGGGGAAGGTGGATCGAGCAAAGACCTCAACTGATCTGGTCGCAGATCGAGCGACAAGCTCGGTGGTGTCTGTAGCGGTAGGCCCCCTCCTCCTCCTTTGCTCTCGCTCTCTTCCCTGTTCGCCGCTTTCTTGTGGCCGCCGCCATTGCTCAGAGAGAGAAAGGGGGGACCACATCGTGGGGCCCTCAGCCTTACCGAAGAACCCGTGCCCTCTGCAAGGCACGAGGAACCTCACAGAGGCACAGCTTCGGTCTAGCTAGAGCTTTTTTTTTTTTTTTGATCTCGGTCTAGCTAGAGCTGCTCCACCGAGTGACGAGGCAAAATGTCACAGCCCTGAAAATCGACCAAATTAAACTAGAAATTTTTTGTTTGAGAAAATGTTTGAATAAAATTTTGAAATTTTTAATATTAAAAATCCTAGGTCGAAAATTTTAAATAAATGTTTGGACGCTTTTATATTCCTGGGTTTTGTCGGCATATTTTAAGCATTTGAGTGTTTACAATAATAAATTTTTTATGTTTCGTGTGGTATTTATTTCCTGTAATTAATTTCCTCATGATTTAGTACAGAATTTTCGGAGCTCCAGAATTAATTTTAATGGGACAAAGATCATTTCAGTAATTAAATAAATATAAAATAAATTCCTTCTTTTTTCTACTGTTTGGGTTGTTCCTAATTCAGTCCTTTAAAGTTTTCCCATTCGTCGTAAATTTTGACTCTCTTTTTCTTCTAGGGTTTTGCATCGCTCCTAAAATTCTAAAGCCTCCTTGAAATCTCAAATCCAAAGTTCCCAGGTTTAATATTTTCCGAAATCCCTTTACCATTGAAGAAAATCCAAATTTCCAATTACTTGAAATTTCTCCATATTTCAGTCCCAATAAATATTATTGTTAATTTCTTAATCCTAAAATATTTATAATATTCAGAATATTCCAACATTTTCACAAATCACCAACATTTCGATGTTCCAACATTCCGAGCAGTTCTACAGTCTCGATACTATAGAAATATTCCTAAAACCCTAAATGTTTCTTTTTCCAAATCCTATAGGTATGTATATGTGTATATGTATATATTAAAAATATCATAATATCCCAAAATTCCGAAGATTTCTACAATCTTTGATTCAGAAATATTCCGTGAATTCTTAAATTCCAATTTTCCGAATTTTAGAACTTTTCCTAAAAAACCCTCCTCATTTTTCTCCTTTTTCTTCCTTTTTCCTTTTTCGCCTCTTTTTTTCCTGTTTTCTTCTTCTTCCTCCTCCTACCTTCTTCCTCCTTTCTTCCTTTGCTCTCTCTCCGCCTCTGCCGCTGGAGGCCGTGGCCGGCCTGGCCCGCACCTTTTCTCCCCTGGCCCCGGCCCGGTCTGCGCCGCGCGAGCCGCTACCGCCTCCCGGGCCCGCGCCGGCCTGCGCCCAATCTCGGCCCAGCGCCGCCGCCTGCGCCTCCTCCCCGCACCCGCCGCCGCCGAATCAGCGCGCCGTGCACTCGTGCCGCCCCTGGACTCCCGAGCAGCCGCAGCCCCTGCGCCCTGGACTCTCCCTCTCCCTTCCCCTATAAAGGGCAACAGCGTCGCCGCCATCTGCGCCAACTCGCCAGCCGCAGTCGCTGTTCCCTCTTCGTCGGTTTCGCCGCCTGCAGCCGCCCATCCAGAAGCAGCGCCGCCGCCTTGCTCTGCTCCCGTGCGCCGCCGTCGTCTGGACGCCCGCCGCCGCCGTCTGTCGTCGTCCCGTGCTGTCGCCGGTGAGCATCTTCGCGCCGTCATCTCTGCCACCGCCGTCGTCGCGCCGGCCGTCGCCCGCTCATTCCCGGCCGCCTCCGTCGCGTCACCCCGGGTCGCCGCTCCGGTCGCCGGTCCCCGCCGCCCTCGCCTGCTTCACCACCGTCGTCGCCCGACGCCGGCTGCTCGACGTCGTCGGCGGCGCTCCGTTTCTCTTCTCCAACCTACCGAGGTCGCCGCCGGCCATCGTCACCTACGCCGCTGTCGCCGTCCCCGCGTCGAGCCACCCTGTCGCCGCTAGACGTCGCCGCATCCTCCCCATCGCCCTGCCGCGCCGCCGTGCCATGCCTGCGTTGCGCCGCGTCGTGCCCTAGCGCAGCCCGGCTCACCCCTGGCCCATCACACTGACCGGCAGGCCCACCAGCGCCCTCCCCCTCGGTGGCAGACATGTGGGCCCCGGACGGCAGCATCTCCCCTATTTGTGACAAGCGGGACCCGCTAAAAGATCTCTCTTGTAGGACAAAGTGGCTGCCCGGTGGGCCCGTGAACAGTACCCTGACCGCTCCCTGTATCGCTGCCATGCGGGGCCTGACGCCTCTCATTCCAGTCGTCGATACTTTGAGACCTAATTCAGACTGTCTGATCTACATAAAATACCAAGCCAACCTTAACCATTGGATTATCCAGATCGAGTCTTCACCGTTGGATCCACATGTCTTAATCCGGTGCCATATCAACCCTAGCTCAGTCCACCTCGGTTGATAACTCATCCTCTCTGACCGCATGGTATGCCACCTCATCAGCCACTACATTTATCCACCCTCTGATCCAGAAACCAAGCCTATCGTGAGCCATGTCTAAGACAGTGGGCCTCACTCTCTTTTCTAGTGCAAAAATAATTCTTTTAATTTAATTCCAAGAGAATATTTTAGGGAATATTCCTTTCTTTTTCTTTTTGGACTTCCTTGGAATTAATCTTCAGAAGGCCTTATCTTTTTCGTCTAAATTAATCTTCAGAAGGCCTTATCTTTTTCGTCTAAACTCCGATTAGGCCCGTTCCTCTTCCTAAATTCATCTAAAATCATAATTTACTTGTTTACGTACTTTTTATATAATATTTATTTAGAGTTTCTTAGGGTTTTTCTTTGTTTTACGTGTAGTCGCGTATAATCGTTGTTTTGGAAGGAAGCGAAGATCGAGGCAAGCTTTTCGAAGGATCACTTGAAGATGTTTTGTTGCAAGGCGAGTCACACAACAATCTTCTTGAGCATATTGATCCTATTTACGAAAATTATTTTATTTTAACGTTATTGCATGCAACGCTTTTCAATGTCATTATTATGGGCATTTATTTATTATCCTATATTTCTTAATTATAGCCATTTTGTAATTGATGCCTTTTACCTTAATACTTTGGGAAAATAATATTGACTAACTGAATGTTTAATTATTTATCTGGCTAGATTATTTAGGATTTGCTTAGCCATGTCTAGAAACTATAGTGGCATTTTATGTGGAGAAATTAATGAATCACTTATCAATAATTAATAATTAATAGACAATGGCTATACTATCACGATAGTTGGTCGTGGCTAATTAATTAATTGTGCCAACTAAAACTTGACTGAATGGTGGGTTGTGAGTACCAGAGTTATGAATGTTGCTAGCGGTGCTCATGATAGTTAAGGACCGGTTCGTGGACTACTTGTTGCGAGCATTATTCGTACTAACCACAAGCTAAAATGGGATAATAAGACTTGAAGTGTGATGAGTTTAATAGGAGGCATCTGGGCAGGTTTGTGACTGGTATAAGTCCACACATGGCAGTAACAATAAGTCCATGTATTTGGGCGTTAAGCCATCTCGCGGAAAGGCACTTGATCACCCATACCGGAGACCGGAGGCTTGGCGAGAGGCTCTCCTATTGTGCGAGTTATATGGATGGTCTTGTCACAATCTCTATTCGGGTACTTTCGAGTATCACGACGCATGGCTGACATGATGTTAAAATTGTGTCTTGTGGGTACATTGGTATATCTCTGGCCATAGTAAAACTATTCGAATAGCCGTGCTTGCGGTTAATGAGCGAGCCTAGCATTGTTTTCTGTGATTAGTCCCACACTACTCATTAATGATAAATGATGAGAGAAATTTGATAGCTCCAGTTTGGAGAATTATGGAATGGGCCTGAATTGCGTTGGAGCATTGTTCAGTGATTGATTCAATATTGATTAATGATTAAACTTACAGTTTTTAAATGTAAATATTTCAAATGTTGTTTTACGCAAATAAGTCATACTATGTCTTTTCTTTGAATTCTTGTTGTATTATTTTGTATTTCTTAATGTGGCTTGTTGAGTATGGTGGGTGGTACTCAGTCTTGTATTACTGCAATCATCAGAGTGAAGCTTAGCGAGGAGGAGAAGTTTGGTGTTTGGTTTATACCCCAGTTGAGTTGCCCGTGGCTTGGTGCTGAAGCTACACTAGTGTCTTCTGTGTGAAGATTAAGTGTCTCTGTTGTAAGTATTTATCGCTTATGTTTTGGTTATGTTTATCAAATTGTTGATTTGTGTATCTCGGTTGATTCCTAGACGAGAATTTATTGCATAAATTAGTTTTGAAAATTTCGGTGAATTTATAGATGTGACACAAAACCACTCGCTAGGTTGGTGCACTGTGAATGACCTTAGTTCAGCTATGGACCTCCGAAGTCTGAACGACCGAATCTGTCACTGTAAATCCAGAGGTACAAGTACGACAACAGCGTGCGTAGACTTGCATATATTTCTACCTCATGACATTTTTCTGGCCTGTACCTTTGAATTCTTGGCGTCTGTCCTCATTGGTAAACGCAGTTAGTTAATAGCTAGACATGATACTCTCATATGGAGGCATATGGTCAGAGGTCGAAGTCGTCGTAAACTTAAATCACTGTTTTTTTACTCCTAAATAATCACTTATCAACTAATAAAAAAACAGTCCATAGATCACAGAACCCATTGCATAATGCCATGATACCAACAAGAGACAGCTCTGGAAAATCTTAGCTGGTCCATAAGGATAAATGATGGCTGGAACTGACATTTTCCCACAGAGCTCATATATTACTACTATCTGAATCTGCACTAGAAATACTAGCCTTTTGATATGTAATAAGCTTTCAAAGAAAATACTTGACATGCATGCTGCCATCACAAGTTGGCTCTCCCAATATTTCTCTGTACTCCATAAGAATGAACCAGATCTTCTTGTTCGGTGCCAACAGCCAAGCTGCAGACCTCACCCTGATTTCAACTTCAGCATCTAGCTACAGCACAAACTGCACAACATGCCCAGCACAACTCATCTCAGGTGTATGTTTCTCCAGTCCCATATGGTTTCAAATCTGAATTAACAAACAAAAAACTAATTCAGATTCCACTTCTTGGCATTATTTTGAACGGTTTTTGTCAGTAAAAAGAGGCATTTTGAGGGATATAATCCAGATCACGGAGTCAATACTAGCATCTGTGTCTCACGCTCACCGTGTGACTATCGGCACACTTTGGGGCTCACGAGGTGCCATGTGTGTAGGGTTGCACTAGCAGTCAATTTTTAACGTCCACGCTTAGTGACAGAAGAACTCACTATCAGGGTTAATTTTTGCGAGTCAGAGGAGGCAGTACTTTTCTACATTAATTAATAATCGATAGTACTAATCGTTTGAACAATGAACATGTACAAGGAATTTGAAGCGGTAAAACCTTTTTAGCTAGAAAATAATAACATTAGAAGACAAGCCAGAGAGAATGTCGGCAATATAGCGATGAACAACCATTCCATAGTCCTACCTGAATCGAATTATTTATACTAGTATACACTTATACTGTAAAAGTTTGTTTTCTTTATGAAAAAATAACGAAAACTTCATGTTATTTTTTAAGAAATGGAATGGATAGCCTGCATGTTTCCCGAGTTTCTAAACGTTATCACTTTAAACTTTTTATATACTTTTCAAAACAACATTTTAACTCTATAACAGTTAATTCATTCGTTTATACCATTAAATAACTATCATAAATTATTCATCTATCCATCCACCCTATTTCATTCGAAAAAAACAAAAGTGACAAACTGAACCATTTAAAAAGGGAAAAGGAGAGAGAGAGTTGAACAACTGTGGCGGACTAATCACCACTTAAAAACTCTCATTAGGTATGAGTTTACCTTAATCCCGTTTTAGGCACAGGCAAAGTCTGTCAAGATCCTAATACATCTCCTTCCTGACGAAAATAAATAAAGCCCCCTCTTTCTCTCTCTCTCTTCTGCACGGCTACACTTCTCTCTCCTCCTACCAAGATCCCCCTCTCTCTCTCTCCAGCTTCGTAGTCTCCTTGCGCCGGTGGGAGAGCTAGTTCCCTCGGTGGCCTCGACTCCCGGAGGAGGCCGCCTCGCGAGTTCGCCCGCTGCGCCGCCTCGCCTGCGTCGATCTCCGTCCCGCGACGAGCAGCAGGTGCCGGCGGTGCTGCTTCCGCCGCAGCCGCATCCTCGCTCGCTGGTGAGCAATCCATCCGTTACGCGCATCCTCTTTCTCGTCTCTCTATACACACACCTTTTTTTTTTCTCGAATTCGCGTTAGCCCTAGCTTCTCTTCTAGATCTGGAAGCTGCTTTTCTCTCAATTCGCCTTAACCCTAGTACTAATAGCAGTTTAGTTTGTTCTGGCCCAAAGAATTTGGGGGTCCAACTGATTGAGCCCCCATGCCACACGTTAGGTCCGCCCTTGACGTTTTCGTTGTGTGACAATTTTCGTTTCTGTGTAGTGATTTCTTAAGGAGCATTGGGCGGGTTCCTATCGACGTTGTTGTGAGTTTTAACCTGAGAAAATGACATACTTCATGATTTTGTGGCAAGATCTTGTGTTTATCTCCACTTGAAATCCTTGATGCTATATTGAACAGCTCTACCATTCAAACGGGCGCCTTCAATTTTTTTAGATAATTTGCCAATGTGGTCCTCTGTATTAATGGCATATGTCCAAGCTAATATTGCAATAAAATTCTACCTTATTCACTACCTATGTTTTATGTAGGAACTGAAGAATATATGGTATTTGTGCTGGGGTTGCTTTCTGAATTGCAATAGATAATCTTGATTAACTATAGATTTTTGCAACTTGCATAACAATGATTATTCATTTAATCAGAGATTGCCCTTTCCAATGGTTGAGCTAGTGCAATCTGGAACTGACACTGACACCTATGATGCAACAGCATAACTATAATATACATGATTTCCATTTTAGTTAATAGTTGTGGGGTTCATGTTTGATATCTCCTCATTTCCTTACGTAAGCAAAAATCTTGGAATTGCTTGGCCTTGCTTTCTTAGTTCTATCTGTTTTAGAGTTCATCCCCCGGTTGATGTACGCGGTGTGAAGCTTCGGTTGTCCAACATGAGGACTATTATCTAGTTATTAATGAAGCAATCCTCCCTGGCCTTGCAAGAGCTCTGCACCCCTTGTCCTTTGGTTTCACTAACATTTCAGTTACAAAACAAAGTATTATGTTTATCTTGCTTTCACAAAATATAGCTTCATCTGAAAAAAGTTCATTATTGCCTGACATTCATAGAATTTTGTTCCTCCTGTTGCTTATTTTTTTCTATGCAATGCATTTCTTTTTACAGCAACAAAGAGCAATTTTAGCTGCATCGTAACCATGAGTCTAGCTTGTCTAGTATGCCATGGCATGAGCAGCCCCTCGCACTCCTTTAGAAGCTATTCAGTTTCAAGTTCAGAGGAGGAGAACAGATGTGGCGCTGTTGTTGCCTGCCTAACACGGCGAGTAATGCCTGCTGGAACTGCTAACAGTGTAGGGACGTCAAAGGTTACACCTTTTCCTCTAATGGCTACTGGCCAAGGCACTGAGGGTGCTCCTCGACTTCAACGAAGCCGTGCTGTTTCAAGGGACCTCGTCAGGGACTGGAACTTTGAAGAAATTGCTGTCGGGAACTAGAGTAGGGTGCTAGCAGTTCTTTCCAGGTTGAGCATGGCACTATCCTCTGGCAGCAGATTTCGAGTGACTTGATGTACATTTTCTAGTATACATCTGGATATCTATGTACTATATCAGTACGCATTCAACCGAGAGAAAATTATTAAGAGTACTGGTGTACTGGTACTTTTTGCAGATGAAGAGTACTGGTACTTACAGACACAGCATTTGTCATGTTATATAGTTACCAACCTGTGTAGTTACATCAATTTTTCAGGGCCTTTTTTTCACTGCTACCAAATATAAATGACAAATTAAGTCTTTTTTTTGTCTTTAGATTAGGAGTAACCCCTGATAGGTGGAGCCGCATCAAGTCAGCTATTTTTCATAGGCGTTGGATGGTGTAGCTTTTTGATGCATTGGTGTCAAGCACCATCCTGTGAGACCATGAGGAATCCAGGTGTGCTTTCTTCTTTTTCTAGTCTAGTTTTTACGAGTTAGCTTTGCCAATCTTGTATAATGACGCAGTTCCTGGTTAGCTCCTGGCTGAAATTTGTTGTGATGATGCGTTCCTGCTATCAAAATACTATTATAAAGCTACATGAGTTTATTTGCACAGAAGAAAACTCAACAACCTGGCTTCCTTGTTTACAAAAGAAAACTAAGAAGTATTATCCATTTTCTCAGAGTTACATTCAGTAAATTCTTTAACACTGCAGATACAATCAAACAACAAAAATGCTTAGTTATCAGACAATGGCAATATTTTGTACTTGAAATGGTACAGAAGAGGCAGTTGAAGGTGCCTTTGGTCGCTCCCTACTACCATTGCATGGCGACACATTTTCACTAAGCAGCAACCCGGGGTTTGATCAGAGCAACCGCTTCTTTGATTTTCTCCATAGCAATTTGAAGCGTAGATAGTGCTGCAGCATATGAAATGCGAATGCATTTGTCATCCCCAAATGCATCACCTGGGACAAGTGCAACCTATAGCGCAATCGACAAATAGTGGTTATAATAGCTTACTATGTCAGCAAACTTCACTGAATAATGCGTAGGAATGAAATCCGTATTCATACCTGTGCTTTCTCCAAGAGGAACATGCAGAGGGATTCAGAGTCCTTGATGCTGCCAAAACCCTCTACTTCAGATCCATAGTAGGAGCTGAAGTCAACGAACAAATAGAAGGCACCCTACAAATTTGGATGTTTAGCCATCTGTTTGGGGTATACAACTAGGCTTTGGCAGAATTACTGTGATCTTATTCTTAGTTCTCACCTTTGGCTCTGATATTTTCACACCTGGCAGTTCCTTGAAGCTTTTTACAAGGTAATCCCGACGTTCCTGGAATGCTTTGACCATAGTTGAGACTGCTTCACCACCAGCATAGCCAAGGTTCAAAGCAGCGAGCCCTGCCTTCTGTGAGATGCTACTAGCACCTGAGGTAAACTGCAGCAAACAAATCGTTGGTGTGAGGAAAACTAATAGATCAACATTATCTCTTCATGATTTCGAGGAAGTCCGCATAATGAAAAGGGGGCTAGAACAGAAACTGTTGTGGCATGAACAGTTTTCAAGATTTAACAAATTGATAGTTTTATAGTGATGCAGTATCACAAGACTACATCAATCAACACTACACATTTAGAGTTGCATGAGCAAGAAGTGATCACCTGGCTTTGGACCTTTCCACAGGCTGCAACAAAATGTTTTGGGGCTGCAAGGTATCCAAGTCGCCAGCCCGTCATTGCAAAAGCCTGTAAAATTTGCATCAGCAAATAATTCAGCCAGCTTTCTAAACTGGGTGCGTTTGCAAAAATTGAAATAGGCGTAGATTTCTTGCTATGTTCATTAAGATAATACATGTTGTAATGTGAAGATCCATATAGCTAAAAATGTGCTCAACATATTTTAGAGTGAACGGAAGTAAACAGAAATATATGTACCTTAGAAAAACCGTTTACAGTTAATGTTCTATCCCACATTCCAGGCAATGAGGCAAAGCTTGAGTGTTTTGCTGGTTGATAGATGATATGCTCATAAATCTCATCAGACAAAACCTGAAAGACATAGACAAGATGATAGGCCATAATCATCATGCAGTGAAAATGTAACTTGGTAAAAATAAACAAAAAGAAATTGGAAACCAGAGCACTTACAAGAAGCCTAGGGTACTTCTTGACTATATCAGCTATTTCTTCAAGCAACTCCTTTGGATATACTGATCCAGTTGGATTAGAAGGAGAGCAGAGAATCAAAAGCCTTGATTTCTCATTGAGCTTCGAAGCAAGCAGCTCTGGCCTTAGCAGGAAATTCTCTGATATGCTTGTAGGAAGGATCACTGGAGTTGCACCAGCCAATGTAGCCATCTCAGGATAACTGACCCAGTACGGTGCTGGTATCAAAACCTAAAATAAAGGGATCCCTCAATATTGTTAAAAACAGATGACAGTGCAATTCAAAGCAAAACAAACATAAAGAAGGGTGTAACAGCTTTAGCAGAACAAGCTTCAATGGCAGCATCTATCTTCGTACTAAGTTATAATGGAATGCATTGCATTTATCTGATATAAATCATCTAATGGCATTACACAACACAATCATTACACAGGTAATAACACGTCACACCTGACAAAAACTAAAAGCAAATTATCAACGATCCAGACATCCAGGCTGAATTTTCTAGAAAGGATTTGATTTGGAAAATTGGTCTTGTCACACAGAATGCAAAAGATGGTCCCATGATCTCCACAGAAATATAAAGAAACTAATGGAGATTTGTGTTGTTATCCTCCTAGATACTGTAGATGTTTAATACATCACAGTGTAGCATTTAGCATAAGAAAGACAAGAGGCCAAACCTCATCACCAGGTGAGCAAACAGCAAGCACGGCTTGCGTAATGCATTGCTTAGCTCCATTGCTCACTAGCACCTGATCCGGACTATAGGATATCCCATTTTCCTCTGCACAATTATTTGTAAAACAAAGTTATTCGATCTTCTTCTGAACCAAGGTGCTAATTCTGGCATTCTGCAAACAAGAAAACCATCCACACACCCTGGAGTTTATTGCAGATAGCCTTTCTCAGCTCCGAAGTCCCAGCATTAGGTGTGTACCTTGTATAGCCATCCTTAATTGCATTCGTCCCAGCCTAGATCACAACAAGCAACAAGAATGATTAATGCTCCAACTTGCTACTAACAAAGTCCAGGCCAATTTGGATTGATGCCAAATTGTGCCCTACCAATTTTTTGGCAACTTAAATAGTAGATATGTTGGTTTGGGTTGAAGCCAAACAATTGGTAGTGTCAATGCTTGGCCAAATTCCAGAAGTTTCTTCACCATACTACCAAAGTTTAGCTTCGTATTGGTAGCAAACCAAATATGAGCTAGATAACTTTATCCTACCAAAACATTGGTAGTGCCAAAATTTGCCTAGATTTTGGCACTACCAATAAATTGGTAGGATAGCAAACCAAACTGGCCCTTCGTTCTTTTGCCTAAGATCAACTGCAGTGTTAGTTGCAAGCGAAGTACTAAAAGTTCCTGCACTTCCCCAACTTGTCCTGGAAAATATGACACAGCTGAGCGCACTGCATTCAGAGGCCCCCCAAAACTGGCCAAATTCAAGTTAAAAGTACACAAAAATTTGAAATTTCACAGACTGAGTGCATAAACTAGATACAATTAAGAATGAAGCATACCAAAAACTGATAGTAGCAATGTAAACCAATCCTTTCTAATCCTTATAACCCACAACTTGGATACAGATATCATGAGTTTCCCCTATCCAGCCTAAATTTTGTCCCAAGACGAAGAAAAATGCACCTACCTCTGCAATCACGGCCGGCGTGTCGAAGTCGGGTTCCCCCGCGGCGAGGCCAATGACCGGCACGCCGGCCTGCCGCAGCGCCGTGGCCTGGTCCGTGATGGCCATGGTCTTGGACGGCCGCAGCGCGCTCACCGTCGGGCTGATGGTCGCGTCCACCGCCTCCGCCCTCACCACCGCCATCCTGACCCTCCCCGCCGCCGGCCTCTTCCCCGACGCCCTGCAAGAACCCAAGCCATTCCTCACCGTCACCGATCGCCGCAAGAACTAGCAAGATCTAAACCCCCGACGCGGCTTCTCACCTGGCGAAGCAGACGGAGTTGAGACTGAAGGCGGGTTTGGTGGGAATGGAGAAGGACGGAGCGGAAGAGGAGGCGACGGAGGTGGAGGCTGCCATCGAGGGTGGTGGTAGCGCTTAGCTTAGCTTAGCTTGCTGCGCGTCGCGGGTGGGGTAGTTGTATTGGTTCGAGCAGGGGAGGGTGGTGGTCGTCGTCGTGGACTGATGCCTCCTCCTGAGGTTGGTGGCGGCGCCATGAGCAGGGGTTGGTAGGCATCGGGGGTTGGTTGGAATTGGAATTGGACTTCGATTTCACTGCCCTTTCGTTTCTTCCCCTCCTCCACGATTTCATTGAGAGTTTGATGGATTTGAATCAAAAGTAGACTGTTCTAGAGATCAAATCAAATCCAAATTCATTTTTGTTGGATTCAAATTAAATGTAGGCTATTCTAAGGATCAAATCGAATCCAAATTCATCTGTCCAAGCGAGCCGCGAAGAAGATACTGAGCCATTTTGGTTTGAAGCCAAAATATGCCCTACCAAAATGTTGGCACTTTGAATAATACTTTGAGAAGATTTGGTTTGCTACCAAAACGTGCCAATCACAAACATATGTTGTGAAAATATTGGCACTACCACTACCAAGGCATGGTAGCAAACCAAACCAACCCATAAGTCAGCAGAAGTAGGTGCCAATCAGCTTAAACTATCACACTGGATTTTTCTCATGTAACCCATCTACACAGGTTTCACAAGAATCAGTTCAATCCTCATGACACGGAAAATTCATTTTGGATGAGTTCAGAGATGCAGGTCGTGCAATTATATCAAACCAAACATTAAAAGCTGATGATCTCTTAGGACTTCATGGAACCCATTACAAGTTACAATAGTAAGGGTTACACGTGAGAATTGGAAGCTGAGGAGCTAATTTTGCCTTCCATGTCCTCCCAATTTCACTGAGCTGCGCTCATTTGAAAGCATTCAGCTGAGGAAAACCAGAAACTAATCAGATAGAAATTCAATCGTCATATACATGTATGACAAGGTGTAGGCACTACAACAATGGCACCAATTCAGATAATTAGAAACGCTTCTTGCATATATATATACCAAGATTGGGCTATCTCAAACTATATGGAAAGATAAAAGTACTTGATCATTATTGATGATCATAAAATAAAGTACACTTAAGAAAGAAGGAATGACCTAAAATGGCTCCTTTAACAGAGGAAGAATAGGACTAGATAAGGTACACAAAGGTAGGCAAGGCCATAGCCGTCATCGTTAACGTTGGCCTCGATCAGCTGTCTCCGTTCTGCTGCCCGAAACTGCATGGTCCTGAGGGCAAGAAGGAGAATGGATTTTCAGAGATGTCAAATCCAGGGCGAGTGAAGTCATCAAGCCCACCAAAGCAAGGATCAAAGCTCAATGGCGAGAAATAACGTGGATCATCAGCCATTTTCATGTCAAGATTCGGGATGTCATCAGATGAGCTACCAGGGAAGTTATACCCAGTGCTCCCCACCATGGCGTTCATCACCTCGCTGCCTTGAGGTTGCTCTGATGCTCCTGTTACTTTGATATCATCCATTGGGAGCGCAGGTGTATGCCCTTGGAAGAGAGCAACATGCCCGAACAGCTTGTCTTTTCTCGAGAAGGTTGTTCCACAAGAACATAGCCACTTATCACGCCCACAGTGCTTTTCGTGAGTCTTCAGGTCTGCAATGACAGAGAACTTTTTGGTGTTGCAACGGCTGCAGGTGTAGCTCTTGTCACAATGGCTTCTCTTATAGTGGTTCTTCACACACAGGATTGTCTTCAGAGGCTGGAACTTCTTGTGCTCTTTGTTGCGCTTGCAACCAACATACGGGCACGAGTACCTTGTAACGGGTGCAGGCTCTGAGCTAGAATCTTTTGAAGGTTTGGCAAGAGCTGCAGGAGTTTTGTACTCATCTCCATGGCCCCTCATGTGCATCCTAAGGTTAGCATCTCTTTTGAAACCCTTGCCACAGATCAAGCAGAAGTGAGTATGCGGTGCTAAAATCTCCTCCTTCTCTAATTGCAATACTACATAGGAGCCAGGGGGGAGATTCTCTCCCTCACCACCATCATCACTCTCCTTCACATCGTGGTCTTCCATTGGAATTGGTTCAGACCCTTCCCCACCACAAGGATTTTGGCATTTCATTACCTCGTCGTTTTCACCCTGAGTAGTATTAAGGCTATTCATCAGCTCCTCATAGGCAGGGGTCTTGGTAATGTCAGGAATTGTGGCTTCGTCATTTGTGCTTGGTCGCTGGTTACAACTGGTGCCCAAGATCATAGGAGCATTGAGTGTGTTGCTGAGATGCCTGAGTGCCGGGTTGCTGCTGAGTGGGTTCTTCATTGAAGGAAGCAAGGAACCAGCTGTTGAGATAAGCTGAATTATAATGCAAGTGAGATCAGCTGTGACAAGCTGCTGCTTTGCTTGTACCTCGCTGGAACCACCAGCAACTTGACTGTCTCGATTACTCATGGACTGCACGATATCTTTTACCTGCTTGATCTTCTGCTCAAGGAAGGATAAGTTGCTCAGCATTGCCTGAGGGTCCCAATCCACTGTAGGATTATTCACTGAAGGATTTGATTCGAACTGGTTACCAATTTTAGCTTCAATGTCATCAGGTAAATACAAGCTGGAAGACTGAACCCCAAAGAGTGGAGGAAAAGCAGGGAACGATTGGCCAGGTCTTGCAAAACAAGGCTGGTCCATGGAATTGAGACGAACACCTGGTTGGTCAAGGTCAGTATTCCTTGCTGCATTACTCGCCATTGATGGCGAGGCTTTCAAGGATGTTTCTGAACTTCTTCTCAAGCCACTATCCATTTAGATTCACCAAAGCCCAAATTCTACTTCAATATGCCCTTCTATCTACCATCCTCCAATGAGGAGCTGGACAATCATGAAAACCTGCGTGATAAAAAGATTGTTAGAACACCAAACTGAACACATCAAGAGTCAGTAGTTGGAGGAAAGATGGTCAATTAAAAATGTCATAATTGGAAAGAAGCCACTGCTGCTTTTCTTCCACTTCATTGACAGGATGAAACATGAGTACTCTCATAAAGAACTGGACATTTCTAGTTCAAAAGGGTGAAGAAAAAACAAGGTATTACAAAAAAAGAAAACAGATCACGCCTATCTCTAGTAGTATAAGAACAAGGATCCTGCCTCTTCACATGTAACACATCAGAAAGCCCAAACCTTTAATAAGCAAGTGAGAAGATAAATACAGAGTGAGAAAAGCCCTATTAACAAGTAAGACCAGCTACCCGAACTCGGAACTAACTCTTAGCTCATCATCTCTTACTAATTCAACCAACTAGATAAACTATGCTAAAAAGAGTTCCTCCCACCCCCACTACTTGCAGTTAATTACGTTTGTTCTGTAGTCAGAAGACTAACGATTTCCCAGATTTCAGAACTTTGCACTAGGAAGCAAAAGAACCAGAAGACGAGCAAGGAACTGAGCAGTCCAAAGGATGCAAGTTTCATGGATTCACAACCTAACTATTAATGAAATAAAATAGCTACGTTGATGACCTAGTTCAGATCACATACCCTAGATCAATTACCCTAGATCAAAGATAATTTCACCATAGTACCTTCCCCTCTATCTCATCCCTATAAGCACATCAAGAATCTGGAAACAACCAACCCCAAGAATAAATATACAAGGCGAACAGATCTCAAGCTTCCCCTCAACGATTCCCGTCTCACACTGCAAGATCCCCCTCTAACCCAAAAAAAACACCATCTTTACTGCCGCCCCAGATCACACAGAAGTAGAAAAAAAAATGGGAGAAATAAATTCAAAAAAAAAGGAAGAGAGATAGAGCACCTCCTGTCAAACACACAAAGAGGAATCTAAAGAACCATCCAGAGGCGACCAGACCAACTGGTGAAGATTGATTTACTCCCCCAAATTTTCTTCCTTTGCCCTCAGATTGTTCGTACCTTTCCAATAGAGCACGAACGAAATTAACAAGATTGAAAATTCGTGCCAAGCGTATAGCATATGCTCAGTAAAAAGATGAAGTTACGCTGGTAGAATTCGGGGCTCCGGGGCAGCAAAAATGGGACCTCGGACGGCGGGTGGGGTGCGTTTATAGGAGAGGAGAAGGAGCCCTGCTGCTTCCTTGGCTCCCGTTGACCTCACGCTTAACTTTCACTTGGTTAATTGGATAACGAGGGCTCTCATTAGGATTTGCGGCTGGGCTCGGTTAAGCGAAGTCTCTCAGCTCGCGAGCCCTACTCCTCGAGACCCGCAAAGCGTCGCTGTATCTAGCTGGGAATACCACAGCACACTTGCGCCGACGGCCTAACATATTAGTATCCATGAATTATTCATGAATTTCTTCGGCTCAGTTCTTCAGTTGCGAGTGTATAATTATAACTAGAGTGTAATTATGGATGGATATTGCTCCATTAAATTTTAAACCTAATACATAGAGTCATGACCTCACAATATCATCATCATATACTAAACATTTTAATATAATATTACAGTGACATAATCAGTGGCGGAGCCAGAAAATTTTTAGAGCCAGAAATCTAATTATATTTAGTATTTACTATGAAAATTGTATTTTCAATTTCTATATAACATCAAAATTATACTACGTATTCGCTGATGAGTCTGGGTCACCTCGTGTGACCTGGGGTCGCCGAACGATACTTCACTGGCTATGGGTAATACAATACTCATGAGAATATGTTGAAGGTGAAGGCCAAAGCTAAGACGTTATTTATGCCTTCGACGAGGTCAGATGTGATAATTTAGAGGGCATAAAGGAGAAAACCTTAACGGACACGAATACGTAATGCCATGGACGATGAGTAGTTGTAGCAATAACTTAGTATAGAGCTCATATAGCTGATCAACATGCTTAAAGATCAATCTATTGACCATCGTGTTCTAGACTCGTCAGAACGCCCACAACATCGATCAATAGTATGATTCAGCTTGGTGGTTGTGTTAGTGTTCAATATAGTTGCTAGTTCTGAACTTCATTAACCCCTATGTTATTACGGAGATAGAAGGAGAGGAGAAAGATAAAGGAGAGAGAGAAAGTATACAATTGTGCACTAGACTTTGATGGTAAATGTTGTCTATATCTTCTCTATTCCCATATTAAACCGCTCTCCTTTCCTCATTGTTCCTCTCTCTTCTTATTCCATTGCATGACCATTGCCCTCCAAGGAGTGCGCCTACTAAGTTGCGCAACAAGGTGGGGAGGGTGGCGATTGAATGCGGAGCACGGCTGATAGGCAACACAACAAGCATGGAGTGCGACCAACAGGGAAAAATAGGAAAGAATAGGAAGAAGAATGTTTTTGGTTAAAGAAAAAAAATAATAAAATACTCTATTCTAGGGAAAATCTTAACTTTTTTGTGAAAATAGAGGGCAAATCCTAAACCAACCAAAGTGGAGAAATCCTAAAGGCATAGTCACTACTCCACCTAAGCTAGTGTCTATGATAATTAATAGTTGTGCCACGTAGGATTTTACTGCTGTGACATGTAATTAAATAGAGAGAAAAATCCTGTAAAAACAAAAGAGAGAAGAAAGTAATATCTTGCATGAGACATCCTTAGAGAACAAAGATAAAAAAGGTAGACATTATTACGGCAATCCTAGAGCAAGACACTAGCTAATAGTAGTCTATATCCTCCACGTCACCTAGAAACTAGTACAAAGAACCAACTCTCCTAATGTACACACACTAATATAATACACTAATTAATTACCACTCTGTCGGTGGATGAACACTAAGAGCGGGGATCTGGACGGACCTCTTTTGAGGTTCGGCCAGGGGTTGTGGTTCTTGAGTTAGCCTAGGAGGTGGAAAAGATGGACATAGGGAGTTTAGACAGGTTCGGGCTGCACAGAGCGTAATACCCTACTCCTGTGTGCGTTGTGTTATACTTAATTTCTTAGTTGAGAATGCTTCAGCCTTCGTCTCATGGTTTTAGACCTACCCTTATATATTCTGGGTGGTACCATAGTGACCAGACCAAAGCGATATGCGTAAAGACTTGCGTCATAATTTACAGCTAGATTACTACTAGGCTACAAGATAGGCACGTTCTACCGAGCGTGTTGCACATTACCGGTTGTCATCCTCCAACGGACGCTGCGCTCTTCCAATCTAGGCCCCCATGAAGCAGACCCGGGGGAGGGCCGTGGGCACCTGCTATGTGCCCTAGCCGCCTGCCATGCATCCCTGACGCCTCCCACTCTCATGGGGGGAGTTCCGGTGGAGAAAACGTTGGCCATCATTGTCATTCCACGGCCCCATTTGTCAGCGTCCAGGCAAAGTAGGTGAAAAGTGGGAGAACAGGCAGGCTGTCTGACAGCCCACGTCTCCTAAGAGCCTGCACAGAACTTCGATTGATAGGCGACAGGTGATATAGCCTGACTTATCTACCTCGTCACACGCCCTAGCGGTTAGATATCTATCACATTGCCCCTCCTTGGAAAGGCGCACGAAGCACAAGGCGTGGTAGCAAGCCTCGTCCTAGAGCATTAAATGCACCGGTGGCCGTTCGGCACCCGAGCACATCCCTGTAGGCCCGCGTGAGTTGTGAGTGCTCAGGGCCGCCCTTCTTAGAGCCGCCCATCTAGAGCAGATCTGGATAAGGCCTTGGCTGGTGCTAGGGAGTAGACTGCTTGGGGCCTCGAGCTCTAGGGACCCCAAGCTCCCAGTCTTAAGTCCCACTACTTCCCAAGCCCCAGGGTGTTATCCGAGCTCGGGGAACAAGTGATGTGGTGCCCAACTGCCCCGAGCCCGTAACGGGGGGAACCTTGGTTCCCATATCGCCGACACACTTTCCAAGCCCCGATGTGTTCCCCAAGCTTGGGGAACAAGTGACGTGGTGCCCGGTTGCCTCGCATCCATGACGCGGGGAACCCTGGTTCGCATATCACCGACGCACTCCTCTCATATCGTACCTTAGAGCATTTCCAAGAGAGGTCTAAAAATTAGTTCCTAAAAATCTTAGATTGAGACCATCCTAAAAATTTTGGGCTCAAAAAACTTTACCATCTCCAAGAGAGCCCCAAAAATTGGATCCCAAAAATTAGTTTGTTGGCCACATAGGATAGATGGGTTAAGCGTTTGCTTGCGATCATTTTCTTTTAACGATACCGTATCCCCATGTGAACACCAATTGAGAGGATCCTCGTTGACACCGCCGCTTCTTGGCGTCAGAGAACATGTCGCCGGCCATAGTGCCCTCGGCGAAAGACTTTGCCATCAGCCTATAAAGAAACAGAAGACTCTGTGATCCCCTAGCCGAATGTGTCATCCATCGTGGCCGGTGGAGAGGCAGATCGACGACGGCTTATGGTGGCATGTAGATCAAGCGACTGCGACAGGCGACGTAAAAAAATCAGCGCGGGCGGAAGGCGTCGGGAGGAAGAAAAGGTACGGGCGGAGAATTCCTAGCATGTGAGCGGTAAAATTTTTCCGCAGGAGTACTGATTGGAGACGCCAATAGGTTCTCTAAATCTGGCTCACTATTGGGTTAGGATTGGGCATGGGAAATTTTTTGGGATATGTTTGGGTATCTGTAGAAGACCAGTTTTTAACTTAAATCCTAAAATTTTATTTCTAGGAATCTCTTTGGTCCTCTTTTGGTGATGCTCTTAGAAGCTAGAATTACGTAGAAACTAGATCTTGAGTCAAGATCTAGTTCCTTCTCTCCTCACTAAATAGATTACCACATAATATGGGAAGTAATATTGTGAAGAAAGAATATGTTCGACACAAAATTCAAAAAGATGACTAATTGTGATAGGAGAGAAAAGTGATAACAGAAAGAGAATATTTAAGTTTGGACCCACTAATAAATATGAGTACTATGTATTATATATATTATTTCTATAGCTATATCTATATATAAATCAAGAGAAATAGACATCGCTATAGATATAATATATTGGGAGTGGTCTGAAGCTTTGACGAAATACGACGAAAGCGGAGGTAATATAGGTAAATGTTCTCTCTGCATTGTATACTACCGTGCTGACAAGTCCCGCTCGTACCGTATCATATCAGCTATAAGTCGTATGTATTTATTTTTCTTGAGTGACTCCAAGCTACATTTAACATCAATCGAAATTCACTAATCACCAGTAGACTGTTCCAACTCAAGCGCTCAATCTAACATAAAAGTAATATTTTCTCTATTTTAAAATAATAAAATTTAATGTTGGATAAGACACATATAGAAGTAGAAGATAAGCAAACGGCAGGTGCTGGGAAAAAGAAGGGGGTAAAAGAAAGTAAGGCCAATGGCCACCGTGGGTCCACCGCCTCGCGTCGCTGTCTGCAGCTTGCTCCTCTCCTTTCATGCCTTCCCGTCGTGCTACTGCCTATTGCCGTCGAGTAGATTTGGCCACCAGCTGCCTTTTGGATTTTTACGATTAGAACATGCCAAATTTGTGAGGAAATTAGCACACAGAACACAGACCAGGCATTCTAATTATCATTGATCTTTATATTAGAGTAAAATATACGGATGGTATTTAAACTTGTAAAGAGGTTTTATCTGAATACATAAACTTGTGAAATACATATTTACACCTCATAAACTTGCTAAATGTATAGTTCCGGTCTAAAGTCCGACGTGGCAATGCCACAAGGATACTCACATGGCATAAACTCTCACGTGGACATGACACGGGTGCTGACAAGTAGAGCCACATACTTTTTCTATTTTTTTCCTTCTTTTTCTTTTTCTTTTTCCTCTCCACTCTCTACTCTCTCTCTTCTCCCTTCTATCGCAGCAGTTTTGGTAGATTGACGGTGGTTCCGGCAGTGGCTCCCTCCCTCACACCACTGCTCTTCTCTTCACTACCACTAGCCACAGGTGCCCCTACACTGCCACCGGTGACCGGTGCCCCTACGCTGCTGCCAGCGACCAGTGCCAACTCGAGACGGTGTAGCAGTTGTGGCGAGCCCAGAGGTGCACGGTGGCGATGGCCCACATGTTGAACATGGTCATGGTGCCCTATGGGGACGAGGTGGTCGCCTACGTGCGCATCGTGTAGGCCACCCACAGCGTCTCCTTGACGACGCACTGGAGGTAGCGCATGTCAGCGACGTTGGTGTTCGACACGGCACGCCTGCGGCCGAAGACGGCGTCGTACTTTGCCTGCGCCTTCGCCTGGATGTCCATGTAACGGTGCCCTCCAGATCCACACACCTATTGTATGTATCGTAGTGTTTTATCCCCCCACCCATCGTCGTTGATGCGCCGTCGCTAACCTCGTCATAGGGGAGAGAGGGGGAGGAAGAGAAATGAAGAGAGAGGAAGAGGGAGAGAGAGATAAAGAGAGGAAGGTTGGACATGGGGGCATCGGTGGCTGTTGGCGGCGGGGAGAGGAGTAGTGGTGGGAGGGAGGCGCCACCGCCATCGCCGATCCACTAGAACCGCTGTTGGATCTGCAGAGGGAAGAGAAAGAGGGAGAGAGAGAGTTGAGAGGAAAACGAAAAAGAAAAAGAGGAGAAAATAAAAAAAGATAGGTCTCACTTGTCAGCACCCCTGGTATGCCACATCAGATTTTATGCTATATCAGTGTCCGTGTGGTATTGTCATATTGGAATTTAGACCGGAATGATATATTTAGCAAGTTTAGAGATGCAAATATGTATTTTACAAATTTATGAACCCAAATGAAACCCCTTATAAGTTTAAGGACCGTCCATTGCACTTTATCTTTCTATTATTACTCAATTTCACTGTAAACATGAGCAATCTAATGGAGGTGGTAACTTTTGGGACTTTATTCATCGCATGGTTTACAATATCACATGATTACCTCTTAGTTATTCGTAGTATCCACGTAGAGTATTCTTAGTTTTTAAAACCCTCTTGATTTTTTTAAGTAACCTTATGGTTTTACGGTAGTCGTGTCATGTCTCGCAGATCGATGCCAGCCCCGCGATCACCATCCATCCATCCATCCTATAATGTTGCTACGGCACAGCGCGAGCCACAACAAAGCAACGCCCCAGAAGACGCCACGAGTTTGAGGTCGCAATCCTTTTTGACATCATCCGTGAGATCACGCGACGGAGAAAAAACACAGGAGGGGAGGCATTGCTGGATTGCTGGGCCATGCTTCCTGTTCCTGCAGTCCAAATCACCGTGGGGACGTTTGGACCCATCTGCTGCCTAAATCAGAATATTCATATCGGGTTCCGATCCAACTTGCCTTGCTAAGCTCATCAGCGTGTTAATCCTATAGGGGGTTGGTACGTTGGAATCAGAATTTGCAATGTTATTATTGGAGTGTTATTCAGGACAAAAAGGCTGCATTGCTGCATCAGTGAGGTTGAGCCGTTGAGAATCCCATCATAGATCGTAGTTGACCATGATGTATAACCTTATTAAATCAGCGCAAGCCACAGAAGCAAGCAAAACGACAGCAAATAATCGAGTGAGCAATATTCTCTATTATTATTGTCTCTACAGGTGACTTTGCATAAACACGAATATGTTAAAAGACATATTTAGGTGGTGGCCAGGTTTACCACGGCAAACCGTAGACACGCCAAGCTTTATTGTTTGATTTGTTATTTCAACTGTAACATACCATACTTTATTAGCCCTTGGCCCCACATGTCATACACTCAACTATCAAATTTTGTCACATCTACTGCCAATGATTTATTAGTCACATTTTGTGTGACAAGGCACACCTTCCGCAAACTTAGTCGCCAACCAGGCATGCCCTAAGTCTGATCATGCTAAGATGTACTACTAGGGTTGCGTTCGTTTTTGTTTTTTTCTCCTTATTTTTAAAACGAATTATTTTCTCTCCACATCTCTAAAAATGCAATTTCTCAAAAAACTTTCTACTGCATTGATTAAACCACCTATTCTAAATTATTTATAAAATTTATTTTTTAAATATTAATTTATCATGTTAATAAAAAATAATCCACATGAACAATATAAGAAAAGGCTATCTCAAATACAGCCTAAGCCTTCACATTGGAATCGATAACATTATATATATATATATATATATAGGGAGTATGTGTCCAAAGCAAACAATCAAAGTAAACAAGATAAAGTAGAAAAGGATATCTCACTGCTGCAAAAACGTGCACGTAACACGAATTAACAAACAATGCAAATACTGGAGATTCCAGATCATTACAAAAAGATTTTTGGGACCATTGCAACAAGATGCAAGAAGGGATGTCAACCTCCATTCATAGTGCACCACATATCATGTTGCAATATCTCTTCAGCTCAACTGGTTCGCAATATTACCCTCATATTCACCACTACTTTCTCATCCTAAAGTTGGACCATAAAGTTCATAACTTCCCATTTTCTCATCCTAAACTTGGATAAAAAAGTTCAAAACTCCCCACCGTCCACTCCAATGTCCAATGAAGAAACCATGGGGAAGAACTTTGCCTCTCATGTCTTCATGATAATACAGATGCAAGTCCTATTATTTGGATTTTGAAACGCAAACAGAAACAAGACAGTGCAGAAACTTTGTCACACACGGTTATTGACCTTTTACGTGATAGAAGTGTACCTGTGAACTGTAACGGACTAGAAGTGATATCGAATGGCTGTACATGCCTTTAAACAGTGAGTTTTACTTTTACATGATGCAAATGAAAGAAATAACTGTGGGAGCACAACTTATCTTCTAAGCCACTTAGCTGACAAATTATTCCTGAACTTTTTCCTAAATGCGATGAAAGCTAAGGAGCCAAGGAGTGGCCATGATGTTACAAAAGCAATATAGGCGAGCAACCAGACTGACTTCCCCTGGTATCGAATGAGTTGCTTTATGGATCTCTTCACTGGAGCAATGGCGTCATGGAACTTATTAACGGGTTCCTCTACTTGCTGTTTTGCATGCTGTTCAGGGCTTTGGGAAGGCATTGCATTTCCTTCTGTGGTATTTTTATCATATAATTCCTTGGCATGTTCGCTCTGTTGTGCTATATCCCCATTATCTTGTTTTATGTCATTAACCATCTGGTTAGACGGGGATGCATCATCACAAGGGCCATCATCTGTCACCGGAGCTACCATCCCATCTTCCATGACATTGACATAGGGGCTCTTATCGATGGATGATTGCAACGAAGAATGAAAAATATGGTCTTGTGCCTACAATTCAATTATGACATGAAACAACAATGTAACCACCATTTCAAAATGCATGTGGCTGAGATGGGATTTTCATTCATATCATAGCAAGCAAACCTTTTGCTGATGCATGTATTTACTGTCAAGCAGAGCGAGGAGGAACTCAGACACAGCTCCAACCCACCTACAAAATATCAAAGGCCCTGAGTTCTGAATACCATCAATAGCAAATACACGTAAAAACATGCAACAAACAGCATGAATAGAATAGATCTTAGAGATAAAACACAGGCACCGTACCATAGTCTTCCAGCAGTTAATCCTTGAAAGAATGCAAGATGCCCACCATTCGGAGTAGTTGCCAAAACAATGTTCTTGTTGGCCCTAACTCAAATGAATATTTTCTACTCAATACAAAAACCAGAGTACTTTGAGAATATGCATGTTACAAGCAAAAAATTCACCTGCATTCATCCCAAGGGATGGCCTCCCTTGTGCAAAGGGGGTCATCCAAAGCACTGACACAAAGTAAGGGAACTGACACATTACCAACAAAACTGGCACTGCTGCAACGGCGGTAGTAGGTATCTACTGTCTGTAAAATAACTAGTCATTACATGAGTATGAGTGATGATATACCTTAACTTTACTTGACAACATTAGTCACTACAGCAGCAGTCCTGAATCTATCATTTGTTAGGGAACAGTGAAATGCCATGCAAGTCACAGTAACAGTCAAACATGCATACTCATTTGATAAAGGATAGAAGAGCCAAGTGGCATGAGTGCATGACAGGTACCTCATATTTTGCAACAATGCAAGTAGCATGGTGGTCAAATTCCCGAATAGAGCGTGACTGGCAATATCGAAATAAAAAAAAGGGATGATTATCACAAGTCATGAACAATACATCCATATGAACTTATGAAGTACTCCCTCCATCCCAAAATAAATCATAGCCAGAGGTTGATTTATTTTGGGATGGAGGGAGTACAGAAGTAGGCAAACAGTTGGCAGCTTGAATTTGAAGATTGTTTTTGAAATGAAATATTTAAAGAATTTAGACATAATATAAATATTATAAATCTATAAACTGATACATCCATCAGTTCGGTGCAACAGAAAAAAAAACAGTTGAGCAAGTCAGACCTTTGTAATATCTTCCCAATTTGCAATTCGAGCCAACACGGGTTGATGACTGTAAGGAAATAAAAAGGCGTTAAAAGAAGATTGTCTGATTCAATAGCACTCACACTATTTGATTACAATGTCAACTATTACAAGCTATAATTTGGATCTCTTGTTATAACTTATAATTACTAGATGAAACCCCGTGCATTGCTGCGGAAAATGTGTATGATAATAAGTAAACATAACATAAAAAAGAGTTTATCTTATAGCTAGAAAAATTGACTTCACATGCTTTACATAATTACATCTTCCATAGATTCTATAATGCTAAAAATATTAAGATGATGTAGCTTCATAAGATAAACGAGGTAGTATATCAATGATCGAAATGCTAAAAAAATTGAGGTGATATGGTAAAAAAAACTAAATGAGATGATATGCATGTCATGAGAAGAGAGGAACAATTTCCACCCTAGATGAATGATCTAAAGGCTAGAAACAACTGAGGTGATGTGGCTTCATGAGAGAAGAGAGAATTAGCATTAACTACACTTAGTGGAGATCAACTTTATAAGTATATAGGATCTGTGAGTGATGTGCAGGAATACTACCATAGTGAGAACGATTACCATGTGAAGGATGGAACTAGATGTTGCATACACGATGGCTACCTGCTATTCTCAAGCAGAAACTTAATTGAAAGAATAACTTAGCTCATATCTAGAAACATAAACAAAGTATTATAATAGAACTCGTTTCCAAAAAGAAGAAATTATGTGAACGCATGCGGTGGTGGCCTTTTTTCTTACTCTCTCCTTTTTTTTTGTGTGTGTGTGTGGGTGGGGGGTTGGTATGGCATCACATATAAGACTCAAAAGCATCGATTCATTAAGCATGTGTTGTACAAATGCTTACTGAATAATGGATACTTACAGCTTTGCATAGCCCTTAAGACCAAAGGCAAGGGCTTTGTCGTAAAACCGTTGCACAAGCTTGCGGGTAATAAATCGGTCACACACCTACAAAATAAGAGGTTGATGGCCATTTTGGTGTTAATCTGTTGTGGGAAAAACTGTTGGAAACTAACTCATAATCTCATAGAGGATCCTTGCTAATTCTAGTAAAAATAATATTTTACAATTTAAACGACGAAGTTGAGAAGTAGTTAATATGTCCAGAAATAGTAAGGCAAGAGCATTTAGAAAGCCAACAATGATAAATGGCACTATCATTTAGTAACACATCAAAATGTGGAATAAATTGTAAAACCGAGATGGATCTGTGAGCACAACAGATCATCAAAACTGAGTTAAAAATTGGTGAGATGAAATTGGTTCAAACATATAAGATAATACAGGCATGAACTATACGTATCTGTATTCTAGTGAATAAAGTATGGCAACTAACCACCAAATCCCATGGAGAACAAATAGATGCAGCACCAGCCACAGGAGTATTCTCACCTTCTTCTCCAAGATATTTGACCTGTATCACAAATTGTCAGTGCATCAAATGCAGTATGATACAAAATCAAATGGCATACTGCAGCCAAGAAAAGGTGAGTAGGCATGGCTTGGAGTTGGGTTAGGAATAATGAACCAGACAAGCATGGGAGTTGACGCACACACTGACACATAAAGTTTAAAAAGTCAACATTATTTAAATGAATCTGACCAAAATTGTCAAAAGAATGAAGATGAAAAGTAGATTAGGAATTGAGAATATGCCACCGCGGCAGCATCCATGAGCCAAAACCAAACCAATATTACCAACTTATGTGGTTAACAGCAAGCTAAAAAACAATAAAGAAAGAGATGGTGAACCAAGCAGGTCAACAAATGGGTGCAGGGGCATGTTATAAACTTTAAAATACATGGTAACAGATCAACTCATTACAAAGCTTCAGTAAATTGACGCTTAAGAATCTTCAAATATTTGCAAATAACAATAGATTTGCAGAGTATGAGCATACTTGAGAAAACAAACTCAATAGTGCAGGTAGCAAGGAAAGATTTTAGAGGATGGATGCATTCAACCCATTTCCTCCATAGCCAGTTCATTCTGGTTGATGGTTATTGGCAAAGTTATAAGGTTGACATGGTTAAAAACTGAATCAACTTATATATACTAAGCTTGTCCAAGTACATGACTACATTGAGCTAGAAACCACTGCCATCTGCTGATCAGGAAAGAAATCGCATAAATCTTTAGAGAAGCATTTCAGAGTCATTGGTGTAAGTAACTAAGTGGATAAACTTCTGAATGGTCAATGGAAAAATAGAATGAACTGTCGTAAACTCATAAGTATCAAATCTTGAATATAGAGAATAGAATAAATTTCAGATCATGACGAGATAAAATTATGTACCAGAATGTTGGCCCCTATGCTTGTACCAACACAGAGCATTGGAGTGTTTGGATACTCGTGATGGAGATAATTAATGACTTCTCGGAGATCTTCTGTCCATCCAGCATTGTAAAAGCGATCTGACTGCCAAGGGAAATAAATATTATGAGGTGAGTGATGGTTCCTAAATGAGACATTCATTAACAAATTTGGTGCCTCAGAAACTTCTTGTTGCAGTATCAACAGAGAAATTATAACATACAAATTTTACAGGGATCAAGAGTACAAGGAAAGTATAAACTGCAGGGACTAAAAAATATCAATTTTCAGAATTTTACGTCAGATAACTTACAGTGATGGACACACCACCAAGACCCCTGTGGTTGCTTACAACAGTGTTACACCCCTTCCTTGCCATGGAATATGCCAAGTGTTTTACATACTGCAAAATATAACAGCATCGTCAGAATCACCAACAGTTCTATATAGATACAAGTTATGCAACAATAAATCCAAGAGCCCTTCAAAATATGCAATAATATCATCAAAAATAAGTTAGGGACTAACAGCAGCAGCAGAATCACTAGTTAATCCAGGCACAATAACTACAAGTGGTGTTGAAGCATCTTTAGAAAGGATACCATCTGTATCTGCCATGTAGTGAAAAGGTTAGATATCACAATGTTTGACATACAATTTCGTGCACTATATGTGCTTCATACCCTTGGAATCAGCGGCAAGCAGCCAGTCCAAAGCAATAGTCCCACCATCATGTACTGTGTACAATTGCCTATTATCAATGCACAAATTGCCTGATAAGTATTGAATTAAGTTCTTGACAAATTCAATAAATTATTTGCTGGAAATATAACTAAAAACACAGGTATGTGCATGCCCAGAAATCATTTCAGAGCTCACACAAGATGATTGAAACAATCACTTTCGCCGTGAGTCACATTCCCTGATTTCCAAATGGCCACATCACTTCTTTTAGTTTAGTACATTATTGTCTTCTGAACATAGAAGAGATTGAATAAAAATAGAAGCAGCATACACTCAATGGTTAAAGAACCATCAACCAACACATTTTTTTATTTTATTCATCAAAAGGGCAGGAGCTCTGCCTATTTCATTAAAGGGGGGATAAAACAGAAGCTCAACAAGGACAAAGAAGATGGGGGGGGGGGGGGGGGGGGGGGGGGGAGGATGAGCAAACACATAAAATGAGACCTCAGGCAAACTATGCTAGAGAAGCTCTCTCCATTTGCTAAATATCCTCTTTGATCTTGTAGACGATGTCTTGTTCCTGAATTTGCAAGCATGAGCAAGCTTGATGCCACCAATCAGCAAGAATGTCTAAGTATCGAGGTTTGGCCATTGCCATGATGGTGCATTTTGCCCATGTTAGGACTGTTTTCCAGACTTCATGGGCATATGGGCAGAGAAGCAACAGGTGCATGATTGTTTCACTTTTTTTTTTGTTGCAGAGCTTACAGATTCCTAATGTTTTGCTTCTGGGTAGGCACATCATCTTCTTTCAGAGCGTCAGTCTTCTTGGTATTGCCTGTTTACAATGGATGTTGGAGCTCTAATTTGCATGCTGAGGACAGTGTCATACTAAAGATCATTGTAGTGACAGTCACATCATTTTGGGGTTCCTGGGCTGCCTATCCATTCATAAATGCTAGAGTTAAGCCAAGGAGAAAGGCTCTGGCCCTGTATCCTGTCGTCCTCACATATATTTCAATTGGTTTTCTTATAATTGCGAAAGACTACTGGTGTGATGAACTTTGTAGTAATATATGAACCTTTGAGATACATGTTAGGACAGAATGCACCCTTATGAAATCTTCTCAGATTGATTTGTATATTGTTGGTCTTTGAACGAGGCATGCATAAGGCTGCCAGATTAGTGGAAATCTATATGTGTTGTAAAGGGCTTCTTGTTCTTTGGTACTCTTTCTTATAGTCTACGGTGCTTGGATGGTAGAGAGGTACCTCCACTTTAGCAAGTGCAAAGGTCAATGCTAGAAATGTTTTACACATGTTTGGAAGTGATCAGCCATTGACATTTCTCACAAGTGGAGGTACCTCTGGACTCTGGTGCCTTTCAAGAGTGCAACAAAATTGGTGGCGGTGTATACGGAACTCAATTTTACATGGAAACACTAAACTCAAATCCGGCAATCTACAAGTCTATGCAACTTATCCTCACATGAATCGAGTCTAACCTTTTGTATGTGAACGACGGTGGCCTCCCGGAGATGCCCAGGAACAATGTCTGCAAATGTGGGCTGGCCAGCCAAGGAGTCGCCAGATACCTGCATCGCGATACCACAAATCCATCTTTACCATCCAAACAAACCAATCGTGACGGAAATAAAGTAGCCGCTCCCATAATTTGGAAACCCAGCTAGCAATGCTGCTTCTACCCACAAAGCGATTGAAGAGTCACTAAATTGCAAACGTCGAGCACGAACCAACTGCACACGATCCGATCGAGATGTGAGAAGCCACACCTGCCGTGGAGGGAGCGGCACTTGGAGGCTACGCGGTGGTAGATCTCGGAGGCCGGGTGGAAGGTGAGCTCGACGCGGCCGCCGCGAAACCCGCGGAGGAGGTCCCCGAGGAAGTGCAGCTCCAGGAACCGGTACGCGAGGACCGACACCACGACGAGCGCCGCGAGGGCGTAGTGCTCCGCGGGCACCAGCGCCGCCGCGCGGAGCAGCAGCTCGCCGGCCGACTCGCCGCCGCGGCCGGCGACCGCCTCCATGGGGGCAGAGGCCCGCCGAGGCGGCACCCCGCGTTAGGGCTCAAGCGCGGAGCGGATGAGCGGGCGGAAACAAGCGGCCGCCGTCGCGTCGCGCGCTCGCCGCGTGGAGAACGGACACCGGACACGAGGACGAAGCTAGTAATATTCGAGCGGCCGTTTCGAGGAGAGCCGAAGCGGGCGACACACGGACGTTGTACAGATGCAGGAGAGGTTTCTATCGTCGTAAAGCAAAAGCTTCGCGACGTGAGGCGAGAACCTGACGATGTGGGGCCGAGGTGTCAGTGAGAGGGGAAGGGGGTGGTAGTGGGACGTTGCCGCGTAGGAGAGGACGGCCTTTGGAGGCCGTGAGCAAAGCGAGTGAGACTGACGCGTGGGCCCTGAAGTAGCGGAGTAGACGGAGCTACCAAGATTAGCGGTTCAACAACCGGGAACCGGGCCACATATTTATGTCTTCTTCTTTGTTTTCATGGTCAACACATTGATGTCATCTTCTTTGTTTTCATGGTCAATGTTCAAGCACTTGTACTTACGTTCTAGAGAAGAAGTTTCAAAAAAATACATTCTAGAGAAAGAAACATGTTCGTTGTTTTAGTATACATGAGAAAAATATAGTTGGAGCTTTTTGACATAATAAAATTGAGGTGTAGTTTTCTACGTTACTAGTAAGGTGTACGCATGTTGCAATGGGATTAGATTAGGAATTGTAGGTGGTAGTGGGCTTTCGGAGCTTTCATTTCTAGTTGAACACACTTTGTTTTGGTTTGATTTGTGTCTGGTTGGAAACTTGGAATGAGAAGAATTAGACACAACATAACCCGCTACATCGGTCACAACTAGATTCTTCAATCAAACTACGACATCAACCCTTAGAGTATCTCCAATAGTCTATCTATCTAGATGGCCAAGGAAAAATTTAGCTATTATGGGTAAAAGAAACACCCTCCAACAGAGTGGCTATCCAAATTACTAAGCCATTTGGTTGACCGAACCATCTCACAGGATGGCCAAATGGTGGGACCCACGTACTCCTAGACTTTTTTCTCTCTCTCTCATGTCTCTCTCTCTCGCTCGATCGGTTGGCATTGAGGATCTCGCCACGGCGGTTGGCGTTGGGGAGCGTGCCACGGAAGGTGGGGTCGAGGAGCGTGCCGCAGCCGTCGATGTCGGGGAGCTCGCCACGGCGGTCGGCGTCAGGTAGCTTGCCACGGAGGGTGGGGTCGGGGAGCTCGCCACAAGGTCGAGGAGCACGGCACGGCAGTCGATATCGGGGAGCTCACTGCAGAGGGCGGGCTCAAGGAGTGAGCCGCAGACGTCAACGTCGAGGAGTTCGCTGCGCCGGTCGGGGTTGTGGTCAAGGAGGAGGACATGGCTCACTAGCTAGTGGGATTTGGAGATTGGTAGATGGCCATTCTATTGGAGCACGCAGTAATTTTGACTATCCATTTTTTTGGCTAGATACCCAAATGGAGATTTGGAGATCCAAAAATAGTCTATTAGAGATGCTCTTAAAAGAGAGAGATGACATGACATGCGGTAAACATATTTCGGTCAGAGGGACTGTGAGCCTGTGACTGTCGTGTACCAAGAGATGGCTGGGATAGAAATTCGAATGGTTTTAAATTTCTTTTTCAATTTGAATTACAACATTTTGAAATTAGAAAAATCCTAAAAATAGTACTATCGCTTCAGTACATCGTGGCATAAATATTTTTCGAAAAAAATTACAATTTACTTTTTTTTACTACAACCGAGCAACAAAAATGAAAAAAAAATAAAAAAAAGAGGCTTTGGGCCCATCAGGAATATGAGGCCATGCCGGCTGCGCGGCCTCCTGCTATGCCCACGCTAGCATAGTTCTTTTCTACCGTTGGATATGAAATACATGGTTTGGATGCAATTTACTGAGCTATGTATGTGTTAGGATTGGATAGCCTGGCTATCCAGCAGCAAGCAATGGCAAAACATTTCACACATGCCTATTCCTTGGCATTTGCCCATCAGTGTATGTACCATGCAGCAACTAGCACTAGCAGGATGCTATTTGTCTCGATGTGACCCATCAGTGCATGCACCATGCAGCAGCCAGCACTAGAGGATGCTATTTGTCTCGATGTGCATGCATGGATTAGGGTGCAACCAGGATGTATCTCAAAGATGGAGATAAAAAAAATTGTTGGGCCATGTCACATCAGCTGCATCGTCTATGGTTTCTTTTCCACTGCATGTCACCTCCCTTGCCTATATAAGTGCAGCACTGCCTTCTTGCATTTGCATGCCTCGACAAGTGCAAAGCTTTGAGCATCCAATAGATAGTTTTCACTTAGGCCATCTATAGCAGTTCGGGAGGAAGGTAGATGCCACATGTGTTTTTAGTTGTTATATATCTAGAGTAAGTCTTTTAGAAAGCATTTTTAAGGAATAGTATATGCTTAACAGAAGTTCTATAAAGCGAGGCTATGTACTGATTTTAATTTACGTTGTAACTTCGCTAACTATGACAATACTAGTACTGATGCTAACTCGTGTTGTAACTTTAACTGGCTATGGAACTGTTATTGAAGCACCTACTAATTGTTTGGCTAAAGGTGGTTGCTGATCCTAACAATTTCTGATCTGACCTTGCTGACTAACATCGACTGAATTATTTTACTTGTTCAGTTTTTTTCTCATTGTATTGAAGTTAATTATGTGCCTTGTTCTGTCTGTTCTCTCATGTACGATGAGAGTGTTCGGTGTGTTTTCTAATAGTTTTCTTTGCAAGTCTAGTATCTTTCTTTAATTAATTCGTATATTTCATATTGGTATTTGAAGGGTAAATTATGTTTCATGGATAGTACACCTTCCAGAACTCGAAAAAGAAAGCACTCAGGTGGAGAGCAAGCTATTCTTACAACAGGTATCTTTAGTCTTGCTTTTATTGGCTTGATGTCGCATTTTATTTTTTCCCGGTGCGGGATTTTGACGAGTATTGACCAATAGCCATCTATCATGTCATATGCACGATGTAAATTGTAATGACATTTACACGAGCAAAATAGAAAATCCATGGTAAATTTGATATATGATCTGGCCATGTAATTTTGCTATATTAAATAATTAATCCATTCTTAATTGTAGGTGTGAGTTCACATTCTATTGGGGGACAATTAAGTCTTTTAGAAAGCATTTTTAAGGAATAGTATATACTTAATAGAAGTTCTATAAAACGAGGCTACATACTGATTTTAACTTGGCTAACTATGACAATACTGGTACTGATGCTAACTCGTGTTGTAACTTTAACTGACTATGGAACTGTTATTGAAGCACTTACTAATTGTTTGGCTACGGTGGTTGCTGATCCTAACAATTTCTGATCTGACCTTGCTGACTAACATCGATTGAATTATTTTACTTGCTCAGTTTTTTCTTATTGTATTGAAGTTAATTATGTGCCTTGTTCAGTTCGTTCTCTCATGTACGATGAGAGCGTTCAGTGTGTTTTCTAATAGTCTGCTTTGCAAGTCTAGTATCTTTTATTAATTAATTCATATATTTCATATTGGTATTTGAAGGGTAAATTATCTTTCATGGATAGTACACCTTCCAGAACTCGGAAAAGAAAGCACTCAGGTGGAGGGCAAGCTATTCTTACAACCGGTACCTTTAGTCTTGCTTTTATTGGATTGATGTTGCATTTTATTTTTTTTTGGTGCGGGATTTTGGCGAGTATCGACCAATAGCCATCCATCATGTCATATGCACGACGTAAATTTTAACCATATTTACATGATCAAAATAGAAAATCCATGGTAAATTTGATATATGATCTGGCCATGTAATTTTATTATATTAAATAATTAATACATTCTTAATTGTAGGTGTGAGTTCACATTCTACTGGGGGGACAATACGTGAAAGGCAACAACATCGGAGATCCATAATAAAAGCAAAGAAAGGTGGGCAGTTGACACATGCAGTAAAATAATATATTCTATATGAATACTAATTTGCCTGCCACACACATATGAATACTAAATTTGCTTGAGCATGTAGGTAGTAAAATAAAATGATTTCACACATGAAATTATTTACTTGCTCTCTAATTAGTAAATTAAAATGAGCATACATAGGTTTTAGGATTGCCTCTTAAATAATCTCAGCCTTCCTAATTAACGGTTTTTTGTTTACGAAAATGATTTCATACATGAAATTATTTACTTGCTCTCTAATTAATAAATTAAAATGAGCTAATTAACGGTTTTTTGTTTACAGTAGCTGTTCCGGACGACATTTCTTACTACGGGCCTCCTGCCCACGTGTGTCAATATTGTGGTGCCCAATTTTGGTATCAAGAGCGTGTGAAGAGGTCATATTCAGGTAAAGGAGGCCATATTCGCTTTCATCTTTGTTGCAGGGGTGGTAAGGTTTGTTTGCCATATTTGGAACCTCCTCCACCTTTTTTGGCTAAATTGCTAGATCCAAATGGTGATATTTTATCCAAATACTTCCTTAAATCTATTAGATCATACAATTCTATGTTTGCTTTCACGTCAATGGGTGCTAAAATTGACTATGGTATAAACAAAGGTCCAGGGCCGTACGTGTTCAAAATTAATGGCCAGGTTCATCATCGAATTGGATCTTTACTTCCTGAAGAGGGTGAGTCTCCAGGGTATGCACAACTTTACATTGTTGATACTGAGAATGAGGTCCACAACCGTATATCAATATTTGATAGAGATAGGGATTGCGATGATGACAACAGAGTCGATAAAAAGATTGTTGAAGGCTTAATAAGCATGTTTGACAAATCAAATGAATTAGTAAAATCATTCAGGGCTGCTAGGGAGTTTCTGCAGCAAGGGCATAGCCAACCTTTGCGTCTTAGGCTATTGCACGATCGCTCTAGAGCTACGCCACAGTATAGTGCACCGACTGGATCAGAGATAGCTGCTCTAGTGGTGGGTGATTTTTCAGAAAAAAAAGAAGAGTCCTGACATAATAATTCAAGAGAGAGGTGGTGGGTTATGAAGAATTAGTAACCTTCATGCCAATTATATGGCTTTGCAATATCCTATTCTTTTCCCTTATGGTGAGCAAGGGTTTAAACTAAAAATTAAATACAACCGATCCGGGGACTTGTTGGTCGGAACAAGGGATGAAGTTACGATGCTTGAATATTACGCTTTCCGGCTGCAACAACGCAAATGTGAGGCAATAACATTGATATCTGGCGATCGGCTGTTCCAGCAGTACATAGTTGACGCTTTTGCATCGGTAGAGGAAAACAGACTTAGGTTTGTCATAAAAAACAATAAGAATTTAAGGTCAGAGATTTACAAGGGGATTCAAGATGCACTGCACAAGGGTGATGTTGACGGGAATAATGTTGGTAAGATAGTTATTTTACCTGCTAGCTTTACAGGAAGTAAAAGATACATGGTACAAAATTACCAAGATGCAATGGCAATTTGTAGGTTTTATGGGCCACCGGACCTTTTCATTACTTTTACTTGCAATCCTAAGTGGCAGGAAATAGCTGACGCTCTTGCTTTTATTCCAGGGCAAAAACCAGAAGCTTGACCTGATATAGTAAGTAGAGTTTTCAAACTCAAGGTGGAGGAACTTGTTTCTGTGTTGAAGAAGGGTACTTATTTTGGGAAAGCACGAGCAGGTATGATTAATATTAGTGGTTTATGAAATATTGTTTTAGTTGAAAAGATATATAATGTAAATCCACATTATTATGCAGCTTTATGAACATTTGCTACGTAGTAATTCGATAAACATAATGTTACCAACTTAATATTGACACCGAAAATCACTGATCAGCGCTGAAGACGAGTTGATGATCTGGTTCGGTGCTCTAGACACGCGAAGGCCTGGGAGATCTGCTTAGCTCCAGTGCAAGTCCTAAATTTGAGGTTCGTAGGCGTGCCAGTCAATTTGACCCCGCAATTGACAAGGAGAGAAAATTAGATCAATGAGCCAATCAGCTAGAAGCCGATACGAACTCCTATCAGCCGATTGCCGATGGCACTTGTTCATCGGTTAGAGAACCGATAATATAAAAAGATAGAAAACCAGCCAACTTCCTTTGAGCCGACTACCTGACTACTGACAGCACTTGTGTATCGGCTAGGAAACCGATAACGATATAAATAAATAAATCAGCCGACTACCAATAGAACATATGCATCGGCTGGGAAGCCGATGATAGTGTAGATAACCAAAATAATAATCAAGATAATGCAGTTGGCTTTATCTAGTAAGAGATAACTTATCGGCTAGATGCTCCGATAAAACACTCGCATAAAAATCTATCAACCTAGCAGGAACAACTTATCACTGGCAGTTTAGTAGGTCGGACCTAACCGATGCAGCACAAACTGATGATAAATTACACCCAGTAAGCTGATAAATCTATGCAAGCGTGATGTGATATATCTACTCGGGCTAAGAGATCAAACTTAACTGATGCAGCCGTAGACAGAATAGATACATCGTGGCAAGCCGACTACCGTAGATCAGCTAGAATATTGGACCTAACTGAGGAAGTCCTAGCCGATAAGGTAGTCGGGGTAACGAGACTTACCCTCTCACAGGAGTTCGGACCTAACCGATGCAGCCTGGCTCGAGAAGCAAGAACCCGTCAAAAAGGGTGGCGATGCGCCGAATTTGTATTGATCTGAGAGATGATTTACATGATACTCGGGCATACTTATTTATACCCCGAGTTTGATACAGTCCTGATCGGACACGAAACAGGAGTTTCCTAACTATAAAAGGGAAATTAACAAGCCCTGATCGGACACGAGATCATGTTTCCTAAAAATTATTAAAACCACCTAATTAATAGATAAGGCAATTAACTGCCATGTCGTGGTCTTCACGATTCCTTTCCAAATTCGGGCTCTTCTGGATTAGCTTCCATCGGCTAATATAGCCTCTTTCCTTAACCGAACCTGATAACGAACCGTACCAAATTTTGGTGTTAACAATTAATTAACTGTGTCTAGAGATATATTTTGCATGAAAGATATATGGTATGTGATCGTGTGGTTAGTAATTGTGTACTTTCAATTTATGAGAATCTGGTGGTTTGTTAATCTTCGTTTTAGCCAAACAAGAGAAAATATCTGCCCTTTTCTTACTGTTACATACATCCACTATTTGCTGGCAACTCTGCGTGTAGCAGGATCCATCTCCATGGGCCCTATCTCTTGTTCTATTTGTTTGTCCTATATGCAATTTCTATATCCTACCTCACCTGTTAGTAGGCATGCATTTAGTTGTATGTCATCTATGCTTTTGACCTATATAATTACACAACAAGATTTAGTAAGTTTAACATGCCACTAATTACAATAATTTTAATTGACATGTTAGGGCCTTTTGAGTGATGTGTGTAACTAAAAATGTAGAGCCATGTTATGTTTATTCATCATCATCTTGTATGATTGACAGCTAATGTATTGTATAAATTTTGTAGTCCTTTGACATCTACAGGATATAGTATATTTATTTTTTTATTACCTTACCAGTTTCCTCTATATTTCAGTGCTCTACACAGTGGAGTTCCAGAAGCGTGGTCTACCTCACATCCATATTTTGGTTTGGCTACAAGGTAATACTAAAGACCCACACCCCTCCTATGTTGATTCGATAATATGTGCAGAGATACCCAATAGGTCATGTGATCCTGAGGGTTATAACCTTTCGATGAGTTTATGGTGCATGGTCCTTGTGGGGATCAAAATAAAAAATATGCATGCATGAAGGATGGTAAGTGTTCAAAATTTTTCCCAAAAAGCTACCACGATGACACAATCGTGGGTGAGGATGGTTTTGTACAGTATAGGCGTCGTGCAGAGACAAGTAATTTTGTTGAGCGATATGGGATTAAACTTGACAACAGTTGGGTTGTGCCATACAATTTGAAATTGTTAAAGCGCTTTAAGGCTCATATAAATGTCGAGTGGTGTAATAAGACACACCTTATCAAATACTTGTTTAAATATATCACAAAAGGCCTGGATCGTATTAGAGCTGTAATTGAGAGCTGTGACGCTCATGACTCTACTAGTAATTTAGATACCGGAGTTAATAGTGTGACATTAGTTCAGAAACCATGAGTATGAAAGAATAGCCTAAAGATATTGATGAGGTTCGAGAGTATATTGACTGCCGTTATTTATCTTCGCATGAGGCTGTTTGGCGTTTGTTTGAATTTGATATACACTATAGAACACCATCAGTTGAGAGATTAGCTGTACATCTTCCCTTGATGAATAACATTGTGTACCCAGCTAAGAGACCATTAGTTGATATTGTAGATGACCCCCGTTCAAGAAAAACAACTTTGACTGAGTGGTTTTCAGCTAATGAGATATATCCAGATGCCCGAGAGCTAACATATATAGAGTTCCAACAAAGTGGTTTGGAACAAAAAGAAGAAATGCTGGCATTCTTGTAAGACAGCCAAAAAAATTGGCCGGGCTATCTACATTAATCCTACTTGTGGCGAGCTTTATTACCTTCGTATGCTTCTAAATGTTGTCAAAGGGGCTACATCGTATGAGGATCTGCGAACTGTTCATGGTGTTTGTACCCATCATTTAAGGATGCATGTCAAGCACCTGGTTTACTTGGTGATGACAATGAGTGGCGTGAGGCTCTTAGGGAAGTGTCTATGTGGGGTTCAGCAGCTCAGATGCGTCAACTATTTGTTACTATGGTCCTTTTTTGCTCTGTTTGTGATGCACTGTCTTTGTTTACTGATTTCTATGTTTACTTCACTGATGATATCCACCGTAAAATTCAGAGAATAATACAGTTGCCTTCATATATAGTTCCAGATCAACATTTAAAAAGTCATGTTTTGGTGGAGTTTGATAATCTGTTTATTAAAAGTGGTGCTTCCATGAGTGATTATGGCTTACCTAAACCTAATCCTAATCTTTTAAGCAAAGTAAGAAACAGGTTGTTAGCTGAAGAAATGGCATATGATATTGCAAAGCTTATAAATGAGCATGACATTATGATCAAGCAACCAAATGAGGAACAGAAGCATATCTATGATACTGTCATTCGATCGGTCTATGGTGGAACAGGAGAATGCTTTTTCGTGTATGGGTATGGTGGCACTTGTCGATGCTTTGCACCGGCAATAAAACTATAGGGCTACTCGGCGAAGGTAAATTCGATGGATTGCAGAGGAACACAGAGAAGATTTATACTGGTTCAGACCCTTGATGTGAGGTAATACCTTATGTCTAGTTGAGGTGTTATTCCTCTGAGGTGGTTTATGATCAATGATCTTCCGTGCCCTCATGGGGCGCCCTGCCTCCCTTTATATACTAGGGGACAGGGGTACATGTAAGGATCCCAGCCGGATACAACCAAGGGATTTCCTTCTTAGAGATAGAAACCTATCCGACTAAGACTATGTTTCCTTATTATACAAGGCAAGGCCTGCCGGATGCTATCTTATCTCTAATTACATGATCAGGCCCATACTCTATCTGAGTGGTCCATATACTGGTAATGAGGTACCCGGGGCCCATGGCCTCCACAGTAGCCCCTGAGACCTTCATAGTTGAGTCACAGCTGATGCCAAGTGCTCATCCTCCACGGTGAAGATTGCCCGAGTACGATGCTTCCGAGTACTCTTTGTCCGAGTAAGTCTTCTTCCCGAGTCCTGCTTCATGTCAGCTAGCAACGAGGCTATGAAGGGCTTCATGGAGATATATGAATAGTGTGAGCCGAATAGGCGCACCTATTAGGTGTAGCCGACTTTGTGCTTAATTGTGAAGAGAATTAAACATAAAGTCAAAGATCTTTAACCTGGAAGTCTTTCCCAAGTAGATTACTGCTGGTATATGAGACTCTTCGGTATCATATCAACCGGAATAAGCTTTATAGTCTTGCCAAGTAGGGAACTACTCGTATGTACGACTCTTCGACTTCATGTCAGTCGGAATATGTGTTTATAGTCTTGCCGAGTAGGATGTTACTCGTTATTGGGGACTCTTCAGCGTCATATCAACTGGAAAGGGGGGTTTATAGCCTTTTCCGAGTGGCGTCCCACTCAGAAGTTAGACTCTTCCGCATCATGTCAACGAGAATAGATATTTATAGTCTCTCCCGAGTAGTGCACTACTTGTCGATGTTTTACACCGGCAATAAATATATGGGGCTACTCGGCGGATGGAAACTTGATGGATTGCAAAGGAACACGCAGAGATTTTATACTGGTTCAGGCCCTCGATGTGAGGTAATACCCTACGTCCAGTTGTGGTGTTATTCCTTTGAGGATTTGCGGTGGCGATTCTGGTGAACCAACTCAACCTGCCCTCATGGGGCGCCCTGCCTCCCCTTATATACTGGGGGATAGGGTTACAAGGTAGGAGTCCCAACCGGATTACGGCCAAGGGATCTCCTCTTAGAGATATAACGCACCCGACTAGGACTGTATATTCCTTTCTATACAAGGCAAAGTCTGTCGAATCTAGCTATATCTCTAATTACAAGGCTAGGCCCATCCTCTATCCGAGTGGTCCATATGCTTGTCATGAGGTACCCGGGGCCCATGGCACCCACAGTAGCCCCTAAGACCTTCATAGTTGACTCACAGCTGATGCCGAGTGCTCATCCTCCACGGTGAAGTCTTCCCGAGTGCATTGCTCCCGAGTACTCTTTGTCCGAGTGCTTCTTCTCCCGAGTCCTGCTTCATGTCAGCTGGCAGCGAGGCTATGAAGGGCTCCATGTAGAAGTATGAAGAGTGTGTGCCGAATAGGCACACCTATTAGGTGTAGCCCCCGACTTTGTGCTTAATTGTGAAAACAATTAAACATAAAGTCAAAGATCTTTAACCTTGTAGTCTTTCCCGAGTAGATTACTACTGGTATATGAGACTCTTCGGTATCATGTCAACCGGAATAAACTTTATAGTCTTGCCGAATAGGGGACTACTTGTATGTAGGACTCTTCGACTTCATGTCAGTCGGAATGTATGTTTATAGTCTTGCCGAGTAGGATACTACTCGTATACAGGACTCTTCAGCTTCATGTCAGCTGGAAAGGGGGGTTTATAGTCTTTCCCTAGTGGCGTCCCACCCAGAAGTTAGACTCCTCAGCATCATGTCAGCTGGAAAGAATATTTATAGTCTCTCCCAAGTAGTGCACTACTCGAAAGTTAGACTCTTCAGCGTCATATCAGCTGGAATAATGTTGCTCATGGCAACTGATGGCCACGCATGTAGGCCGAGTACCACTATATGAAAATAAATCCACGGCGTGGTCAGGTGTACTCGAGAAAGATACCTGCATCCCCAATTTTAATGAAGACTAGCTTGTGATCCTTGTAAGGATATATCCTCGAGACCTGGTGGATAAAACAGATACCCAAACATATATGTTTAGCAATAAGGCTCTCATGAAGCATATCTGTTACCTCATCGGCTCCTGTTAGTAGCACCAGCACTATAATTTTAACTCAGCCTGCGGGCGGCCCACATGGGGCATGCTACTGTAGGAACTCATATCTTGGTGGCCCAGTGCTAACTGTGTAGGCCCAAGCCCATCTAGTCGGCATCGGCTCTATAAAAGCAGGGAGAGAGAAAAAGATTCCTTCATCTTCCCCAAATCAGCCAATCGCTTCGTCTTCCACCTTCGCGCCCAACTTTTCGCTTTCCGCCCGGCTAGGGTTAGCTGCTGCTATTCCCCACCCGAACTCGGGCGATTCCAATCCTCTTCGTTTGTTCCAAGCCCCCGATTCGTTTTCCCCCAAATCTTGCCGCTTCCTGCCATGCCGAAAGCTTCGGATCTTGCGGGTGCGCCGGAGAGTGCTTGGCCGATTTCAGATTGCGGCTCGGTGAAGCTGAAGCTGCTGGAGAGTCAACTGAAGTTGCCCAGCCAAGAGGTGATTCACTGGCGGCCGGCTAAGGGTGAGTCGGTCCCAAATCCCCAACCTGGTGAAACAGTAGTTTTCGTCTCTTTTTTCGATCGGGGCTTGTGCCTTCCATCTTTCGATTTCTTCCGCCGCGTCCTTGACTTCTACGGGCTGGAGTTGGTGCATTTGAACCCTAACTCGATTCTTCAGATCTCCATATTTGTTATTCTCTGTGAGTGCTTCTTGGGTGTTGAACCCCATTTTATTCTCTTCCGGCATCTGTTCCACATCAAACCCCAGCCCTCCAAAAATAATATTAGTGTAATTGGGGGGGCTGGTCTCTAGCTGAGGAGTGATGGGAAGAAGATATATTTTGATCTCCCCTTGAAGTCTTCCTTGAAAGGCTGGCACAAGGAATGGTTCTATTGTGCAGATCTGGCTCCCTCCTTGCGCCCATTCACCGGCTTGCCGCCCGTGGTTTTACCAAATTGGTCAGCAAAGCCATCCTTTGAGGAGATGGGCCAAGCGCATCAATTGTTGGTGAAATTAGATGACCTCAAGAAGGCTGGCCTGACAGGACCTTGGGTGGCTCGTCGCTTCCTAACTAGGCGCATCCAGCCGCTGAAGCTGAGGAGCGCATTTGGCTGGGCTTTTAAGGGCAAAAATGATCCTGACCGAGTAAGCAATGAGTCGGCCAGCAAGCGCGTAGTGACCGAGACCCTGTTTGGTTACTTCTCCGAAGGGGTGATCGCGACCGAAGACGATAATCGCCGGGTCGCGGCCTATAGCTTCATTCGGCCCCGGACCAAGGTAATCTTTATTCTTCCTCCGTGATGAATGCCTGTGGGCTCGTGTCTGCGATTGTTCAGCATTGCATGGCATACTTTGTTGTCTTGTCTGTAGTGGCATGAAGAGTTTGATGAAGACTCCTGCCCGTTGTCGGCCGTTGCATCGAAGAAGAGGCCGAGGAGCCCCTCTGCTACCCAACCCGACTCCAAGAGAGCGGGGAAGAAACCCATTCTGTATCGGGGTGAGGGGGTCATGACGCCGCGCGCCATGGCAGGGAGCTTGAAGATAAAGGACACCGTCGCCGCGGCGCCCAGGCGATCGAGTCCCAGGTTGAAACCTGTGGGTTTGAGCCCAACATTGCCGAGTCCGGCAACAGCACCGCCAAGGGGCCGGCCAGAGCAGACACCACCAAGGACGGGGGCGCCCAAGCCATCCACACCAAAATCGGGGCCGGCTCGAGCTGATGTGCCGCCGCCGACTGTGTCGCCGACCAATTCGTCGGCCAGGCCGACAGTCGGAGCTAGTGCTCCACCAGGACCAGGGTCGCCCGGCAGGAAACTAAAGTTCTCCAAGAGGTATGCTGCTCCGGATCTTCTGAAATTATTGCGTGTTGGAGTAGTGTTTTGATTTCTTGTTTCGTCATGCAGGAAGCGGGCCGATATCGATCTCAAGGAGACCGTCCTGACCGCTCCCCTTGAAGCGCCCGCCCCAGCCGAGCCAGCGCTTGCGAGCGCACCCGTTGAGCCGGTAGCCACTCTAGTTGCGGAGACTGAGGTGGTCCCGATTGCGGGGCTGCTGGTGCCACCGGACCAAGGAGCGGTGGCTGAGGCTGATGTCCCAGCCCCTGAATCGTCGCCCGCGCGGAGGCCGTTGTCGGAGCCCCCAAGCCGATCCTCAAGGCCACGGGGGACGGCGGCATGGGGGCCGGGACCCCGTCGCCGTCGTGGTCGTCATCGTCATCGTCGCCGCTGCCAGAGATCCCAAACCTGCCTCGGATTGAAGCTCCTCCGCGTAGGATGCCCCAAACATTCACGTGGATGGCGCCTGACGGGACCGTGAAGAGCTTCAAGCTTGACGAAGTTGCCGCGGGAAGAGAACGCAAAAGCTTGCTTCGTGCCGCTATCAGTGGGTCCTAGGGAGTCGGGGTATAATTCTCGTGGCGGAGTCGTGGTGATCTTCTTGTTCTGACGTCTGATTCCATTCTTGATTTTTTCCTTTCCCTGAGTAGAAACTTATCGACCGTAATGAGGCGATGACAGAGATCCTGGTCGAAATGGCTCCCCACCTCGCAGAATTGGAGCAGCTCCGGGCATTGAAGGCCGAGATGGAGGAGCGTCACGCGGGGAGGGAAGCTTGGCTGAAGGGTGCCACCGACCAGCTCAGGGACGAGACTTGGGCCCAAGCCGGAAAGATTAGAGGTAAATTCCCCGAATGCATCTTCCCGGCTGAACCATTGATGTATTTCTTCAGCTGAGTTGCTCTTGACTGCCCAGTTGCGTCTTGACTGCACGGTCGAGTTCTTGACTAATCTGTCGTGCAGCCCTTGAAGCTGAATTATAAGCCCGAACAGAGGGGGAAGCCCAGCTGAAGGAGGCCAAAAAAGCCAAAGCCGAGCTTGAGAAGGTTAAGGCCGACATGACAGAGGCCAATGCCAAGCTTGAACGAGAGAGGGCTGAGTTAAAGGAGGCCACCATCAAGCTCGGTAAAGAGAAAACCGAACTGGAGAAAACCGTAGCCAAGTGGGAGACCAACTACGAAAGTAAGTCCCTAGCCTGACCATGATCTTAACCAATCCATTCGTCATTCTATCTGTAACCGAGCCTGACAAGTTTACTTGCCAGCGGACCTGGGCAGACATGAGAGCCAATGTCCAGGCCTAGTATCAGTTTTACACAGAGGAGATAAGAGTGATCAGGGAGTCACAGGAAGCCCTCGTCGGGTCTGTGAAAGGGCTCCTTGACCTCATAGATCCCAGCCCTGTGGGAACCAGTTGCAGCAGTATCCCCCAACTAGAGGCACGTCTTGAGAATGCACCGAGTGCCTTGAAGAAGTACTCGGATGAGCATGTTGTTGTCGGCGTGGCCCAAACCCTGGCGATGACCAAATCCATCTACCCGAGGGCAGACATCGAAGCCATTGGGGAGGGGTTTGCTGAGGAGACGACACCCGAGGAGGCGCTGGAACTGATTTCCCGGGCGAAGCCGACTGCTGAGATAATTACCCGAGACCTGGGTCTGTAAGGGCAACATATTATGTAGTTGGTATATATAAACTTTTGTGGAAAACATGTGTAAACATATGTGCGGCGCCACCAAGCTTATATACTCAGTCGTCATTAGCTTTACTTGACCGTGGAGTCTGTGCCGAGTTATTCTGTTAGAACTTAATAGAATCGTTCAAAGTAGGAGACTAAACTCGAGCAAACGCGACAGTTGTAGTAAAGCTTCGTGACTGAGTAGGACAAGCTCGTATATTATTGACAGCACATATATACATGCAGCCCCCGACTCACTACTCGGTTGATACAAGCGGCGTAGTGAGGCAGAGAAACTGTACACATGAAAAAAGTATAAAACTCAGGTATAGAAAGGACGTAGCTGTTCTATGTTCCATGAGTTGCTGATGGGAATACCGTCTTCAGTCTTCAGTCGGTAGGTGCCTGGCCGCGTGACCTCGGCTATAATGAACGGCCCTTCCCAGATTGGGGATAATTTGTGCCTGTCTTTGGTGGTTTGTATTTTCCTCAGGACGAGGTCCCCGACCAAAAAGGCGCGGCCACGAACATTGCGATTGTGGTAGTGATGCAGGCCTTGAAGATACCTTGCCGACTGGATTGTTGCGGTGTCCCTTGCTTCTTCCAACTGATCTAACTCGACCAGTCGGGTGTTATTTGAGTCATCTTCTGAGTAAGCCCGGACTCGCGGAGAGCCGAACTGTAACTCTGTCGGTAGCATAGCCTCGGCACCGTAGACCAGAAAGAAAGGGGATTGCCCTGTTGCCCGACTAACCGTGGTTCTGAGAGACCAGAGAACAGATAAGAGTTCTTGTACCCACTGGCCCGCGTATGGTTGTAGTTGGTCGAATATCCTGGCCTTGATACCTTGTAAGACCATACCGTTGGCTCGTTCGACCTGCCCGTTGCTCCGCGGGTGTGCCACAGATGCGTAGCAGATCTTGATGCCGTAATCTTCACAGAAGTCTTGGAAGACGCCGCCCGTGAACTGAGTACCGTTATCGGTGATGATGCGGTTAGGGACCCCGAACCGGTATAATATACTCATTATGAAGTCCTTTGCTCGTGTTGCTGTAATTGTTGCAACGGGTTTAGCCTCAATCCCCTTGGTGAATTTATCCACCGCGACGAATAGATGTGTAAACCCTCCTGGCGCTTTCTTGAAAGGCCTGACCATGTCGAGCCCCCATACTACGAATGGCCAAGAAATGGGGATGGTTTGGAGTTCCTGGGCTGGGAGATTTGTTTGTCTTGCGTAGAACTGGCAACGCTCACACTTGCGAACAATGTCCTTGGCATCTGTTACTGCTGTGGGCTAGAAAAATCCCTGCCGGTAAGCCTTTCCGACTAATGTCTTGGATGCGGCATGGTTGCCACATATGCCCGAGTGAATCGACTGCAGGATCTGCTTGCCCTCCTTGGTGGTGACGCAACGCATGAGGACACCGGATGCGCTCCTTTGGTATAGGTCTTCTCCGACTAGTAGGAAGCTTTTGCTTTGACGCTTTATCTGCTCAGCTTGACTGCGATCTTCTGGGAGTTAGTCGTCTAGGAGAAATTTGACAACAGGAGTCCTCCAGTCTTGACATATGTGCAGCACCTCGTTTGTGGCCGGGGTAGGTTCGTCTCCCGACTGCTCCGGCGCCAGTTTCTTCTTGACTGATGGCTCCATGAGTTGCTCGACAAAGATTCCAGTCGGAACTGCTTCTCGCTTGGATCCCATGTTTGCCAGCTCATCTGCTGTGTCGTTGTATTGACGCAGGACATGTGTTATTTCCAGCCCGTTGAACTTGTTTTCCAGCTTGCGGACCTCCTGACAGTATGCCGCTATGGTATCGTCGAGACAAGTCTAGTCTTTCATGACTTGGTTTACCACGAGTTGAGAATCCCCGCGCACAACCAGTCGACGTATGCCGAGTGATATAGCAATGCGGAGCCCGTGAATAAGTACCTCGTACTCGGCGACGTTGTGGGAAGCCGGGAAGTGGATTTGTAGAACGTACTTCAGTCTTTCGCCGGTGGGGGACGTCAATATGACTCCAGCCCCGGCGCCGCCGATCCGTAGGAAACCGTCGAAGTACATTGTCCAGTACTCTAGCTTTGCTGTTGATGTTGGCAGTTGAACTTTTGTCCACTCGGCCACGAAGTTGGCTAGAGCTTGTGATTTAATTGCTGTCCGTGGCTGGAAGGTGATATCGAACGCCATCAACTCGAGTGCCCATTTAGCGATTCGGCCGGTGGCCTCGTGATTATGAAGGACACCCCCAAGTGGAAACGCTATGACTACCGTGACCTGATGTGCTTGAAAATAGTGCACCAGCTTCCGGACTGTGATGAGTAGGCCATATAGCAGCTTCTGGACCTGTGGATATCTCATCTTCGAGTCAGCAAGCACCTCGCTGACAAAGTAGACTGGCCGTTGTATTTTCTGGATGTGACCCTGTTCAGATCGCTTGACCACCTGCACCGTGTTGACTACCTGAGTGGTTGCCGCCAGGTATAGCATTAGCGGTTCTTGGGGCAGAGGTGACGCCAACACGGGAGGTGAAGTGAGAAATTGCTTAAAGTCTTCGAAGGCTTGCTGGGCTTTCGGAGTCCATTGGAAGTTGTCCGCCTTTTTGAGTAGCTTGAAGAAGGGCATACCCCGTTCGCCCAGTCAGGAGATAAACCGGCTGAGTGCCGCCATGCAGCCTGTCAGCTTCTGGACGTCTTTGAGGTTAGTCAGGGGTGCTATGTTCCTGATGGCGTTGACTTTCTCCGGGTTGGCCTCGATGCCGTGATGCGAGACGATGAAGCCGAGTAACTTTCCGGATGGCACACCAAAGGCGCACTTTTTCGAGTTCAACTTCATCTTGAATCTTCGAAGGTTGTGGAAGGTTTCTTCCAAGTCAGCAATGAGGTCTTCCAAGGCCTCTGCGACCGCTTCAGCCGAGTCGGCGTATTTATTGGCCATGTCAAACAGAGCCCGGACAGACGGCGGTGGTTTCCGAGTGAACTTCGCGATGAATGGGGCGTCCTTTACTCCCTTGCGGAAGGCGGCGATGATAGCCTCATCATGGATCATTGGGATCTTGTTGCGCTTCTCGGAGAACCTCTTGATGAAATCTCGTAGAGACTCGTTCTTCTTCTGGTGCAGCTAATAAAGATCGTGCTCTGAAGAGGGCCTCCCATAGGTCCCCTGAAAGTTAGCGATGAACCGATCCCTGAGTTCTCCCCAAGAATCGATCGACCGCCTCGGGAGCCCTGTCAACCATGTCCTCGCCGAGTCGGCTAGCGCGACTGGGAGGTAGTTACCATGGCTTTGTTGTCGCCCCCAGCAACTCGGACTGCTAGGGTATATACGGTGAGCTAGGACTCAGGATTTGTCTTGCCGTCATACTTTTCGATCCCAGTGGGCTTAAAGCCAGTCGGCCAATGGACGTCCTGTAGCTCCCGAGTGAAAGCTGGGATGCCTTCATCTGCGTGAGGGCTCAGGCGTCGACCACGGCGGTTAAACCACTCATGATGGAGGACAAAGCGCTCGTTTTCATCTTCCAGTCGGCGGCGCTCATCGTCTCGTCGTTCGCGGCGCCGGGCGCTGATAACGTGGCGAAGGTCATGTTGTAGGCGCTCTCGGAGATCTTGATTAGGCCAGCAATCATACTGGTGATGGCGCCGGTTGTCGTTATTGGTATTGCCGAGTGTAGTTTGCCTAGACTCCTCGCGTGGCCGACTTGAGCCGGCCGCCCGACGCCGAGCTGACGTGGATGAGCCCGCTGCTGGAGATCCCAACCGGTTAGTCGGTACTAGGGTGTCGCCCGATTGCTGTTGGCAGGTAGCAGCCGTGATCATCACCTTGATCTTGGCGATAGTTGGGGTGGCCTGGTGATCAGGCCCAAGTTGGAGCGTGTCCAGCAAAGTTGCGGCGGCCACAACATTCTGTTGCAGTGTGATGAAAACATCGTGATCGCCGACTTTGGTTTGGAGGATCTGTTGCTGGGCTGCTTGCCCGGCTCTGGGCAGCCCGTCGTTGCGAGCCTCGCGATCAGCCTCCTCCTGTTGTTGCAGTCGGTGTGCCTCCTCCTGTTGCTCTTCTTGTAGTCGGCGCACCTCGGAGGGTGGTGTCGAAGCCATAAAGATCTTGCGAGGGAGGAGAAAACTCGCCAGACTGGAGTCCGAACTGGTGTTCGAACCGTTATCCGACTTGGAGTCAGACTCCGAGTAGTTTATCGGAGTGAAAACGACCCCAACCTCTCTAGATCCAATCTGAAACGGCACTTGGCCGTGTCCAAACTGAATCATAGGAGATCGGGTCTGTTGTGCAGGATGTAAATCCGCAGCGTCGCCGAGTCCGTGTGGGAGATTGACGGTCTCTCTCCTTCTCGGCCCAACCCGAGCTGGCTCAAGGCCTAGCGCAAGTCGGACGACGAAGGAGAGAGTTGTACCGATGCTTGGCGATGTGAAGGACTGCCGCAGTAAGTCGTGGAAGGAGATCGTGGCGTCCTGTGGGCCGACTGGCGCTACGTCGGCTGGCTCCTCGGCCGGCTGGATTAGATCTGTTCCGGCCAAGGTAAGGTTGCCGATCTGGTCGGCAATGAAGTCGAGGCTTCCGAAGGAAATCTTGTCTCCGGGGGAGAACTTGTTGCCGTCGACTCTGTTTGTTGGATCCATCGAATTTGCTGATGAAGAATTCGCCGGAGCCCCTACCTGGCGCGCCAACTGTCGATGCTTTGCACCGGCAATAAAACTATAGGGCTTCTCGGCGAAGGTAAATTCGGTGGATTGCAGAGAAACACAGAGAAGATTTATACTGGTTCAGACCCTTGATGTGAGGTAATACCCTACGTCCAATTGAGGTGTTATTCCTCTGAGGTGGTTTATGATCAATGATCTTCCGTGCCCTCATGGGGCGCCTTGCCTCCCTTTATATATTAGGGGACAGGGGTACATGATAAGGATCCCAGCCGGATACAGCCAAGGGATTTCCTTCTTAGAGATAGAAACCTATCCGACTAAGATTATGTTTCCTTATTATACAAGGCAAGGCCTGCCGGATGCTATCTTATCTCTAATTACATGATCTGGCCCATACTCTATCCGAGTGGCCCATATACTGGTAATGAGGTACTCAGGGCCCATGGCCTCCACAGCACTGGAAAAACCTTTCTTTGGAATACTATTATTTCACGTCTATGGTCCGAAAGGCTTATTGTTCTTGCAGTGGCATCTTCTGGGGTTGCTTCACTCTTGCTCCCGGGAGGTTGTACTGCACACTCCCGATTCAAAATCCCTATAGTCATTGACGAGGCATCAGTGTGTGATATCAAGAGAGGGACATTCCTTGCTCATTTAATAGTGCAGTGCTCCTTGATAATATGGGATGAAGCCCCAATGACCCACCGATATTGCTTTGAATCGCTAGACCGCAGTATGCGTGACATTCTTGGTAAAATAGATCCTTCAAATTTTAATAAGGTATTTGGCGGAAAGACTATGTTGCTTGGTGGAGATTTTAGGCAAGTATTACCAGTAGTCGAGGGTGGGGGTAGATTGGATACAATAAATGCATCAATAACTAATTCATACTTATGGAGTTATATTAATGTCCTACGTCTAACGGTAAACATGCGATTGATCAGGATGGTAGAAGGTGGTTTACCAGCTAATCAAATAAAAGAATTTAATGACTGGGTGTTGAGTATTGGTGATGGCACTGCAAAAGGTAGTTCACATAGTGATGATGGAGACTCTGAATGGATTGAGATACCAGATGACATCTTAATTCCAAAATTGGACTCTGCTATTGATGATATTGTTAAATCTACTTATCCAAACCTCAACGTATCATATTCCAATCCTGGCTACCTAAGAGAAAGGGATATTATTGCTCCAAAGAATGATACTATTGATGAAATCAATAGCCATGTTCTTTCTTTGGTCCCTGGCCATGAAAAAATTTACCTTAGCTCAGATACTTTGGTTGAATCCTCTAGGGGACATGGTAATCTAGACCTACTCTACCCAGTTGAGTTCTTAAATTCATTGCAATTTAAAGGCATTCCTCCTCATAGACTTCTTTTGAACGTTGGTTCACCTGTGATGTTGTTACGTAACTTAAATCAAAGTGCTGGACTTTGCAATGGCATGCGGCTTATAATAACACAGCTAGGTAATCGAGTTTTAGAGGCTGAAATCATTACTGGCTCACATATTGGTCATAAAGTCCTCCTTCCTCGAATCGCATTGCACGTATCAAGCACTAAATGGCCTTTTGTTCTTAGTAGACGACAATTTCCTGTTCGACTTTGTTATGCAATGACAATTAATAAGAGCCAAGGGCAAACTTTGCAGAATGTTGGTTTGTACTTGCCACGTCCAGTTTTTACCCATGGACAACTATATGTGGCTATATCCCGTGTCACTTTTAGAATGGGCTTAGAGTTTTAATTGGCAGTGACATGGATTCCAGCTGTAGTGTTACTCAAAACATTGTTTACAAAGAGGTTCTACAGTCTCTTTAGTATCTCCCTTTCCATGCATGTTTCTAGCTTTTTTTGGCTCCTCTTGGTTTCTCGTTAGTTTCCGAATTTGAGCATCCCTTGTTTTTCTTGAGCATTTCAGTGTTCTCTTTATACTCATTTGTTAGCTTTTCTTGTGATGTACAGCTTCACCATCATATTAATTAGTTGTAATATATCTAATCAGTTTGTTCGTTCTCGTCATTTCACTTAAAAGCTTCCGATGGAGTACAGTATGCTATTACAAATTAATCCCACTAGGCATAATTGGCGTATAAAGGTCAGAGTATCTAGGTTGTGTGGGTGCCATGGGCCCCGGGTACCTCATGACAAGCATATGGGCCACTCGGATAGAGGATGGGCCTAGCCTTGTAATTAGAGATATAGCTAGATTCGGCAAACTTTGCCTTGTATAGAAAGGAATATACAGTCCTAGTCGGGTGCGTTATATCTCTAAGGGGAGATCTCCTAGTCGTAATCCGATGGGGACTCCTACCTTGTAACCCTGTCCCCCAGTATATAAGGGGAGGCAGGGCGCCCCATGAGGGCAGAAGAGCACTCATAAGCTCAAAGGTGCACACAAGTTCATCAGAACCACCACCGTATATCCTCAAAGGAATACATACAAACTGGACGTAGGGTATTACCTCACATTGAGGGCCTGAACCAGTATAAAATCTTCCTGTGTTCCTTTGCAATCCACCGAGTTTCCATCCGCCGACTAGCCCCATATATTTATTGCCGGTGTAAAACATCGACAGTTGGCGCGCCAGGTAGGGGCTTCGGCGCGATCTACATCTACAAGCTCGATGGATCCAACAACCGGAGTCGACGGCGGCAAATTCTCTCCCGAAGATACAATCTCATTCGGAAACCTCGACTTCGTCGCCGACATGGTCGGCAATCTCACCTTGGCCGACACGGACCCGATCCAATCGGCCGAGGAACCAGCCGACTCCGCGCCAGTCGGCCTACACGATGCTGCAGCAATCTTTCACGACATGCTGCGGCAACCTCCAATACGCCCGAGTCCAGGGACAACTCTTTCTTTCGATGCTCGACTCGGACTCGGTTTTGAGTCGGCCGAGATCGGGCCAAAAAAGGAAGAGATCGTCAATTTCCCGTTCGGACTCGGCGACGCCGCGGATATCTACGATCTACATCCAACGCGGCAAACCTGATCCTCTGGAGTTCGACTCGGATACGGCCCCGAGCTGCTCGAGATCGGATCTAGGGAGGTCGGAGTTGTAATCACCCCCATCAACTATTCTGACTACGACTCTCGGTCGGACTACGACTCCCAGTCGGATTCCGACTCTAAGTCGGACAGCAGTTCGGCAAGCTTCTTCCCGCCACGAGAAATCTTCATGGCATCCAAAGGCTCTACTCCTACTCAGGAATCACGCCGACTACACGAACAACAAGAGGAGGAGGCCTGCCGACTGCGAGAACGACAGGAGGAAGAAGCAAGACACCTGCATGCCTGCAACGACGGCCTACGCAGGGCTGGGCGAACCGCTCAGCAACAAACCCTCCAAACAAAAGTCGGCGACCACGACGTCTTCGTCACGCCACAACAGAACATCGTGGCCGCCGCAACCCTACTGGACACGATCCAGCTTGGGCCTGATCATCAGGCCACCCCGACCATCGCAAGGATAAAAGCCATGCTTACCGCTGCTGCATGTCAGCAGCACCAACAGTCGGGCGATACCCTCATACCGACCAATCGGTCGGCATCCCCAATGGCAGTCTCGTCTACCTCAAAGCGACACCGAGCGGCCGGCTCTAGTCGGCTGCACACGGAGTCACGCCAAACGTCACTCGGCAACCCAAACAACAACCGGCAACGTCGAAGTGACCGTTGGGACAACCGGGATCTCCGAGGCCAACTATGGCGTGATCTTCGGCAGGACACCAATGCTCGACGCCGCGAACGAGAAGAAGATGAGCAACGCCAACTGGAAGACGAGAACGAGCATTTCGGCCTCCACCACGAGCGGTTTCGCCACCGTAGTCGGGGTCGGAGTCCTCATGAAGACGAAGGCATACCGGCCTTCACCCAGGAGCTACAACAGGTCGACTGGCCATCGAGTTTCAAGCCTACAGGCATCGACAAATACGATGGCAAGACCAATCCCGAGTCCTGGCTCACAGCATACACTCTGGCAATCCAAGCTGCCGGAGGTGACCACAAAGTCATGGCTAACTACCTCCTAGTTGCTCTAGCCGACTCAGCGAGGACATGGCTAACAGGACTTCCCAAGCAATCAATCGGCTCTTGGGGAGAACTCCGGGAACGTTTCATCACCAACTTCCAGGGAACATACGAGAGGCCATCTTCCGAGTACGACCTATATCAGTTGCGTCAAAGGAAGAACGAGTCTCTTCGTGACTTCATCAAGAGGTTTTCTGAGAAGAGGAACTCAATCCCGAAGATCAAGGACGAGGTCATCATCACCGCCTTTCGAAAAGGAGTCAAAGACATCTCGTTCATCGACAAATTCACGCGGAAGCCTCCCAACTCTGTCAAGGCCCTATTCGACATGGCAAACAAGTACGCCGACTCAGCCCACGCTGTTGCTGAGGCTCTCGAAGATAAAAAGGCATCCTGATAGAAGAAGCGGGAGGGCACCAACGACGCGGTCCCGACTAAAGCCGGGAATCGCAAACGCAAGTCAGACGGCTTCATTGTGGCAGTCGGCCACAATCGTCTTCGACTTTCAACAACTGAAGATTATCAGAACGACAAGTGACATGCTCGGGGGCTCACAAGCTCAAACGCAAGGATGGCATCCCCACTCCGAAATACCGAACAGCTAAGTCGCTTCCTGATAAATATTTCTTCACTCGGCCTTGCCAATGCCGCTTACACCTAATAGGTGCACAAGTTGCACTCTTCTCTGTTTTTGCTCTTAAATGATTGCAAAAGTACTCAAGTAGCATAAATCCTGATCCGTGAAACTTTGCTCCATGAAAGACGAACTCAGGTCACCCAAAACGCGTGTCTGGGAAAGAGCCATGAGCCAACTCTCGACGCTAGGGGGCTATGACTAGTCGGGCAGAGTGCTTAAACGTAAGGGGTCAACTACTCGGGGAAATTAATATCAAAAAGAGGAAAAAACTCGTATTTACATATATTGTAAAATACATATTATTCGGATGATTGTTTTTATCATCAGATGCTACTCATCCGATGTCTTTATATTGCAGGCCCAGCTCCGGATACGCGTGACAGGAACTCAGGGCTACGAGCCTATCTCCTACGCTCGGGGGCTGGACAAGTCTGCCAAAATACACTCGGGATGCTCCATGAGGGCTACTTACCGAGTACTTGGGCCAGTCGGGACGTCATCTTCCTCGGCTACGCTCCATGTGAGCTAACAACCGACTTCCGGCACTAGTCGGGGGTCGTATATCACTCGGCTGGGTGAGGTACGCCCCATGAGGGTCGCTAGCTGAATCCTATGCTAATGCAAGGTTCGGGTACCTCGCTTGGCTATAACTCTGTTGGGTAGGGTATGCCCCATGAGGGTCGCTAGCCGAATCCTATGCTAATGCAAGGTTCGGGTACCCTGCTCGGCTCTTCTGAAGTCAGAGAAGACTTACATCGTCAAAGCGCATCCGGAGTTCTCATGCACTACGTCACACCTGAGGAGGGCAAGCAGATCCTGCAACATACCTGCTCGGGCACCTGTGGCAACCAGGCTGCATCCAGAACATAAGTCGGAAAGGCTTGCGAGTAAGGATTTCTCTGGCTGATTGCGGTTATCGACACCAAGAAACTCGTCCTGACAGGCGATGGATGATACTTCTATAGAGCTATGCCGGATAGGTCGGCTCAGGCCGGCTTATTTGGTAGCAGCCACCAAGATATGAGTTCCTACAGTAGCATGCTCCATGTGGGCCGCCCGCAGGCTAAGTTGAAATTATAGCGCTGGTGCTACCAACAGGAACCGATGAGGTAAACAGATATGCTTCATGAGAGCCTTATTGCTAAACATATATGTTTGGGTGTCTGTTTTATCCACCAGGTCTCGAGGATATATCCTTACAAGGATCACAAGCTGGTCTTCATTAAAATTGGGGATGCAGGTATCTTTCTCGGGTACACCTGACCATGCCATGGATTTATTTTCATATAGTGGTACTCGGCCTACATGCATGGCCATCAGTTGCCATGAGCAACATCATTCCCGCTGACATGACGCGGATGAGTCTAACTTTCGAGTAGTACACTACTCGAGAGAGACTATAAAATTCTCATTCCCGCTGACATGACGCGGAGGAGTCTAACTTTCGAGTAGCGTACTACTCGGGAAAGACTATAAACATTCTTCCAGCTGACGAGCTGAAGAGTCTAACTTCCGAATGGGACGCCACTCGGGAAAGACTATAAACACCTTTTCCAGCTGACATGAAGCTGACGAGTCTAGTTTTCGAGTAATATATTACTTGGGAAAGACTATAAATAATCATCCCGGCTGACATGATGCTGACGAGTTTGATTTTCGAGTAATATACTACTCGGGAAAGACTATAAACACCCCTTTCCAGCTGACATGACGCTGAAGAGTCCCATATACGAGTAGCATCCTACTCGGCAAGACTATAAACACACATTCCGACTGACATGAAGTTGAAGAGTCCTATATACGAGTAGTTCCCTACTCGACAAGACTATAAATCATATTCCGGTTGACATGATACCGAAGAGTCTCATATACCAGTAGTAATCTACTCGGGAAAGACTACAAGGTTAAAGATCTTTGACTTTACGTTTAATTGTTTTCACAATTAAGCACAAAGTCGGGGGCTACACCTAATAGGTGCGCCTATTCGGCGCACACTATTCCAACATCTACATCGAGCCCTTCATAGCCTCGCTGCCAGCTGACATGAAGCAGGACTCGGGAGAAGCAGCACTCAGACAAAGAGCACTCGGGAGCAATGCACTCGGGAAGACTTCACCGTGGAGGATGAGCACTTGGCATCAGCTGTGACTCAACTATGAAGGTCTCAGGGGCTACTGTGGGTGCCATGGGCCCCGGGTACCTCATGACAAGCATATGGGCCACTCGGATAGAGGATGGGCCTAGCCTTGTAATTAGAGATATAGCTAGATTCGGCAAACTTCGCCTTGTATAGAAAGGAATATACAGTCCTAGTCGGGTGCGTTATATCTCTAAGGGGAGATCTCCTAGTCGTAATCCGATGGGGACTCCTACCTTGTAACCCTGTCCCCCAGTATATAAGGGGAGGCAGGGCGCCCCATGAGGGCAGAAGAGCACTCATAAGCTCAAAGGTGCACACAAGTTCATCAGAACCACCACCGTATATCCTCAAAGGAATACATACAAACTGGACGTAGGGTATTACCTCACATTGAGGGCCTGAACCAGTATAAAATCTTCCTGTGTTCCTTTGCAATCCACCGAGTTTCCATCCGCCGACTAGCCCCATATATTTATTGCCGGTGTAAAACATCGACAGGTTGTGGCACCTATCTGGAACTTCCAAGGGAAGAGGTTTTAGTGCTATGGAGCTTATTTTGGTGGATGAAGAGGTACAGAACTGATGACTACATTCATTATATATTAATTTATTTTGCATAATATATGTATGACATCCATTTTATTTCCCATGTACGGTATGGATGTCTTAGGGGGCAGGCATTACAGCTTGTGTAGGAGAGAATGAAATACACAAGTTTTCAGAGTCTATAATGGAAGGACATGCCTACTTCTTACGAAATTTCCGTGTTAGTAAACAAACAAGAAAGTTCAATGCTGTGCCTAGCAAATACACTATCTTTTTTACACCATGGACCATTGTTGAAGAAATACCTACAGAGGTATCTGGCAATCTTCCACTCTACATTTTTAATTTTGTGGACTTTGAGGACTTAGAAGAAAGAGCAAAGCATCCAAAAGGTTTAATAGGTATACTTCCTTGAATTTTTATAATGTTTTGTTTTTATTGTTCATCTAGTACTGTTTTTTTAACATAATTACCATTTTTCCACATAAAAATGCAGATGTTATTGGACAACTTATGGTTGTGCACCCACTGGTACAAGGCAACAGTTTGAATGGTCTATCTGTTAGGCGAAATGTGGAATTACGAGACCTGAGGTCTATTTTCTCTCCAATTAATTTTCTTGGCACATTGTGATTTCAAAAAGAATAGTGCAGTGTTTCTTATCAATAATCTTACAGTGACCGGCTTTTGGTGATCACTTTATGGGCTGAGTATGCAACTTCTTTTGAAGATCAATTCCTTCTTGAAACTATTGGTAAAGATGAACCGGTTGTAATTGTTTTTGTTGGGCTTAATACAAAACTCTTCTTGGGTGAGTTTTAGTTTGTACATACCTTGCGTAGATGACACATGCTATATATAGCCAAGAACTCTAAGGAAATATATGCCTATTTATAGATATATTTATAAATATGTAGGTGTTCCAAGCTGTCGGAGCAGTGCTGGCACAAAATGGTACATTAACATTGATATTCCAGAGGTTAATGCCTTTCGTGCAAGGTACTACGCTTACTATTCAGTACTTACACTTCCTCCTGTCAGTAGTATATATGAATACAATGTTTTGCCCATAATGTAATTTTTGCGTCGATATGTGCTTCCGCAGCCTACAAGGAAGAGGTTGTGAGGTACTTCTCCTACCAAGTGATGGTGATGCCGCACTAGGGAATAATGATGAGGCAGATGCTAATAGGAAGTATATATCAGAACTTTTATCACTGAATCCTCACGACAACAATGTAAGCATGATTGCTACTAGATAACTTTACTTAATTTTTTGCCATATATTATTTTGAAATTGGTCCTTCACTGGTTTTAGGATGTACGCTTCACTTGCAATGCATGTATAAAGGAAATTGATGTCTCAAGTGGTTGGTGGTATAAAGGTTGCAGTTTTTGCAGGAAGGGTGTAAAGCCGACTCTTCAAGAATTTGAGTGTGTTAACTGTGACACCACAGAACCAATAATCGTACCTAGGTATTTCTTTTCTTTAGTTACAGCACCATATACATGGTAACTTATGCTCCTTAAATTTAGCAAGTTTTATTCACTGCACAGCTACAAGTTAAACGTTGTGATCGAGGACATCACTGGCCATGCGAAAATATTCATGTTTGGTGGTGTGGCAGAGCAAGTTGTACGGCGAACAGCTACCGATCTAGTTGAAGAAAGTTCGTCCAACCAGATTTTACTGCCTTCGCCCCTTCGTGCTCTTATTGGTCGTAAGTATGTGTTCCAGGTAGTCTTAAGTGAGCAAACCTTTCGGACGGGACAATTATGCTTTCAAGCTAGGAGGGTGTTTAATCCACCCCCTATTGATGGGCAACAAGATGGTGCTCATGCTACTCCTGGAGAAAATCCTGGCAATGTTGTAACTTTTGCTAGAACATCAGGTGCTGGAAACAATTGTGATCCTACCTCTTCGATGGGGGCATCAGGGAGTAACTCCAACAAAGAATCGACGATTCAATCATCTGGTGTAGCTGAAATCCCAGTAGATCCTAAAGGCAGCACTACCCCACCACCACTTGTTTCTCCCGTGATTGTTTTGGAAAATTCACCACAGAAGGGGAATGAGATTCCCGAAGAACATGGGTACGCACCATTTTACTATGTCCCAAGCTACATGTAATATTGTTTTAGCCTCACAACAGACTTATTCTATCGCCAAAATATCCTCCTATGCATTTATCATTCTTTAGATCATTTGATAATATTATATATTTGTGCTGTAGAACTCCACTTGGCAAGCGGTTTAGGTCTACTCGCAAGGAACTATTCTCCACAAAGAAAAGGAAGGCAAGTAATCGTTAGTTTATATGGCATGAATAACTAACTATGTTTAAATAATAATACAATGATTATAAAATAATAATATAATAATTAAGTGTTTTCAATTACAGTGATGATTGAGCTCATGTTTGCTGATCTGCATCATCAGCCACCTGCAACTTCTTTGATAGATCGGCTGGTTGTTGTCTACTTGTATTATGAGTGTCTTAATATTACTCTATGTACATATAGGAATAAATGGTGTGCTCTTACTATATTGGACTTAAGAGCTTGTTTGCAGCCCTATATGTTAGGCCTATTTATATGTTGTTTTGGTGATGCATGTATTAGAAAGTTCACCTGATCGATCACCTGTAGATTAATAAAATGTACTATAGTGGTTCATGGCCCTTGGTCGAACAAGAGGTGAACTGGTTTCTTGATGTTAAGTTCTATGTCATGTAATAAACGACATCTTCAATTAATGGTCCGCACTTCCCTCTTTCACCAGGGTGTTGCTTAAACAGCCCTGATGTTGATTACGTTTTGTATATTGGTTAATTTATTTCAACTGCCTAAAAGAGAGTCTCTCGATTAAGATGTAAAACATAATTAAAGGTGGCATGCGATTATTTTACATTAATATTAATAATATATGTAATTAACATGCCTTCAGTTTGCACAGGAATTTAGCCAAACAACGGGGTAGATACAACGATATTTGAAATCATCAGTTTCAGCTTGGAATTCCATGATAGAGTAATTGCATAGCACCTAAGAAATTTCCTGATCGACATCGCGCCTGGCTCCCACTAGTTTCTATTCAGTGCCAGGGCAACATATGCATGTTTCTATTCAGTGCCTGGCTCCCACTAGTTTCTATTCAGTGCTAGCGTTGAGAACGAGCCAATGATCTGGTTCGATGCACTAGACACGCGAAGGCCTGGGAGATCTGCTTAACTCCAGTGCAGGTCCTAAATTCGAGGTTCGTAGGTGTGCCAGTCAATTTGACGCTGCAATTGACAACGAGATGGAAAATATTAGACCAGTGAGCCAATCGGCTGAAAGCCGAATTGGACTCTTTTCATTGGCCGATCGCCGATATGAACTAAAGCACTTATACATCGACTAGAAGCCGATGATGGCATAAATAGGTAAAGTAAATAAATCAATTAGCTACTCTCCAGCTGATTGCGATAACAGTGCAGATAAACAAAATAACAATTAAACAATACAATCGGCTTTATTTAATAAAACATAACTTATCGGCTAGACACTCCGATAAAACGTTGCATAGACACCCATCAGCTTAACAAGGATAAATTTATTATTACCAGTCTAGTAGGTCGAACTTAACCGATGCGCATAGACTGATGATAAAAGAACCTCGATGAGCCGATAAATCTAATGCAATCGTGATGTACTATATGATAAATTATTGGCTATATATCCTGATAAGACGCTTGCATAAAATCAATCAACCTAGCAGGAATAACTTATCGCAGGCAGTTTAGTAGGTCGGACCTAATCGATGCAGCACAAACTGAAGATAAATTACACCTAGTAAGTCGATAAAAGCTATGCACGCGTGATGTGATATACCTACTCGACCCAAGAGATCAAACTTAACTGATGCAGCCGTAGACACAACAAATATATCGTGGTAAGCCGACTACCGTAGACCGGCTAGAATATCGGACCTAACCGAGGAAGTCCTAGCTGATACGATAGTCAGGGTAACGAGACTTACCCTCTCGCAGGAGATCGAACTTGACCGATGCAGCCCGGCTCGAGAAGCAAGAACCCGTTGATAAGGGTGGCGATGCGCCGAAATTGTATTGATCTGTCAGATATTTACAAAATACCCGGGCATACGTATTTATACCCCTAGTTGATACAAGTCCTTATTGGACACGACACATGATTCCCTAATTATAGAAGGAAAATACTAATAAGACCCGATCAGACACGAGATTAGATTTCCTAAAAGAAAAAAAATACTAACATTACCTAATTAACAGATAAGATATTAACTGCCTCTCCATGGTCTTCGTGATCCTTCCCAAACTCGGCTTCCTCCGGATTAACTCCCGTTAGTTTGACTGTGATTTTTTTCTTAACCGAACCTGATAAAGAATCATACCAAATTTTGGCATTAACAACTTCTTATTTGCTTGATTCCGAGTCCGTATGCGAAAGTTACGGCTATTTTAAGAAAGGTGGTGCGAAGTAGGGTTTCGCGGCTCACCACTGTTGTGAGCTCAATAGGGGAGGGCGGCCAGACAGTTGTAGTGGGGGTGGCGGTCAGACCGCCAACCTCCACCCGGTCGGACCGGAGGTGCCCAGATGACTGGACCGGTCTGGTCCAGTGCCGCCAGACTGTTCTAGTGGGGGTGGCGGTTGGACCGCCAACCTCCACCCGGTTGGACTGGAGGTGTCTAGACGACCGGACCGGTCTGGTCCAGTGCCGCCAGATAGTTCTAGTGGGGGTGGCGGTCGGACCGCATACCTCCACTCGGTCGGACCGGAGGTGCCCAGACGACCGGATCGGTCTGGTCCAGTACCGCTAGACAGTTCTAGTGGGGATGGCGGTCGGACCGCCAACCTCCACCCGGTCGGACCGGAGGTGCCCAGACGACCGGACCGGTCTGGTCCAGTATCGCCAGACTGTTCTATGGGGGTGGCGGTCGGACCGCATACCTCCACCCGGTTGGACCGTAGCTTAGTCCATGACATTTCGTATGAGCAGATTGTGACAGAAGGTGAATGTTTCGTTATTTTCCACAACTCCAGGTCTATGATGAAGAGACAATAATCATCATGGATGGTAACATATTAGTAATGTTTTCTGAAAACGTCACCGAGAATCTGTCATTGATCGAAAGGTTTGTTGTAGTGTGGTTTAAACAAAACTCACAGAAAAAATAGTCACCCGGGCCTAACTTTTGGTCTCCCGCGGCAATTTCGAAGACACGGGAATATTTTTTTGCCACGTGTGCCCATTTATGTTAGAAAATATTGTAAAACCCTAAATTGTGTAGTACCCTTAAAACCTCATAGCCACACTCCCTTCTCCTTCCTCCAGCCACGCCCCCTTCCTCCAGCCAGCCCCTCCCCTCCCCCTTCCTCCAGCTGCTCCCGTCTCCTAGGCGCAGAGGGGTAGGCAGGAAAGGATGTACTAGCTGTTTTTTTATTAATATGAGCTCTTCTAGCACACAATAAAGTCTGTTGACCTATTCTTTTCAGCGTGCATATACATAATACTACATGATGGGTACTATTTAGAGTCTCCCAGCACACGTATGGCCTATTGACAAGTTTTTTTAGCATGCATGCAGAATACTACTACGCTGCTCCCCGTCTCCTAGCTACTGTTTTTGTAGAAAACTCATCGGCGGCATGCGATAAGAATTCTGCAGCAACTGCTAGGCTGTATACCTGATTTATAGAAGGTGACTGATTGTAACAGCCCTAAAAAATCACTAAAAATTTTAAAACTGTTTTTAATTTTTGTGAATTTCTGAAAATCACGCGTCGAGTTTTCCGTTTCGTTCTATTTAAAATATTGTTCTTTGTTCGTCGTTCGTTATTCATTTTCTTTTTATTTTAATTTTTCTCAGAAGTGCAAATCAATTTATTCGTCCATCTTAAATTTCTCATGGACGAGTCTGCGTCGTTCTCGGATCTTTGGCCCATTTCTTTTCCTCGGCCAACCCACTTTTTCCCTCTCTTTCTTTCCCCTTTCTTTCTTTTTCCAGCCCAGGCCAGCCCAGCCCAGGCCGGCCCAGCTCTCCGACCGCCCCTGCTCAGCCGACCACTGTCGGTCCTTCTAGCCAGCGCTACAGCAGCAGCTCCATCCACGTGTCGTCCTCCTGCTTGACACAGCCGAGCCCAGCCGAAGCTTCTCCAGAACCAAGCACAGCTCGAGCTCGCCTGGAAGCTGCACGTCGCCGCCGCTCTCTGCCTCCCTCTCTGTCTCCCTCTCTGTTCCTCTTCGACGGTCGACGCCAAAAGCAATCAGAAGCGCCGCCGTCTCCTCTACCTCCTGGCAGAAGCCGCCTCCACTCTCGCGCCGCCATCAGCCGTCGCCGGAGGCAAACAGAGCCGAAGCTCCTGTTCGGCCGCCGGAGGAAGAACCTCCAAATTCGTCGCCATCACCTCCTATCTCCAGAAATTGAGGTCACCATCGTCTTCCCCATGTCCAGCTCTCCCTTTCCCCTCTCCTTCCGCCGCCGCCGGCGCCGCTTGCGCCGCCTCCTCTGCTCAGCCGCTCGCCGGCCGCACGGCGCGCCGCCGCCTCAGCCTTCCTCGCGCCCGACCGCCGCCACAGGAAGCTTCCCCTGGGCGTCCTGAAGCTCTCCAGCCACCGCGCTATCGCCGGAGTTCGCCGCAGCCGCCGCCGCCATGGCTGCCGCCGCCGCCAGCTTCACCGCCAGGGTTCCAGCTCCGAAGACCCTGGGGAATGGAGTTACTCCATCCTCCAGAGCCCGAAACCGGTGCTCCTCTACTGGGAACCGGCCTCTTCCGCCGCCGGCGCCCCTGTGCCCCGGCCGGCTCCTGTGAGAAGAGAGAGAGAAGAACAGAAAATCCTATTTTCCTATTGAAAAATAATTCAGAAAATACTCTATTTACTGTTTCAACTGGTTTATTACTCTTTTGACCTCAGAACAAAAATCCGAGACCTATTCTCGACTCCTTGAATTATTCTGAATCCATCCACGCCACTTTCGTCGCGATCCGAGCATCCGTTGACGAAACCCTAATTTTGGCTCTAGGGTTTTCGCTCGACGCGACTTCAGAAAAATCCCAAATTTCTTCCATAATTTCTCTTTTAATTTTTCTGTGCACTTTTTGAATTTTTGACATTTATTTGGAGTTATTCGCTTATTTATTTTATTGGTGTATCGATAGATTCCGCCGCAGTAGATCCAGTTGAGAAGTCTGAGTCTGCAGCTGATACGTACGCCTACGTAGTCGTAGGAGGAGACGATTGGTATGACTACGCCGATCCCAAAGGCAAGTCATGCAACCCTTTGAACACAATTGAACCCAATCTGGAGCTAGGTCATATTTTGGGTAGAGTATTACCTTGGAGTACTTAAATAGGATGTATGAGTTAATTTTCTAAGTATTTCGAAATAGATAATACCTTTTATTTGATATTGCTATAATTATATTGCCATGTCTTGAATTGAGCCTGTTATATACCTTTGATAACTCTAGATTAATCCTGCTTATTATGAACATGATGAATACTTTATGAACTGTTATTTTATGTGATAGTTTTGGAGGTATATGTTTTATTTAAAGTCTTAAGGACATAACCCCCTTGTGCCAGTATAAGTGACATAGTTGGCGCCCATCCGCACGATCGAGGTATTCGGACCCAGTGTGTACTGCTCTAGTGAATTGAACTTCTACAGCCATTCAGTGTATTGGCATTTTAGGCCTTAACGTGTGTAATGGCCACTGAGTTAGGTGAGATTGTTAAAATATGTAAGTATGGGTGCTGCGGTGCCCTTTTGCGGTCTTTGAGGACTGCGTGTTCCTCCTAGTCGTGCAATAGTGGGTGGACGAGTCGTCGGGTTGGTGCACACCCTCGTGAAGGCCAAGTTGAGGCCAACATGTGACTTGTCCTATAACCTGCTAGGCAGAACAGAGATGAGCTTGGGGCAGTACTACACTTTGTTATCTTCAGCCTGGCTAGCTGTGGGTATCATGCGGGTAAAGCTGGGTAGACGCTGCAGAGTCGTTTGATATTCGAATACACCGTGCTCCCGGTTAATGGAGATATGTTTATGGGTGAATCCAGAATAATGGCATGAGTAGAATTATGATAATGGTTTAAATTGTAGATGACATGTAATATTAAACCCTTTAAAACTAAATTTGTTTATAAATTAGGATGTTTGTGAACTACTGATAAGGTTTAGAGTTAAACCAGTTCCTTTCTTTGGTATATCCTACATTACTATATATTTCCCTGCATGGCTTGCGGAGTACTTGTGTACTCAGTCTTGCATATTTTGGGCTCCAGCCACTTCGGAAGAAGTTGCAGGTGAAGTCAAGGAAGCCGTCGATCCGCTGGATTGGGACGAAGACGAAGGCTTCGAGTTTTAGGTCGACTCTACACTCAGGCCATTCCTGTGGTGCAGGGTTGCGTCTTTTGGTTGTACGTGTATGGCCATAGGCCCGTTGTGTGCGTGTGTTGAGTTTGGGTTGTATTAAAACCTTGTCGGTTTGTATAATTAATCGAAGCTTTGTTTCTGTATCATTCTATGCGTAACTGAACTTCCTGGGCAGTTACGTGTGCTGTGGGAACGTTTGGACCCCCTCTGAATGGTCCCCACATTGATCAACATTTATAGAACATGATCTATCTTCATTTGCAACGATATTGATGGCCTAGAAATTTATCTTGCACTTGTCTCTATGCATGCATACAAAAAGAATTTGCATATGTAAATGCATGCATGCAGAGAGCAAGAGGAAACAAACAAAACTTATCGCACACTTGCTTTTGTACATGCATGCGTAAAGCAAAAAGGACGCAGAGAGAAACATGTCTTGCAGTTTCTATATATACACGCATGCAAAAAGTTAGGCGTAGCTATTACTGGACACGTGTAGCATGCATGTTTAATTGCTCGATCGATTCGATTGCATGTCTGTTGTTCGTCAGAATAGACTTGGATTGTGCTCTCTCACCCTAATTAAATTTTACATTATTTAATTTTACATTATTTTGATATAATATTTACAAAGAAAGGTGCCACAAGAGCACATATAGTAATTAAGTTCAGATTGCATTTTTTGGGAAGCACATACATAATACATCTAACAACCTTATAGCTAGGAGCACATTTGTCCTCAACAAATCAAGCAAAACAAATGTATAGCTGTTATGTTTGATTTATCAAGAACTACATATGCTTATTCACTCTTATTTTTAACTTGGCAAAGCTGCCTTTCTAAAGCACACACTTCTGCATTTAATTCATAATTCTCAATGATGATTTATCTTTCTCCTTCTTGTCTGTCATCTTACAATCTAGCTTCTCTTGCAACTCAACTATCTTTTTCTCCAGTTCACAGTTCTCTCCAAGTAAGTTAGTACAGTTTTGTTGCAAAAAATAAGAAATCTCTCTCAAGCTCATCTCTACCTTCAATAACTTCCTTGTATACTTTAGTAACCTCCATGACTCTCTTTTTCCACAACTTTAAATCATGCCGGCTGTAGTCATTGATCTTAACAAGGCCATATTTCTCTAGCCTTCGGACAACCTTACGAGCCCCTTTTCTCATAGCTCTTCTTGAAGAGACAGGTGATGTTCCTATGAATTGTCGTGGACCTCGAAACCCTTTAGGCACCTAGTTTACAAGATCGACTTCAATACACGAATGGAAAATCCCATCCGCCCTTTCACCATGTGTCATCGTTGGTTTCTCAAGTCCAAGATGATTCACGATTTTCATTAGAATCTTCACATAGTTTAAAGTTACTTGAGCCATGGTGAAATCCTTCAATAAAATTGTTTGAAGCTTAATTAATTGACAACCATACATAAAATCCCATTGAATATAAGCAAAAGATACTAATTAATTTTGGATATATTCATTTCCTTCTTTTCCAAGCATAGAGGTGTGATGCATAAAAAGGGAGAGATGCACACACCATATGATTATTAGCATGTTTGCTTAATGACAGTTACTAATGTTTAGAAAACATACCTTGCTCTCTATTGAACTTTTGCTTGCATGTAGACATGTGTGGGGGGTAACTCTCTTGCTACTTCGATATCAAGTATGCCCTTTTTATAGAGCCTGATCGGTGAAGTGCTTATTAATTAAACACTTTAATTTGTGCTGCACCCATATGTACTCCCTCTGTCCCACTGTAAGGTAATTTTTTGGTTTCTGTGCCTAACGTTTGACCGTCCGTCTTATTTGAATTTCTAAAAAATTTTAAAAAATAAGTCACGCATAAAGTATTATTTGTGTTTTATCATTTAATAACAATACAATTAATAATCATAAATTTTTTTAATAAGATGAATGATCAAACATTGTACCAGAAAAGTGAAAAATAGATTCTTTTTGGGACGGGGAGTAGTAAAAGAGGGGTGGAGAGCATGACAGCTTTATCCATTCTACATGATCTTGCTCCACGCTTTATCGGCACTTTATACCTGTCCTAGCACAAGTGATAGGTCATGTCAAATGTGGCAGCTATTGTACCATGGTCATGCACTATTGCCACTCTAGCCATTCAACCATAAGAATAAGCTATCCTTCCTTCCTATACACATAGGCATTGGCATGCCATGCATGTAGTGCAGTCCCTGCCTATTTATACAAGAACTTTCTCACCATGCTTCTCATCCATGGCCATATTGCTTCAGGTAATGTAGCACTCTCATAGGTAATTTACATTAGATAATCTTGGTATGCTTTATAGGCCAATATAAATGGAGTTGAATGTGTATTATACATGTCTTGTCAATTGTATCATGAAGAGCGGTGTAATGATTCCGTTCATTACTCTAGTATTAGTCTTTTATAGTCATATTTCAGCCTCGTTATGCTTGCTTAACAAATTGAAGTTTTTTAAGGGAAGTTTACATTGTCTATGTTTTGATCCTGTGTAGTCCCTGTTTTTTTCATAACTAATTTATTACATGTGAATGCATGAACCAACGTCCTTAGTTACTTCTTCACTTTATTTATAGGGAAAGATGAGATCACCTAGCAATAGCAGTGCATGGACAAGGGCAAAAATATTGTTGAAGAATGTCCAAGCCCGCTCAGACAACAATCAACCCGATGATTTTGCATCCAGTGTATTTATTTTTAATTCCTATTTGACTAGCAACTAATTAATTTCATTTAGTTATTACTTCATTTATTTTTGTTTGCAATGCTTGCACATCGATATTGGACTTGGACGTATTATAGTTTAGATAAAATTTATAGTAATGCCTAAATTAACGATATATAATGAAAGATGTTGTAACGCCACTATCACGTTTATGGTCTTAAAGAAATTCCAATCCTTTTAGTGCACTAATATAAGCCATCTACTATTTAGTTTTCTCAAACTATTTGCATATACATCTACCTACTATATTTCCTTTTTGTTTACTCAGGAACCAATGTCATTACATTTCACGTAAGAGCATCCTGAGGCATAATTACTACAAGCTAGGTGCAATTATTCGCACGGAAGGAATAGTGAAGTGGGGTAAACTCAAAGGCTAGCCTGGCTAGAAGTGGGTTTCTCCACGAACAATATTGGGCATGTAAATGGAGAGGTTTTGTGGAGCTCCTTGCACAATGATTCCGATGCTGAGGAAATGTTTATGAAAAAGCAATATTTTCATTGCATCATGCAATGATTATAAATGTTAATGATGTGAACTATGCTGCTTTAAGGAACAATCACAGTCTGGCTCCATTATACTGATTGGGCAGAATTTCTCCATATTAGATATCAGCTGCTGCTTGCTGAAAAGAAACCGGCTTTCTCTGACACCACAAAGAATCTTTTGAGACTGAGTTTATTTGTAAAAGTTATGGGTATATACTTCCGCTGGCAGTATCTGCACACCACAGATCCATCCAGTTCATATGTTGAACCACTCCTAGAAACAAGGTTTGAAAAGCTTGCTAGAGAATTAGTCAACATCGTCCAGGAGTACACTCCCAACGACAGTATATTTAAATTATCTGGTATGTGTTCTTTACATTGGAATATTTTATTGTCTACACTTTTACTTTGTTGTAAGTAATAAAAAAATAAGCATCATTTTTTATAGGGGATTATCTTTTCAGGACCGCCAAGGTGCAGTACTCCTCTGGAAATGGTGAAACATTATTGTGATGTAATGTATGTTCTAGCACCATGTCCAAATAGCAAGTACTAGTTTCTTATAGAGGAATTTTTATTCCTCGAAGAGCATGTGAAGGTGGGCCATATATCCCTGTATTACTATGTAGTATTTGATATTGTACTGTGATTGATATGCACATCTACTAGTGTATAATATGTTATATCTTCATCAAGCCTTCCTATTAGCTCTCTTAGAAAAGAAGAAAAGGTGTCAAAGGAAGTGGGCATATCTAGCTTATCATGTTTCCTGTAACATTATGGTGCATCTATCAAGTAATAAATTATTCTCATAATAGCTGCTATTAAAATAAATTTAAATGTGTCAGAGCACAACCCTCTGGGCAACTTAATTTAGAAGACTTGTTTCTCAGGTGATAAGTATATTTTGAGTAAAAAAATATAATTTTTTTTTGCTGGATGGTATTTAAAGTTGGAAATTGGTGATCCAAATTATTATGAAGTCCCATATTTATCTGATTTCCGTGTTGAGCTTGCGTATATGGTTACCTGGCGTGAATAAGATATTAATCATCATGTGTGTTCCGACTATACTTATTATAGAGTCGTGCATCACTACATACCTAGTTAGCCTATGGTGGATTGCCCACTATTGTAGCAATCTGATAAAATAAGCCTCGATAAATGCATTACAATTATTAAAGACTCTAGTAGTCAAATGACTACTTTGCTCATTCTAATATTATTATTAGATTAGAGAAAAGACGATGATATGCGTGAACTGATTTTGCCAAGAGTTTTTTTTTACCCCTGAATCATGCTCCACAAAATCACAAAATATTGTGCCTCCTTCCTAAAATACATATCCCTCAGCCTAACAATCTTGTCATGCGTGCATATATAGAAAGCGCAGGACAATTTCTCTCTGTTCATTTTGCTTTTCGCATGCATGTAAGAGAAGCGTGTGATAAGTTTTGTTTTGCATCTCTTGCTCTCTATATGCTTTACAGATGCAAATTTTTTTTGTATGCATGCATAGAGACAAGTGCAAGTAAATTTCTGAGCCATGAATATCGTGGCAAACATCAATGGATCATGTTCTATATATAAATAGCAATATAGTCTGTACATGTTTCAATAGTATTTATTATGTAATGTTCTGCTGCAAGCTGAAAAGACAGGTCAACAGGCTCTGACGTCTGCTAGTATGCTAGAGCTATAATGAGTCTATAGTATGTTTTTTTTTTGTGTGTCGTTGCTTATAGTACAGCTTACTTGATGTGGATTTAAATAGCCATAGCCTCAAAGCTTCCTGCTCTGGCAACAAATCAAGGCCACACAGCTGCTAGCATATTGTTGACAGGAAAATCACCAGCAGTGTTGAGAACGAGCCGTGAGTTGGTTCGATGCACTAGCAAGCGACCTAGAGATTGCTTAACTCAGTGCAGGCTAATATAGAGGTTTCGTAGGCGTACTAGTCAATTTGACCTGCAATTGCAAGGACGATTGGAAAATATTGACAGTGAGCCAATCAGGCTGAGCCGAATTGGACTCGTTTTCATCAGCTGATCGCTGATTGGATAAGCACCTATACACTCGACTGGAAGCCGTGATGGCATAAATAGCAAATAAATCAATTAGCTACTCTCAGCTGATTGCGATCACAGTGCAGATAAATAATAACAATTTAACAATACAATTTAATGAAAGATAACTTATCGGCTAAACCTTCGATAAACATTGCATAGGCACCTATCGGCTTAACGAGGATAAAATTTATTACCACACAGTCTAGTAGGTTGCACCTAACCATGCAGCACCAAACTGATGATGATAAAAGACCTCGTGATGAGCCGATAGATCTAATGCAATCGTGATGTATATATGATAAATTATCGGTATCATTCCGATAAGACGCTTGCTAAAAACTATCAACCCTAGCAAGAATACTTATTGCAGGCAGTTTAGTAGGTCGACCTAACCGATGCAGCACAAACTGATGATATAATTACACTTAAGCTGATAAAGATATGCAATGTGAGTGATACCTACTCGGCTAAGAGATCAAACTTACTGATGCAGCGTAGACAGACGTATACTGGTAGCTAATTACCGTAGCCGGCTAGAATTCGACCTAAAGGAAGTCCTAGCCGATACGGTGATCGGGTAAGAGACATACCTCTTCGCAGGAGTCGAACTTAACCATACAATCGCCGGCTCGAGAAGCAAGAACGTGTCGAAAAGGGTGGCGATGCACGAAAATTGTATTGATCTGTGTGATCTTACAAGGCACCGGGCATACGATTTTTATACCGAGTTGATACAGTCCTTGATTGGACACGGCAACATTTCCTATTTACAGAGAAACACTAATAGACCCGACACGAGAATCAGGTTTCCTAAAAGATAAAAATTAATATACCTAATTAGATGATAATTAACTTCCTCTTCGTACTCTTCACGATTCCTTGCCAAAACGGTTCTTCTAGATAAATTCGTATTTGTCAGTTACTATGATTTACTCTTTAAACCGAATCTGATAAAGAACCATCCAATTTGCGTTACACATGCATCCCTAATTTTCGAAGTTCATAATCTTGAAATTTCTCATCTGGGTGTTGTCTTTCATGATTTTTTCAACCCACGGCGGCCCATCATAGCCACGGTTCCTCAATTGTTGAAACAGTACCGACGGCCTCGATTCCCGCCCGGTCATCATTCTCTATAAACCGCTTCGCCTTCTGTGAGCCGAAAACCGCGGGGCCTTCGCGTTGGCGAGACACGCCGAGAGGCCTGGGAGAATTTGCTTTATCAGGTGCAGGTCCTAAAAATCTTGAGGTTCGTAGGGCTCAGTCAATCTCCTGCAATTGACAAGGAGAGGAGATGTCAATAAATTCGTGGGCTGGAAAGCCGGTTGGACTCATATCATCGCCGATGGCCGATACGCACATGTTGTAGCTTACAATCGGCTAAAAGCCGATGACGGAAGAGATAACATATAATAAACAAGTATTGCGCTATCGATTCTCTTGAAGGATGATCTCAAAAACGGCTATAAAACGTTGGTAAAATAACAAGAAGTGCATAAGTATAGATATCAAATAAACCACCCGATCATATTTCAAATTACTGGTTTGCTGTGAGGATACTGCTGCTGACCGCGTGCCCGGGCCCCTTGCTCACATTGGGGTCCGGGGTCTTCATCCGCTGTTCGTGCCCATGCCTGGGTTCTTACCTATGCATCGTGCGGCCTTACCTGAGGGTGCCCGGGGGCTTGGCTGAGTGTGTGGCCCGGGAACGCTGGTGCTCGCTTCGGATCGGAAATCCATTCGCTAGCCCTACGATGTAAAGTAATGCGGCAAGAATGCACAAGGCAAGAAGTATATCGGCGTGTTTTTAATAAGGGATAAGTTATGGTAGTTCGATAAAAATGCTAAACCATCGGTCTTATTAGAGTAGTATTTAGTTAGTAGATCGGACCAACGTTGCAGCAGACTGATTAGCGAGATTCGATAGGCGTTTATGCATGTGAATGTATATGATAACTTATGTATAACTCGAAAGACGCTTGCAACAAAGTATCGACTTAGCAGGACGATTTATCGGTAGCAGTTTGTGTCAGCACTAAGATGCAGCAAACGAGATAAGGTCCAGTAAGCGATAGATCTAATGAACGTGATGTGATACTAATCATATGAGGTACTGACTATGCAGATAGATAAGTATAATGTGTACGCTACATAACGCTGTGGACTACCGAGGGTCATAGCGAGTAGGTGCGGGGTGAAGAGATTACATTGCAGGAGGTGGACTAGATGCAGCCCCGGCTCGAGATAGTTGGATCCGTCGAAGGGTGGGCGATGTTGGATTTGATTGATGTTTTTGTGATGATTTACAAGGTTCAGGGTGTATTTATGACTGTCCGAGTTCTGGTCTTTGATGGATGATTTCCTACTCTAAGAAAACTAATAGACAACGGCACGAGGTTAGGTTTCTAGATAAGCTTGCATGAATTAATTACCAGTTAAATAACTGATGCTGGGTCTCACGGTCTTCGATGGTCTCTCTTGATTATTCTTCATTAGTGTGACTGAATTCTCTTTGACCAATTGATACTGGGTTACAATTTTGGGTCACAACTGCTATTTGAGTTCTTCTATAGGTTGAAATTCTTTCTTTTGGGCCTCCAGATTTCTTATACGAGGGTGGCCAGGTAGCCTTACTAATTGTTTGAAGTGCAAGGCCTCGATTCCCGACTGGTCATCATATTCTAATAAAGCTTCTCTCTAGCTTTTTGCTTTAATACGAGAGACAGTTCATTTCCAAGTTCAAGCTCTAGAAATCCGACGAACGTGGTTTTGGCGTCGATTCCCTGCATTTCTTCCTTGCGATGGCTGGATCTGTCGTTCTGAGGTATTTCTAAGATTTTGTTTTCCAATTTGTGACTGGATCTGCATGTTCTACTGTTCTTCGTTATGTTTTGTTCCTGTAGATTTGAGCAGTTTGATCCGGCCGCGATTACCAACTTTTTCTACATGGCATGGGTAGGAGACACCCGATTTCATATGGGAACTGCAGCGTATCTTTCAGAATCGCATGCTGAGTTCGCGACTGACATAGTTTAGGTCATGGTCGACAAACTTGCGGGTGGGGACTGGTACCGTCAGGATTGGCGAAGAGAACTTGAAGAATTCATTCAGACTGCATAATCTCTTTGGCCGATGGAAAGAAGAACTGCTCGCTGGCTCATATTTTGTCGATGCCTAATGCTTCTGTTGCGATGGGCGATACCTACTTTGCTGGTGTTACATGCTCACTGTGGAAGAAAGCTGTAAGCTCCGTTCAACTGTTCATACTGGCTCAGCAAAGACATCGGCGGTGTCGGTACATTCTCAATAAGGGATGGATTTGGGTTGATGACAGAATGTTGCTTTTCTGAACTTCTGGCTGGAGCGGTTTGTTTTTGTGGCGCAACTGTCCACGATAACATGCGTGTTTCAGAGTGCTTGGTTGATCAGAACGATCCTGGGTATTCTCATTGGTGCATATAGTGTTACAGTGACTACTTG